>JAGDQO010001094.1:0-415211 GCA_018342035.1 Solanum appendiculatum
TTAATGTGTTCAGGGGCGTATGCAGGAGGGGGTCACGGGGTTCACGTGAACCCATGCTCTCCTCCTGAAATCATATATAGTAGTGTTATATTTTTTAAAAAAAATTAAATATAGATGTATGAACCCACACTCGAAGTATATATATACTTCAAATTCACATTTTTATAATAATGCACCCATCATCCTGAAATCCTGGATACGCCTCTGAATTTATGTGTTGGACTATGTTGTACAAACTCCCCGAGTTGGTTAATTTGAAGAGAAAATTTACTCGCATTGAGTGTTTAAGTATATGTCTGTGTAGCCCCAAGAAAATAAATTGGAGCCGTATGGTCAATGCTCCATGCATGTAATATACTATTTGGTGATAAATAAGCGTGGCTTTTAACAGAAGTATATTATTCTTTATTGATCGCAAGCTACGTTGGAAAAATATTATTATATATCTCAAAAAGAATTATTTTATATTCTACTCCTAAATAAATTCTTAACGTTTCTTTTCTTTATGAGGATTGTATTTATGGTATATTTATTAACCTTTACTACTAATTATTTGGAGAAAGCTTTTTTGTGAACGTTGGCAGAGGATTGAGATGATGAACGTTTTGCTATATATATATTATTTTGTGTTCTTGTTGGTGAAGAGGAAATTTAACAGAGAGCGATTCTTCTTATATTCTTTTGCTGGGTTTATATTATTGAATCTTTGTTAGTTTCTGGCTCCTAGTTTTATACTAGAAGAGCTTGTTGCCTATATTCGACACGCCTCAAACTTGGAGAATTTCCTACAACAGTTCGTGGTGAAGTATAATATTCGATGAATTCAATTCAAGTGTTCGTGAAGAAGGTATTTTCCGTAAAATTTCCAACAAATCTTAACGATATTTTTTTTGTTTAATTCTTACGGGTGGAAGGTGCTGACTGCTGACTGCTGCCACACATGAACAGGCATTCTTGGAATATGGCTACACTCTTCAGATGAGTTGGCAGCTTTATGGGCAATTATTACTGATTAATACTCCGTGTTTAACGTTGCTCCAGTCCTAGTATTGGTATTTCAGTTTAAATTGCCCATATGACTAAGGTATGTTGACACGTTATAATTCATAACATTTAATTAAAGAAAGGGAAAATATGGTTACTACTCCCAAATTATTTATTTTATATGTGGTGAACTAAATCGTAATATCCCTCAATGTAGAAGATTCGGTGAAATGATTATTCCGCTAAGAATAATCAATTTGTGTAAGCGGATGAAATATTATTGTGGTCATATCTCAAGTGAATCTTGTGGCTAATATATGAAAGATTGGGTGATAGATTTTGATACTGCTAAGCATGTTTATACCAACAAAATTAATTTTGTGTTCTATACCCAAAATTAGAAAAGAAGGAAAATTTATATATGTTGGTGATTCTAGAACTACTCAAGTTCTTAGAATGAAAAGTTCTTCTTATTAAACTCACATATGAAAATATTGGCATTATTTGAGGTGGTATATGATATCAATATCGTGCAAGTTGATTATTGTGAAATTGTGAAAAGATTTAATGAATGGTTTATTTGAATTTGATAATGTGTTAACAAATGTTATTATGAGCAATGATAATATGTTAAGCATGATTTATTTGTGGTTAATATTATTCAATATGAAAATGCTAGTTTTTATATTTACTTAATTGATTCATTTGAATTGTGACTTGTTAAACTTGTATTTTTTTTAATTAGTTTATTTTACTTTAATAGTACACAATGTATTATTTCTATAAAAACTTGTAGTGTGAAATTTGTGTTGGAATTGTGCATACTTATATGCTTATATTTTTGGAGTATCAAAATTGATAGAATTAACTCTTCATGATGTTTTGAGATTGTATAAATAATGAATAGAAGTTACAAATATTATTGTGTTACATTTATTGGTTACTTCTCTAGATATGCTAAAGTAAGTTTTTGGTTGAGAAATTAAAATGAAGTCTTTTGAGAGTTTATTCTAAATTTGTATGTTATATACAAAGTTGAAAACTTTTTGAAAATTGAAAAGAGTTATACCTCTATTATGAAATATTTGAAAGTGTAGGAGTGTGTTGCTAAGATTGTGCTACATAATTCTAAGAAAGAAAAATAGAGTCTAATGTTTTTAATTGCATTTGCGATAATCAATTGTAATGTGATTGAATATAATATTTATAGTTGAAAAAAGAACAAATTTTGTTGACTATGTTGAAGAATGTTTTATAAAGTTTATTTGTTAATGGTATGAATTTTGTATTTTATTTAAGTGTAAGATGATGCAATGTGAATCTCAAAATTCACTAGTGATTATGAATTATTATTGGTGGCGTGCCATAATAGAAAAATCAACTAAACAAAGTTAGTTGTTGTGGAGTTAATTAGTGATGAGATTAAGTGGTTAAGACAACTCTTAGTGTGGATTCCAAAAGGAATAAAATCATTTTTAATGGCGAAACTAAATATATGTGTTTGAGACATAGTGTGATAAAGCAGCTACTATGAGATTAAAGTATATACGTAAATTGTGTGTAGTCGGAGGTGAATCTGATCAATTCACTGACTAAATGAAACATCGAGGGGAGTAAGAACTTTTAGTCATTTGAGAAGATCAACAATGATGGTAACCCAACCTATGTGATTGGAGATCCCATGAATTAGGTTCATATGGGTAATAACAAGTTACTAGTTGATCAAGTAAGCACTATAAAATTATGTCCCTTCTATGATGTGTGAATATAGTGCAATAGTCTGCAAGGCAAAGTGAGGTTGAGTTAAGCTCTTAATCCAAGTCATATCCTTTATAGGTGGTGTATTGCTCTGTAGAATACACTTGATGATTGGACCTATATGAGTGTGGGGTGGTGCCGCTCCTATGAAATTGTGACAGTTTTCTAGAGCACTTATGAATACCAGGACACGTGCATGGCCTCTTAGCGCAAAACCGAGATAACGACAAAGATTGTGCGAGCATAATGTGATAGAATAAGACGCTGGACTTACAAAAGAATTATTGGTTCATAGAAGTTCTAAACTTCACCAATTATTCTGTAAGTTTAATCTTATTTTATCTAGGTCTGACTCATAGTCTACGGACACTAGATTCGATGCATTAGATTCATATGTGAAAACACAGCAAAACTTCTTATTTCATTTTATTCCTTAATATTCCTTTATATGTAGGGGATTGTTGGGAAAATATTATTATATATCTCCAAAAGAATTATTTTATATCCTATTATATTTAAAGGAGAATATTATTTTAAGTCCTAAATTATTCTCTCCATAAATAGCCTTAATCAGTTTTTACTCCTAAATAAATTCTTAACATTTCTTTTCTTTATGAGGATTGTATTTATGGTACTTATTAACCTTTACTACTAATTATTTGGAGAAAGCTTTTTTGTGAACGTTGGCAGAGGAATGAGATGATGAACGTTTTGCTATATATATATATATTCTTTTGTTGGTGAAGAGGAAATTTAACAGAGAGCATTCTTCTTCTTCTTATATTCTTTTGCTGGGTTTCTATTATTGAATCTTTGTTAATTTCTGATTCCTAGTTTTATACTAGAAGAGCTTGTTGAATCCTGGGGGATATACCTATACCGAGTGAAATATCCTTAAGGACAGTGTCTTTTGACACGCCTCAAGCTTGGAGAATTTCCTACAAAAGTTCGTGGTGAAGTATAATCTTTGATGAATTCAATTCAAGTGTTCGTGTATAAGATATTTTCCGTGAGATTTCCAACAAGCTAAAGATACTACAATCAAATGTTGATCAATATAAAGACAGCTTATACAAGTCTATTCATTTATACCAAGAAAAATTAAATCAATCACAAAATAATTAAATGTTCAATAGATAACTGGCACAAGACTTGCAAAACTGCTAATTAAAGGACCCCCTCATCTAGAAAGGATAGGTATTTGAGAAAGAAAGGACAGCAACACATAAGAAACTGAAATATATTAAAAGATTATTTCTGTTAACAAACCTGTATAATGATGAGAAGAAGATGTCAATCACATTTGTTGGTGAGTAAATAACCCAATTGTAGTTGTTATATTTGGAGACAACTAACATCAATACTAAAAGAGGCTAGAAGCAAGAAGCTCTTCGTCGATGTGTCTGCTTCAGGTCAAGGGTATTTTTAAAATTTTAATGACTTTGTAATCAGAGGCGGAGACAGCATACATGAGGCACATGAAAAACTAACTAATATTTGAAATGTATTGAATGGTTCTCCTGTTATACAAGATTTTAGATGTGATCGAGTTCGTCTTTTTGTTAATGTCTTGAATTTTGTTGTACAAGTTCCCCAGATTGATTTACGAAAAAAATATTTATTCACATCGAGTGTATGCGTCAACTAGCTAGCCCTAAGAATAAAATTTGGAGCCGTAGCTGTAGCTCCTCAATTAGAGAAGTTCTTTAATTTCTTTCGTTGAATTAAAAGGGATGACTTCTCTAATAAATATAATCAGAACATGTCTGAAATTTGAGACCACATAAAATTAAAGTCTACTCATTTTTAGGAAGAAATTCAGGCATAGTCTTCTTAATTAATTAATTTGCAGCTGAAAATAATCATTAATGTTTGCATAACACTACAACAAAAACAACTTCTAACTACAAAATATATGCACATTAATAAAGAGTGTTTCACCGGCATTAGTTAATTGTCACTTGATCCAATGTCCCTATAGGTTTTAGGAACATTTACAAGGAGTGCTAAAATGTAATTATCACTAATAATTGCCTCTAAAAACATATTTAATGATAATTAAAACGTATGTTAGTCCTTTTCCCCTCTCTCATTAATTTTCGTCGAAAATTCACTTCTTTTTAGTAGTAATTTTTTTATTTCTACTTATTCAAACAAAAACTGATGTAAATTATTCTATGAACAGTCTTTATTCAACCTCTCACGGCTCAATCCAGTTGCCAAGGTTTGGTTTTTAAAACTCTTCATCTTATTAAATATTCCTCTATATTACTATTACATCGTTTGATATCTGGATTAAAAAAATAAGTTATTCATGTATTTATACGACGTTTGGTAGATAGATAGGAATTAAGTTATTCATGTATAAATTAATATAACGTTTGGTTGGCAGTTTAGAAACTCATATAACTAATACATGTATAAATTATGAGAGAATCTATATACTATTTTATGCAGGATAGAAGGTGGAATATCAATACATGTATAACTAATCCGAAACCAACTACCAAACGACCACATGTATAAAATAATACATAGATTTACTTAAAACTAATCCCTACATTATTAATATCTGCATAACTCTAACCACCTATGAGACGATCCCTAATTGTTTGTGCATATCTTTTTTTTTTCTCATATATGTATAAATTTATAGGAGTGACAAAACTTTCATGGCCTGAACTTCTTGGTGTACCAGCAAATTAGTTGGCTTGGGAAATAATTCAGATGGAAAATCCAAAACTAACTAAAGTTCTAAATGTACCGAATGGTTCTAAAGTGACGGCAGATTTTCGATGTGATCGACTTCGTTTTTACGTTAATATCTTGGATTTTATTGTACGAATTCCCAGTATAGGTTAATAAAAAAATATTTATTCGCATCGAATGTATGCATCTATAGCCTCAAGAAAATAAATTGGAGCCGTATGGTTAATGCTCCATGCTTGTAATTCAATATTTGACGAAAAATAAGTGTGGCTAATTGTCTTTACATTATGTAATTTTGTATATATCACTGCATCATTTTATTTTGTTTATCTGGCTACGTATTAAGAAATTTATTAAATATTTAATAGCAAACTCAATTATGACTCTAAAAGCCTTAATTTATCCAACTGTTAATTAACTAGTTATGCGTATTCCGATACCTAAAATATAAATATGAGTACTATGAAATTGAAACAATGCATAAACAACCAAATTTATATACTATAATGTGTTGAAAAAGAAAAATTGTACTACTAGAATTAATGTTTGCACGATTAGGGCCACTTTCTTTGTTTTTATATTATGATTTTTGGTCTTTAAAGTTGATAATTAAAGTTCAAACTTGAAAACCAATTAAAAAAATATGTGATATATATATGTCTACTAGCTAAAATAATTGAATAGTGACGCCCATAAATGCCAAAATATAATAATTTATGCATTCTTTTATTTTCTCAAACAACAAGTTATCACAAATTAACAATATTAATGTGACAAACTTCTCAATTTTGAACAAGTGACAACAATTAGATATTGCATGCAATAATTGTTAAAGCATAATAATGCTGATCAATCAAATATATTAAAATCTTAATCCAGATCCTTGGCACTTCTGTTCAATAATATGATTGAGTTTCTCACTCATTTCTACAGTGAAATAATTTTTCCAATCTCCAACTTTCCCTTTACGAAAGAATGCTTTATTTTTCACTCCAGATGATAATTTTCCATTTGTATTCACCTCCAAATTGCTTAAATTTTCAAAGCTACACATTCTTAATATTTCATCCATCACTCCACAATTTTCCTCCTCTATGGAAAATGGACATTCCAAGAATTCAGCCAAGCGTTTAAGCTGAATTTTGGGTTGCTCTTTAATTTCTTCATACATCAAGAAAAGTACTATATTAGACTTTTCTATGCTTTGTTTCCAATAATCCAACACGTGATTCCAAAACGGACCATAAACGCTCACACCCTTGCAAAAAAGATCAAACACTTGTTCAATGGAATTGGCATCTTTGTGATCAAGTTTTAAATTGTTTGTAAAATGCCACATAGAAATAAAAGTGTCCTTAGGATTCCTACATAAGTAAACAAGTTTGGTTTTTGAATCTTGGACAGATTTTGGTAATGAAGCAAAAGGCAAATGAGTTGACAAGAGTCTAGGTGTGGTGAAGGATGAGAAACTAGGGATTTGTCCATCAACATAGAATGAAAGTTCCAGGAATGGAACAAGATCATGAGGGCTCTTGATAAGTAAAGGGTGATTTTGTTCAAAAATAGGATGTTTCACTCGATTCACTAGAGCAAATAAAAGTGCTTTTAGCCAAGTGGTTCCTGATTTAGGAGTTGTAACAAGGATGATATCACTATCTTGAGCTTGAAATTGTTGTTGACAAGCAATCACACCTTGAAGGATTCTTGGTGATGCCCAAAAACCTTGGTAATTGTAGATATGTGATGCAAGCCATCCTCTTTCTTTTGGTAAAGAGCAATTTCTTACACTCATCACTAAGTTCATCCTCTTGTAAATACTTGGGAGGAATTTGGGGAGATTTTGACATTGTTTTCAAGTGGATATATGGAGTGTTTCTTTAAGTCTGTAGGATGAAATATTTCAACACTATATATATATATATATATATATATAAAAGCTAAATCACCAACCGTGTGATAGCAATAATGGAGCTAGCTTGAGTCCAATTTTAGGGCTTTTCTAACTTTATGATTCATATCATTTCATGGTATAAAAGAGGCAAGTTCCCACTTAGATAGGCTAAAATCATGCATGTCGATTGGTGCAAGACATTTTAATAACCAATATATTCAAGAGCAATGTGTCATAGATCGAAATTATTAGGGGTCATTCATTTTAATAACCAATATATTCAAGAGCAATGTGTCATAGATCGAAATTATTAGGGGTCATTCATTTTAATAACCAATATATTCAAGAGCAATGTGTCATGGATCGAAATTATTAGGGGTCATTCATTTTAATAACCAATATATTCAAGAGCAATGAGTCATAGATCCAAATTATTAGGGTCATTCATTTTAATAACCAATATATTCAAGAGCAATGTGTCATAGATCTAAATTATTAGGGGTCATTTGGTACGGTATATAATGATAGTGTTGAATATGGTGTATTAATAATATTGATATTAGTAATATTTATATTAGCTATAATGAGATTACTTCTTATACGTTATTTGCTTGATGTATAAAAAATATCATGCATTGTATAGTTTCCAAAAAAAATATATTTGTTTATAAAAATATCCTCCACGTGAATAGAGTTACAAAGCACAAAAAATTAAAGGTATTTGCAACCACCATTTAGCATTTAATACAAAAAAAAAGAAAGAAGAGAGTAAAACGAAAACACAACCACTACCCATATTTTAGCATTTAATCGCTAACTTATTCATATAGAAAATAACCCCTAATAATTTAGATCTCTGGGAATAAAGATAATTATAATTCAATAGTTCTATAATTTCGAGTTCAGGCCAATGGGTTGATGAGTGCTCGATCTTCCATAAAATGAAGGGTTCAAATTTTAGTAGCTAATATCAAGAAAAAATCGTCTTTTTTCATATTTTATCCTTAACATTAATTACTTATTTCTCAAATTATTTTCCAAGATTTAATGCCGAGTTCGAACTTATTTGAGCCATTAAAAGATAAAATTGACACAAATAAGCCACAGATTTAGAGTGTAACTAAAATAGGCTTAGTGTAGTTTTTTCTTCCATTATATTAAAAAATATAAACGACAGACCTTTTTCTTCCACTTTATAAAGTGAAAGTTTTTCTTACACTTTATAAAGTGGAAGTTTTTCTTATATAAAAAAAAATTACTTTACCAAAAGCTTTTTACTTTCTTCCTCAAATTTTCTAACCATATACTGGTCCCCAACCCGACAATCAAACAATTCGACCCCTATTTTGAAATTCGGAAGTTCTCATTTAAAAAATTTTGAAAAATATTGGAGGTCCATAGCACAATCGTAACACAACCCGACAACCCAACTTATTGTATGAGTTCCACACACAAACATCACAAAATAAGATCAAAACCACATAATGTCTATAAGTTGACAAGCCTTTCAAATAGAGTTTAACAACAGACCAATATCATATCTTAGTCGAGCTCCTGTCCCAACAAATATTAACATTTCTCTTCGACAAAGTAAATAGAACATCCAATGTGGTACTAGAACATGTATCTTGTATGCACTAGTAATTCTCAGCTTTTTATATATTTAGCAAAATATGGAATCTAACATATTGCACTTAAGCTATGATTTTCTATTTAATTATTTTCCTCCTTAAACTTAAAGAATTGATATGTAATAAAAATATAAAAATATTTCAAAACATATAATATTTTGTGGGGTTGTCAAATTGTGCTATGGTTGTGCTAGGGACCTTCAATCTTTTGAAAATCTTGAAATGAGAACCTTCTGGTTACATCCCTACTTTATTCAAATAAGGCGAAACGTCGTGGTAACTCTAAAAAATAATCAATTTTTTAAAAGAATTTAAGAAATAAAAGAATTTTAAAGAGTCGCCACCTAAGTTTAGGAAAACTAGGAAACCAATTAATGTCTACGAAATCTATAGATTCTAGGTAAGGGGTTCAAGTGATTCCGAAGGAAAGGTGTTAGGCATCCTTCAAAATCCACAACTATGGGTCCCGACTGAATTCTTTTTTTAAAAATTAAGGAGGAGATAAAAATAATATACAAGTAATAAACATACGATATACACAAGTAATAAAATAAAATATTAATAAAAGAAACGGCATAAATTTGCGTAATGTCAATAATATATACAATATTGAATAAAATGTAATTCGAACTTCATTCAAATAGTTCCCTTGGAAAGCAACTCTGAGTACCTGTAAAGACATTTAGTAAAAGTGTTAGTAATAAATAAATATGAAATAAAATAAATAGATCAAATAGTAACTTTAAAAATAAAAAAAATCCGTCTTATTAACATGGAAGGCCTTGGAAATCGACGGTAATTTCTTCATCGGCCCATTTGAACATATATAAAAAATATGAACTTAACTAAAATTTCGTCTTTTAACATTGGGGAGGCCTCTAAAACCGCCGGAGAGATTTTTTTCATTGGCCAATCTTAACAAATAATGTATATGAAGCAATAAATCACACAAAATATGGTCAACACAATAGTAGCACTATCAACTGAAACAAATGTTTGCTTGATTGGAAATTCAAAAAGACTAACAAAAATATAAATAATAATAAACAACAAAATAATAAGACCCAAAAGATCATTTCAGCCAACAACACTAGAAATACTACTAATAATAAGCTATACTAAAATTGAAACAAAAGTCATAACAACTACATATAGATATGTTTATCAAGAAAATGTCAAGTTAATCACGAAAACACATCTTTAAAGGTTATGGACCTGCAAAAACCACATTGGTGTTATGTTGGCTGGAGTTTTCGTTGTTGTAGATGGAGTTTATGGTTGGAGTTCTGGCAGTTTTGGGTTGCTGTTCGGAACAGTGGTGGGTTTCGATGGTGTTATGGCAATGTGGATCTTGTTGGTTGCTCCGTTCGAGCTCGAAATTTCTCTTAAGATGACCTGTAAAACAAACCAGAAAGGGGAAGAGGGGAAGGGAAGCATAATAAGGTGTTGGTCGCTATCTTTGTTACTCCGGTGGGTTCGGAGGTTCGTGACAGTGGTTGGAGTTGGAATTTGGTGGTGGTTTCGGCGGATTTCGCCGGTGATTTTTCGGTGGAGTTTTCCGGTGGTTTGGATGGTGCTCGTGGTGACTGTGTGGTGGTGGTCGGAGAAAAGGAGAAGAGTCGGTGGGTTTTGGTCGTTTGTGAGGAGAAAGATGGTGGGTGGTGGTGGTTATCACCGGAAAAATGGAGAAAGAGAAAGGATTGGAGTGATCTGAAAATGGGGTCTTTGATGGTGGATTCCGGCGAGCTCCGGTGGCTTGTGACCGGAAAAATATGAAGACTTAAAATATTTATTAAACACTAAAAATCTGAAAATTATCCCTAAAATTTTATCCATCACCCCCTAACTTAATGTCCAAGATATTGCAAAATCGAAAACCGCTTATAGTACACTACTATTATCTTAAAACCGTGGGCCAAAACCACAGTTTAATAAAATATCTGTGTATGAAATCTTATCCAAATATCTGTGTATGCAAATCTTATCCATATTTGAATGAATTTCTAGACTGCGCAAAATATCAAAATGAAAAGTAACAAATAAAAATGAATATTAACAAATGTCACGAATAAAATCAATGGCAAGCAAAAATTGTAATTTAATAAAACTGACACAATATTCACAACATATTCAACTGATTGTGATAAAAAATAATATAATCAAAATTCACTAAAATTCAAAATAAACTAATAAAAATCTTAATATTTTGAAAATAAAAATAACTATTGATGGATTTATTTAAAATTATAAAAATGTATTTTGAACAATTTAATAAATAAAACATAAAAGTTATGAATTTTGAAAAATATTAGGCCAAAATTGGATGTCAACACCTTCGAATTTTAAAAGTGGGGTCGAATTGTTTGGTTGTTGGGTTGGAGACCAGTATAGGGTTAGAAAATTCGAGGAAGAAAGTAAAAAGTTTTTGGTAAAGTAATTTTTTTTATATAAAGTGTAAGAAAAACTTCCGCTTTACAAAGTAAAAGAAAAAGTTTCGTTTTATGTTAAAATTTAGACGTTAATGGACTAACGTCTGCTGTTTATATTTTTTGATATAATGGAAGAAAAACCTACACTAAGCCTATTTTAGCTATACTCTAAAACTATGGCTTATTTGTGTCAATTTTATCTTTTAATGGCTCAAATAGGTTCCGAACTCTAATACTAACATCAATTATTAGGGGTTAATGTGGTAAAATAGTCATGAGTCAAGTCCAAATGTGATAAGTAAAAAGTAGACGAAAAAAGTATTAAAAAGAAGTAAAGGTAAATTAGTAAAAATATTCTTCTTATTTATGAATTTTTAAAAAGTGTGTAAATAAAATATGGACAAATAATAGGAAGGAATAGAGTCATTAATAATTGTGCATAAATAATTTTGTGGATCTCCTAATATTATGCATGAGGAATAAAAAAAAATATACATATAACAACTAATCATGAAATTGGATCTCCTAATTAATATTATGCATGTGGAATAAACAAAAAAAAAATATATATATATATATATATAACAACTAATCATGAAATGACAAAGCACACATGTTGATACCATAAAGTGAAGAGAAAAGACATAAAATTCCTCTGAACTTGTTCGCACAACTTACTTTAGCACTTTAACTACACGGGTGTTTAAATACCCCCCTTAACATCTTTTAAGTGATTTTTTTCAACCCTCCCATCACCAGCCCAGTTGAAGGCTGGGTGTTGTTGAGTCACACGCGTTCTCATTCGTCCACGTGTACATTAACTAAATTCCTAATTAATTATTTTAATCTCCATAATAATTATTTTTTTAAAAACCAATCGTCTTCCCCCAACGTTTGTCACCTCCTCAACAACAGCTCTTCTTTTTCTTATATTCATGGTGAAATTGAACAATCTCTACAAAAGATTAAGTTACAATTAATTTTTCTTCAACTTTTCTTCTTACATAATCTAATAATTTTTCTCTTTATGTAAAACAAAAAAAACTTTTCCAATTTTCTTTTTTTCGTAATGAAAATAGGTTTCAATATTCCATTTGCAGACGTCATTTTCCACATTGAACCAACAACTCCTACACCCACCATGATTATATCTAAAATTGAGCCAAAAATTAAACCCATCGATGAATTTACCCCTCAATCTACAAATTATAATTCAAATTTCAATTGCAATTTCAGTTTAGTTTTCGTTACACCATACCACCTTCCTCGAAAAAGAAAAAAATTATTTCCATAAAAATCTCAATTTATCAATGAATTGGACGAAATCTCCATAATCAATTTTTTGCTAACAATATCTTTAAATTTTTCTTTAGTGAAAATCGACTTCTTTTCTGATAACTCTTTAAAGTGATAGATCTAATAATCTTCTTTAATGTCGAAAATGGTGTCGATGAATCAAACACCAAAAACTTTGTAAAAAAAACAGAAAAACAAGAAACGACTAAAAACAGAAAAGAAAAGAAGAAGAAAAAATGTGGAAAAAGTTACATTTGGGGATAAATGTTTACCTTGAACTGAATGAAAAAAATAAGAAAGAGAAAGAGTTTTCCGAGAAGAAAAAGAAAGGAAGAAGAAGATGCAGAAAAGAGCATATAGAGAAGAGAAAAGTTAATTGAAAATAAAATATTTAAAATAAAGTAAAATAAGTAATTAAGTATGTCCTCCAATAAAAAGATGACATGTGTCAATTTTTTAATGTTTTTTCTTTCTCACGCGCTTATAGAAAGTTGGTGATACAACTTTTGCCACGTCACCCTTTAAGGGTTAATTAAATTCAATTCAAAATAAATTAGGAGCTAAAGAACACATATTTAATTAAAGTGCTACAGTAAATTGTGCGGACAAGTTCAGGAGGATTTTATTTCTTTACTCTAAAGTTAACTCACTCTTATAATAGTAGAATTTTCAAATATTCCCCCATCTTATCATGAAAGTACTTGTATTAGTTTTAGTGTTTGCTAAGAGTCTAATTTTTCTCTTAAAAGTTTGTATGTAAAGAGTCTTCAACAGGCGTTTGATCATATTATAAGAGTGTTTAAATATGTCTATTAGCCCAAAGAAAATAAATTGGATCGGAGCCGTATGGTTAATGCTCCATGCTTGTAATTATCTACTATTTGGTGATCATAAATAAGTGTGGCTTTTAATAGAAAAATTATATCATTATGCCCCTTCCCTTTTAAGATGCGTCGTTTTATTTTTTTTTAATTAATCTATTATTGATTACAAGCTAAAACCACTACACTCAAATATTGATACATAGACAATTGATACAAGTCTACTCATTTATACCAAGAAAATCAGGCACAAAATAATCAAATGTTCAATAGATAATTGGCACCAAAAGAAAAGTACGTATAATCAGGAACCTTCTGCTAGTCCAAAATTATTAATTAAGATTAGTAAATTCAATTAAAGAAAAGGTTATAATTCTATTAAAGAAGAGGTTAAAAACAATTGATCCCTAAGCTTCATTATGTCGAGGGTATTTTTGAAATTTTAATATATGTATTTTGAAGGTGCTTTATCGCTGATAGTTTGGTCCCACGTCAACAAAAAGAATTATTACATAAGTGAAATTCAACATGAATTTGATCATAATATAGATAACGTCATTAAATTTTGGGAAAAGGGTAAAAAATACCTCTCAACTTTGTTTTATTGGTTGACTAAACCCCCGCCGTTAAAATTAAGTTATTTTTACCCCTGCCGTCTACAAACTTGTCACCTGTACCCCTCAATCGGATGGAAAATCCCAAATCAACAAAAATAACCCAATTTACTTAAATTAACCAATTTTAACCCGATCCGACCCACAGGAGCCTCAGGTGACAATTCCACCCTAGGAACCATCTCCGGCGATTGCTCAACTCCTCTGTTAAAATCGTCTAAACAATTAACATTAATCACACTCTCTATTTCCTCAGCCACCGACCCATTATCCTCAGCCGCATTTCCTACAGGACTCTCCTTTCTCACTTCAATTTCAATATGATCCTCCGCTTTCAAACTTGTCAATCAAAAATCACCGATCTTTGCATTGAAATTATCATCCAATAGAATATTACTAGGCTTGATATCGCCATGAATCGCTGGTGGGTCACAGAAGTAGTGTAAGTACTCTAACCCTTTAGCTATATCAAGAGCAATCGACAACCTCTTTTTCCAGTCCTTCAATTCACTACACTTGCGATGCAAAAGATAGTCTTGTAAGCTTCCATTAGCCAAAAGCTAGTAAACTAGTAACATACGATGACCTCTTTTGTCATAAGAGAAACCGATCGTGGAAACAATGTATTTCGAATCAATTTTTCCAGCGAAAAAGAGCTCGTTTTGGAATTCACGCTCACCTTGCAAGGACCCAGCGTCCATTACTTTAACAGCAACCGAGACATTGGAATTGGTACTTGGGCTTTTGATAGTTCCTCTGTAAGGAGAGATGCAACAGCAGCTATTCCTCCGGCTAGAGGTGGCAATAGATTGTGGCTCTGACGGTGACAACAACGGCGACGACGGCGGCGACGGCGGTAGTGAACGGAGTTCACGAGATGGCATGATTGAAATTGAAATTTTTTTATAGAAATGAAAGATTTGTGCAGTGAAAAATCCACATAAGTTTTTTTCTTTTGGATAAGAGATTTTGTTTTTGTTGTACAAATTTGAGGTTTTTGAAATGGGTTATATGATTGGGTGGGTCGGAGTAGGTTAAAATTGGTTAATTTAAGTAAATTGGGTTATTTTTATTGATTTGGGATTTTCCATGCAATTGAGGGGTATAGGTGACAAGTTTGTAGACGGCAGGGGTAAAAATAACTTAATTTTAACGGCAGGGGCTTAGTCAACCAATAAAACAAAGTTGAGGGGTATTTTTGACCCTTTTTTCTTAAATCTTTATCAAATAACTAAATGTAATTTTTTGCGAGAGTAACTAAAAAGAGAAATATTGACAAAAAAATTAGTAAATCAATGAACTCATGTTAATCATCCATGCATGCAATTATAAGCCAACCGCTCAAATAACATACCATTAAGAGAAAAAACCAATTAATCCCTTCTAAATTGGCCATAATTAACACAAAAAACAATTAATCCCTTTTACCCATAAACTTCATTTTGTGAGACAAATTTTGATTTAGGGTAAAAGGGTAGAAATTATTTAGATGGGTAATACCGGAAGTAATGGCCGGAGAAGAACTTACAGCCACCGGAGGAGCCACCCACCTCCACAACCAGAGATCACCGGTAACAGCTACGTATTTGCCGCAGCGACGCCACCATATCCCAATTACCAGCCAAATCCTAATACGACACCGTATTACCAGTACCCGGGTTATTATCCGCCATACGAACAGCATTCCCAGCACCGTATGGACCCTAATTACGCAAATTGGGTTAACGGCGGTTATCCGCCTCCTACGCCATCACCCTATGTGGAGCATCAAAAAGCAGTGACGATACGTAATGATGTGAATCTGAAGAAGGAGACTCTAAGGATAGAAGCCGATGAGGCTAACCCCGGGAAATACCTTGTCGCTTTCGATTTCGATGCCAGTGTACCTGGAAGGTAAACATTACCTGTATTGACACTTTCTAACAAAATCAAGGACTCAGAGTCGAAATGGAGTACTTACTGCTTCATCGCAATTATTGTTATGTAGGTATATAATGTCCATACATTGAAACAAGCAGAAAAATATAATCCTAATTCTACCTTTTCCAAAATTAAATATTAAAAACAACTAGCTTGATCATAAAATAGAGATTTTATTTTATTTTTTTTTTTGTATTTAACATGATGAAGAATGATTTTCGCAAAAGAATTTTTTTTTCCCGGTATTTGGTTATATTGCCAAGTGTTATCACACTTTGTGTGTGAGAGGAAGGGGGCTAGTCTTGTTTTCTCATTTTTTATTTATTTAGTATTGGAATAGTATCTTATTCTTCATTTTACTATTACTTGTTGCTTCATTTGCTTTGTTTATCTCACTATTTTTGTTGTAGTTATTTTCCTTTCAATTCTGCTTTGATTACACGCTTCTTTCTCTTCTAGGGTAAGGTCTGCGTGATTCTACCCTATCTAGACTCTACTTGTGGGATTACATGTTGTTGTTGAAGTTTGGAAACTGATTTTCTTTTTACTCATGTCGCCTACTATTATTAGCTCATGGAGTTTCCAATATGGTGACTTCCCTTTTTAGTGTTGTATTGTTTTTATCATTTAAATAGTGTATAAAACCTATCTAAGTTTGTTAAATAAACTGCTCATGACCTTTCTTGTCATGCATTTTAAGTTTGGTCAACATGTATTACTCTTGTAATTTAGAACCGAGAAACTAAAATTTTTGGCTCCGCCTATGCTTGCACGATGTTGTCAACTCTGAGATAGTAAAAGTACTTCTTGTTTTTTGTTCAATTGCAGCTTGACTGTCATTTTCTTTGCAAAAGAAGGTGAAGATTGTTGCTTGACTCCTATGAAGGAAAGCTTACTTCCACCAATAACCATTAAATTTCAAAAAGGTTTATCTCAGAAATTTAGGCAACCCTCTGGAACTGGCATTGATCTTTCCATGTTTGAAGAGGCAGAATTGTCAAAAGACGGTGATGCAGATGTATATCAGCTGGCGGTAAAGGCAGTGGCATTCAAAGATGCCCAGAGTGAACCAGAGGATGGAAATGTTGTGTCTGTGTCCACAAATTCCCAGATTACTCAAGCAGTTTTCGAAAAGGACAAAGGTGAATTCAAAATTAGGGTGGTGAAGCAAATCCTCTGGGTCAATGGCATGAGGTATGAATTGCAAGAGATTTATGGCATTGGAAATTCAGTTGATAAGGACTTTGATGGAAATGATAATGGGAAGGAATGTGTCGTATGCCTTTCTGAACCTCGGGACACTACTGTACTTCCATGCCGCCACATGGTATGCATTTAACTGTTCTTAACGCTTTTTTGTTGTCGAATGTACTGCTATAATGACCTATCTTATAGTTTCTGCAGATGAACTTTCAACTAGTTGCTTAATCTAATTCAAAAACCATTCCTCTCAGCCCCTATAATCGCGCCTTCTTTTCTTTTCCCCTTGTTACGCTTATGTCTTTTTCTTTCTTTGGCTGCAAGTCTAGGGATTTACAGTTTCAATATGAAAACATATTGGATACATATCTGACAATTTAGTGTGCATCAGTTTCATTGCCTTGTCTTATTAGAATCTGTTGAATGAAAAGGCCATATAGGGAATGTTTGTTGCTTTGTTTTTCTTTGTTTGAATGATTGTGATGCAACACTGTTGAAGGATATTAAAACTAAGTGAGCATCTTAAATCCAGTGTATGTGCAGCGGATGTGCAAAAGTTTTGAGGTTCCAGACAAATCGTTGTCCTATTTGTCGTCAGCCAGTTGAGCGATTCTTGGAGATTAAGGTCAGCGAAGCTGCTGAAGAGTAAGAGTCGCGATAACCACCTTTGAATAAACGCAGGGGTGAAGCTACAAGCCTGGATACAGGTTTGGTCGAACCTAATAACTTTTGCTCTACAATACAGAACCCATACAGTTGAAAATCGTGGCTCCGCCTCTGTAAAAACATATTCCTGTTTTCCTCTTTTGGTTTTCTTCCTTTTCTTTGTCCTCTGCTTCATGGATCAGAATAACCCGAAAGCAAGACCCTCAAAACCATCCAGTGACTGAAAAACGATGGAGTTTCCAACTAGTTGATCAAGAACTGCTGTAAGTTTATGAATTTCGTATTTTACACCTTAATAGTACTCTCTCTCCGTTCCATTTTGTTTGTCACTATTTATAGCTGTACAAATGTTATATGTCATGTTTAACTCCACAAGTTTTAAAAGTCTTTCTGTTATATGTTCTTTGTAACCTCTTTGGATGTTTATTTTAACATTTATTTTTCCTTTTCCAGGGGAAAGACCAATACATGGAGTTAAATACTGTATAACTCGTCATACTTTGGGTGTTCAGAAACTAAATGAGCACCACAAGGAGGCAGATGGCAATTTGCTGATTTTGAACTGTACTTAATTAAACAAAACAACAAATAACCACAATTTGTTCTGTTTACGAAGTTTTGAATAAAATATTTGTACATATTAAATGAATTTTTAAACTTGAATACGAGAATTGAACCAAATTAAAGTTACTTGATTCTACCGAACTCGTAACTCTTCTTTTCAGTCTAACTTGGCTTATATTGCAGAAGCTACATAGTGGGTATGTTTGGAGACTGAAAAGCTACATAGTGGATATGTATGGACTCAAGTGCAGTAAATCATAGTAGTTACGGAAAAATGAAATATGACCGTGAAGAAAACATGACGACTAATAAGAAAAACAATACAAAGCATTTAGAAAAAAGAAGAATAACAACGAAATAACACAGTAACCAAATCACAACAGAGGTGAAATTTTCACCTTCCAATATCATCCTAAATCTTGTTCTTCGCAGATTATGCAAAGCTTTAGCAAGAATCCATCCAAATTTCCACAATCCAAGAGATAATGAACACCACCATAACGACAAAGCCGGATTTTCTAAAAGCCAACTCTGCACAGAAGTTCTGCGTCGAGGAAAAAGGAAATCTAAACAATCATCAGAAAGTACGGTACATTTTGATCATAGTTGGCTCACCTAACCAACAGGCAAAAGAAAAATTCGACGACAAAATAAATAGATCGCCCACCCGTATAATGTTTCGTACAATGAGTTAATCCAATATAAGTCATTGTCAACCAACAGTTTCTTAGCAAAATTGGCTCAAAAGAAAGGGGAAATAGTTAAAGGGAGGGATAAGGTTGGGAAATAGGAATTACATATCTCAAGAGACAAACCTCAAATTATTTTTGCCTAACATACTTACAAGCTGCTTCGACACTCTTCTAACCTCCAGCTGTTCCCTGCAGCATCTTCATTGTTCGCTATACAATTAGTTGGTCAATCTCAGTGCAAGCAAATCTGAAGATAAATAAATGGTTACTGACATTTGTAGAAGGAGCTCCATTTAGTGAATCCGCCGTTCTGCAACCCCCTCCCCCAAACACACACACAATGTGATTACTGTTAGGTCATTGCTTGTAACTTGGAACTGACAAACTTTCCTGATATTGGTGGTTTCTCCTTCAAACTTGTACTTAGTAAAGACTCTGAGTTGCTAGTTTGGGTTTCACCAAACTCTGGTCTCACCCATACCTTTATATGCCCCTCACGGCAGATAGTAAGAACTGATTCATGAGTAAACATCACGCCAGAGAGTGGTTCAGTGTGAACACGATGAGTGACCAGGGGCGATAGCTTTGGAACATCTCGCATGCTTGGAGCAGGTTGAAGTGTACCAACAGGGCAAGCCCTATCCCAATGAGATGACTGACTCCCCGTGCTGTAAGTTGGTGATCCACCATGAGGACGGCGCATTGGTACTACAATTTCATCCATTTCCAGATCCCATAAGAGCAATTGTGTGTCCTACAAAAAAGCATCAAGTCAAAAACAGCTAGAGAGGAGATGTCAAGCAGATACTCCTTGAAACAGATCATAGCCTTTAAAAATCATATTATGAGCAAGGCGAGGAAAATATTTTGGAACACAGAAACGTTTAATCTTGAATGAGCAAATAAAAGACCAAGTAAATTAGTGAGACGTAAACTCAATAATATGAGTTTTTTTAATTTTGAACATGTACCTGACCAACAGAACCAAAACGGTAGACCACATTTTCATCTGTGCCATCTGAATTTGGTGCAGACCAATATGAATCAAATGCCACACCACTGACCTGCCAGACACAAGTTAAAAGAATAAGGCATGAATGCTACACAGAAACCAAGATAAGTTATAACTGCTCGAAACTCACCCAGGAGTTATGTCCCTCGCCCCAGGCAACAACTTTACGTTCTTCCATGCTCCAAACCTGAACTAGGTCATCTTCTCCACCAGCTAAAACGTACTTTCCATCCATGCTGTTGGTTCATGTACTCTCAGTATAGATACTCTTTCTAGCCAAAACATTAAAAACCAACATGCATTTGTTTGTTTGTGGGCATCTGTGGGGGTGGGCGAAGGAAAGTGGGAGGGGGATGTGTGCTACACGGCAAGGTCACAAATATGTTATGAACAAAAAACCATAAACGCTCACCTCCAAGCACAACATAACAGGGCCCCATAATAGCTTTTTCCACCACATATAAGCTGTTCATTTTTGTAGTCAAATATACGCAGATAACCTGCATTAGATCAGTCATATTCAGTAAGGGTAAATCATCACTACAAAAGAATTAATAGCTTCTCACAAGTCATCTCATGAAGAAAATACCATCCCTCCCTACAGTTGCAATATACGCCCCATCAGTTGAGAAAGCAATGCTATTGATGGACCCTTGGCAAATATGCCATCTAGCTACAGGATTCTGCATAGACAAGCCAAATGGAAATATGTGAAAGGAAGAACTTAAAACTGCAGTTCTTAGATTTGAGATCTAGACAGTCAAATATTTTTTAGTTTTACCACAATCAATTCGGAAATATTAAATAAAATGCCACAATGAATGGCTAAACTAACCAAGACATTTATCTAATTTTGGTAGAGCAGAAGCAGACTAAATGTCCTTATTCCAGACAAGATAAACATAGAATGTGCTTGTTAACATATAATGGAAAAAACTGGTCCAGTGTTTAAGAAGATGAAACTGGAACTATGCTTACGTTTTTACTGAGCAGTAAACTTGCTTCTTCGGGGATTATTTAGTTCACGGACAGGTTATGTAGGGTTTATTTAGCTCTGAATAATAATGTGGGGATTGCTATGCATCGAATAATAATGCAAGAACTGTTATGCGGTAAGAAATAATGTAGGGATTGCTATGCCAGGTCGGGGATTGCCTCTTTATGAGCATTTTTGTCTTTAGGTACTCTTATCTATGTTTTGCTAATACGCTTATTCTTATTCTGCATCCTCCCGTGTAAAATAATACATAAATTCCCATTTACCGGCTATGGGCATGTGGAGTTTAATACTGCCAATAAAACATGCATTGTCCATGTGAAGTCTAGTATCATAAACTAAATGTTGCCTTAGTTATCATATATTATTTTTTCTTAGGCAGTCAACCAAAACATAGTATTACTGATACAGAATTTTCCATCAAATGAATGAGAGTTTAGATGATGTGATTCAAGAAAAAAAGGGAAGAAGTAGGGGGAAGAAATAAGAAAAGAATATAGATAATAGACAAGAGATGAACATCCTCTGATTTGCACCCAGAATCACTTTGAATTTACACAAAGAGAACTGCTGCACTTCTGGGACTAAAGCCAGAGCATGGAGGTGTTGCAATGGACACTGGTTCTTCTTGTTCCCAGAGAATGAGAACCTGAAGCATCAATTGATGAATGGGGCTCATTGTGATTGGTCAAAAATTAAGGCAATTCAACCGAAACAGTTCACTTACTAAAATGGTTCTAAACCTGTGTATATGAGATTGTTCATCTCTTTTCTTGAAAGGAGAAGATAAGAATATCTCCGCCAAAAGTGAATGAAATACAAATCTAAATAAAATAAAATAGGAATCAATAATATATGAATGTGTGCTTAAAACACATGGAAGAATTCTTCCTCTTTATCTTTGTGGTTGCTTGGAAAACAAGGGCAGATCTCACAGGTGATTATTTCTTTCCTTCTTTCTAAAATTTAAAACTAAAAAACACAAATAGATGTCTTTGCTTATTAATCTGACCACAAAGATACACGAATTCTGCTAAGAAGCAAGTATCACGAAAATGAACTTGGGACTATCTCAACCTCAATATCAACCTAATCAGGTAAAGCCTGCCCAACACCATATAACAAGACTATAGGTAATCCCTCAACCATGTGGATTGTGGAACTCTAACCTCCAATTTCTCCGCACACCCAGGGCTAGATAGTCGGAGCAGGGACAATGCAATATGGAGGACCAACATTGGGTAACCCAAGAAAAGAGATAGGTTTGGCACTGATAACATTTAAATAAATGAACCTTAGGCTTAACTCCACTCCAGAAGCTATCTCAAAGGATCACCCAACACCATATAAGATGGTTAAGGACACTAACAATAATAAGAAGTTAAAGAATTAAAAACTACTCACAACAAAACTTTAACTTGCATCATTACATCTAAGTCAAAAGTTTAAAATTGTTTTTTAATTTGACTAGCATAATGCTTATTCATATTCTTAATTCTAGTTTTCTTCAATTCTTTTGTCCAAACACTTCAGTTGATGTTGATAGTTGATTTTCCTATAATCTATATATACACACACACTCTGTCTCTCTCCATAACCATTTCCCTTCTCTAAATGTACCATTTTAATTTGGCTCCACGCTTAATAATCCAGCAGACCTTGGCCTTTGACAACTCTGCCATCCCAGTTCACTCAGACTTAATTTCAATGTATAACATAATACATACATTGCAATTTGCAAGTAATACTCATACTCGCAATATTAATCATTGCAAGATATGATTAATTTGTTCCATACTTAATATCTGAGAGATAACTTGATCTACGAGCAGATACTTCATTACTTATTAAATAATAGCCTCAACATACTGAAAGCAGTTGACTGTATATATGCATTTCATCTACCTTGTTTATCTCACAGAAGGAACATGCTTGTGCTTTCAGATAGCTATTCTAAAGAGGTTACAATGTTGTTCTTAAAAGAAAAGCGACAATATATGAACCAAGAAATTTGCAAATGGTTGAAGGTAAACAGGAGAAATTGGTAATCTCAGTACTGATACCAGGGGCACATCATCAAACGCTGCAGAAAAAACTATATTCACAAGCAAAATACCTTACTATAACGTGCATGGGCAACTGAAAAATGAGTTTGATCTTTGATGAATGGAAATGAGGGATCAGCAGATCCGTCTTTGCTCTGAAATATGACAACAAAAATGCACATTGGTCTAAGAAAAGTAGAAAATATGAGGATCATTGAAAAGGACCTGGAAATTGGTACACTCCCAATTAATTTCAACACTCACCTTATCATAGACGTAAAAATTTCCATCCGCATGAGCAACAACAAAAGCCCCATCACTGTTAGGCACCCAAGCGATACTAGAACATCGACTGATGAAAGCAAAGTAATATATTAAATCTGCTCTCATTAAAGGCAAAAATTGAAATATTAGTACATTGTCGGTCAAAAACAAAAGAAATATTAAATCTGAAAAAGTAAAGATTATCTTTGGTATACAAAACCCTAAAGTTACTTGTCTTTTTTAAATAGGCAAAATACATAGATTGATATTTAAAGTTGTCACCAAAGATCAGATAGACACTTTAAGTATCCTTGTAAACAGATAGACACTTTAACTATCCTTGTAACCAGATAGACACCTCTTGTTGGCATAAGTGTGCCTCGCGAACACCCAGTGTACGATAGAACTTACGTGTGAGTTACAATTGCGGACAATGTGGCAGTTGACAAATCAAAGGACGACAAGTGAAATTTTCAGAAAGAAAGAGAAAAAATGCATCAAATTTAAAAAAAAAAAAATTAGAGACACCCACCCCCACATTCTTCTTCTTTGTCCAAAATAATCACCAGCTTCCTCACGCTCGTTTCTTCTTCTTCATCCATAGATTCCACAAAACACCATTCCCATTCTTCTTCACCACCAACCACCACATGGATTTCCCAAACCCAATTTTAACATGTGTCAACAAAAATTTACCACCACACTGCCAACCACCCACCTCAGCCATCTCTTCCTTCTTATAATCCTCAATCCTCTTTGAATCCTGAAAGTTCGCAAAATCCAGTTTGAAATGTTTTGTGCCTATCGTGGTAAAAAGAATCAAAGAGATGGGTATCAGATATTTCGTTTTAGCTGTGGTGGTAAACGAAAATCAAAGATAGGTGGTGATGGAGTTGAAATTGTTCATTTGAATTGCCTGATTTTGGTTAAGCTTTTAAACAAATTGTTGAAAACTGAATATGGAGGAAGTCGTACAGTGGAAGGTGATGTCTCTGTCAATGGCAGTGACGGTTGGTCTGCCAATATTTTTCCTTCTTTTATGTGTGTGGTTCTGTGGTCTGATGGGTGAATCTTTCTGGGTTCTAGAGGTGGTCGAGGCGCAGCTCGAGTGGTTTATGGGGATGGAGCTATGGTGGAGAAGAATGGTCTCTTGGTGGTTCTCGGATGATTGAGTGTCTGTGGAGTTATGGTATGAACAGCATGTGAAGAATGTACAGAGAGTTTGTTTCTAGAGTTTGTTTCTGTATTGTGTGGCAGCTAACTGGTTTTGTTGAAGGAGGACTTTGGAGTGGTGGATGATGGAGGCTAAAGGTGGTTATGGGAGATTAAAGTTAGTGGGTGGTGGTGACGGCAATAGAAATGGTGTGAAGAGATAGAAGATGTTGATGGAAATTAAAGGTAAATAAGGAATTTCCATGTTTTTAACAGTCAGAGATAGATTATAAATATATCCAACACACTAAAAGCAATTGTACACTTGTGCTAATGAGAGGAGTCTATTTGGTCACAAGGATAGTTGAGGTATATATGTAGGTGACAGCTTTTAAGTAGCTACTTATGTATTTCGCCTTTGAAATATTCCATGATGTAGGAAGCACTATGACTATTTAGTAAGTGCGTGGGAGGAAGGGAAGAGGAAGGATATAATTTCAAAGTATTATAGCCGTACTGTTCATGACGCTAATATCACGACTCTAACTGTATTTGGGTTGTGTGGGGAGCTTCAAGTTGTTTACCTTGGTGAGATTTCTAAAAACTGAAAATTCTAAAATAGTTGGGTTTTTTTATCCTCATATTCCCCAACTAGTTTGGATGGAGGTGCAGTTGATTGATTGATTGATCTCATTCTCATACTACAAAGACTATCCTAATTCTCTTTCTTTTCCTTTGGTACACAAACCGGAAGGTGGTGCAGCACAGGGGTCAAAAATCTTGAAGCATCCCTACGAGAACTTTGAATTATGATTGCACTACATTTATAAGACAGCAGAATGTGCTTCTAAGGTTACTGACAATTACTTCTACAACAAGAAAAACATACCCACAGAATCTCACAAGTGGGGTTTGGGGAGTGTACGCCCTTACCCCTACCTCGTGGAGGTAGAGAGGTTGTTTCCGAAGGACCCTCAACTCGAGTACACAAATCAAAGTAGGTATGAAAAGAGAAAACAACAGTGAAGAAAACATAGTAACTAATAAGGAAACCGTAACAACAACAAAATAGTGCAATAATCGGAACACCATAAACAACAGATGATGATAGAAATCAAAAGCAAGACACTACAAGAATAAGGCTAATACTACGACAGACACCCCCAAGCCTAAACCCGTTGAAAAAGCTAAAAAACACTCTACTACCTACTAACCTTCCACCGTAATCATAGACCTCAACACCCTCCTATCTAAGGTCATGTCGTCGATAAACTAAAGTTGTATCATGTCTTATCTAATCACATATCCCCGATATGTTTTCGGCCTACCTCTACCTCTTCTCGTACCCACTATATCCAACCCTTCGCACCTCGTTATTGGAGCATCTGCGTATCTCCTTTTCATATGTTCAAACAATCTCAATCTTGCTTCCCTCATCTTTTTCACAACGAAGGCCACTCCCACCTTGCTCAGATATCCTCATCCCTAATCTTATCATTCCTAATATGCTCACACATCAATCTCAACATCCTCATTTCTGCAACTTGCATCTTCTGAACATGGGAATTCTTGACTGGACAACACTCCACATGGTAGGCGTTTCGATATTAACAAGTTCGGAAAGAAGGTCAATGATGAACAATGACAAAGACAAAGAAAGGAGGAGATGGAGCTGACCTTGTTGCTGACCTAGGATCCCATACAACAAAGTCAGTATAACTACCACTCAGTAGAACTTACCTTTAAGTTTAGGCGGTACCATTTTGTCACGCAAGACTCCAGAGGCAAACCTCTACTTCATCCATGCCGCACTAATACGATGTGTGACATCATCGTCAATGTCCTCCCTTACCCGAATTAAAGACCCATTATACTTGAAACTATCTCTCTTAGGGATAGCCCGTGTGTCAAGCCTCATTTCCACGCCTGCCTCATGCATTGCGTCAGTGAATTTGCACTCCAAATATTCCGTTTTGGTCATGCTCATCCTAAACCCTTTAAACTCTAGAGTTTGTCTCCACACCTCCAACCTAGCATTAATTCTAATGAATGTCTCATCATATGTAATATGCAAATAACATACACTATGGCACTTCATCTTGAATATACTGCATCAATTCATCCATCACCAAGGCAAATAGGAATGTACATCCTTCATTGACTATTACTTCTAAAAGATATTATTTATGAAACTTGACATTAAGTTTTCTTAAACATGACGTGGAGTTCTTTAGAGAATTATAATCATTTATCGGGTCCTTAAAATGTGTTCCAAAAAGCAATGCATTCTCTGGATTATATTCCAACAATTATAATAAGCATCTAATGACTGACCTGAATAAAATTGCGAAATAACCACCTTAACTGCATTCACCGTCCAATTAAACTTATACTAAAATCGCGCAAATATCCAAAGAAGGCTTCCATTTACAACCAATCGAAAATATAAGCAACTAAGAATCTCCGCTTCCAGCTTTTTTAGTAGGAAAAGCTTGTCACTCTAATAGTTCTCGAAGAATATTCTAGGAAACACGCAATTATACTAGTTGTAAAAGCATACATGACACAGCTATGATTACTCATCTATTTAACAAAAAATAACTCAAAAATACGATGGCAAGTCCAGACCATTAAAATTATTCCAAAAAGATAAGATAAAAAATTTTAAAAAAAGCGTTACAATTCCAAAATAGTATTCATAAGAATAACAAAGAAGTTGAGTTCAGAGCCTTACCTGTTGTTAACAGAACCATCCTTGTTGTAATGTTGTGCCCCAACAAGCTTCTTCCCAACATCTTGCATTTGTTGACGTAGAGATACCGAATAAACTGCAAAGGAAACGTTGTAGGTAAAGAGTGAAGTGGAAGATTGAAGTTGTACGTCATGTAGAGAGAAACTTACCGTCTCCAGAACTCAACCCAATCAGCAAATCATGCCCTTCCTTTGCATCCGGATCAAATGCATGGCAAACAGGATTTGAATTACTAAAGTGTATTGACTTTATAGGATCCTACATTTTCCAATGAACCTCTCAGAACTCATATATTCAATTGTTTCCATCTCAAAGAACAAATATAGTTGATAACAATACCTTATCTCGAGAATTCAAATTACTAATAAAAATTGTGTCACCAACATTGAATATCAAATAAGTTCCTTTGCCATCGAAATTGGGAATACTGCCTGAGTTATTTGAACTTGTCACCCCAAATGATCCAGCTCTACTACTCATACCACTGACAGACTTACTTCCACCATTTCCTCCAACAAAACTAAGTGACTTACTACCATTTCCACCACCTAACAATCTCGCTGCTGCTGACTTCACACCACTGCTGACTCCAAAACTTGATGTCGTGTGAGGTTGTGCCTGAATGGGCTTATCTTTGAGAGGAGCTAGAGAAACCTGAAAATCATCTCGGGACTTCAAAAGTTGGACAAATATTTACGTTGTTTTGACAATACAAAAACGGAAGGGGATATATTTTTAAATCAATACTAGGATTGTCAAATTGGAGCATTAAGATATATTTTTAAATAAAAACTAAATAAACTGCGAAACTGATTTGTTTTTTATTTCACAAGTTCACAATTAACTCTCCAAAAACAACAAGCTAGAGAACAAAAAAAATTAAACTTTTCACAGAATGATGTATTATTAAATACCATAATCTTAAAATCAACCATGTTAGCCAAACCCATTCCAGATTCCGCTCAAAAGATCGATTTTACAAAAAGGGTCAATCTCAAAATCCAATTTTAAGCATCATATAAAAAACTAATATCCCAAAATAACATAATTGGATTAAATTAAGAAGAAAAAAAAAAGAACAACCCTAGAAAGGGGTTTACCTGAGTAACAGTTTTGCCATGGGAAAAATGAAGAAGACCAGCAGGATAAGTCTTTTCATAGTGAAGCTTATATTTTCCTTCTGGGGTTTTGAAATAAGTCTTCAAACCAGGAGATTGTGCGGCGTTGTTTCCCGATGCCGATGACGGCGACATCATACTATTATTATTACTATTCGCCGTGTTTATCATTCTTAGAAAATACCAATCCAAAATTCTCAAACTAACACATGTAATCAGATCATTTTTGTACAAATTTTCGATTCTATGTGTAATTGTTTAAACGATTACAGAGAGGAGTGCATATAACTTTGAAAAGGGTGAAAGATTTTGACTTTTGGGAGCTTTTTGGTTGAAGGGATGGACGGTTGGAACAAGTCTTATACTAGCTAGTTATTCTTCTTTCTTCTTCAATGCTCTCTGTTTTGAGTGCGTTGAGATTAATTTGGATTGAGGGAAGATCCAGTCTTTTGTTTATTGGAAAATATTCTTTTCTAAAAAGTATTTTGTTAGAAAATAAATGAATCTATTATTTATTATAAACGTATTCTTTAATTTAGCTTTAGTTGACACTTATGTCTTTCAATTTTGGACGTGCATAAGTAGGTATTTAAATTTATATAAAGTTGAGCAAATAGTTACACGCATTCTATGTGGCAATTTGTGTGGAATGCAACTTAGAATGCTACATATGACGTATATGCTTACTTGTTCAATTACATCCAAGTTTATGTATCAACTTATGCACACCTTAAATTGGAAGGCAGATGTTAGACATTAGTTGAGGGCAAGTTAAAGAACATATGTTGTCTTTGGTAAGTAAGCAAGCAAAACAAACTATTTCAAAAGCCTATAAACTCGTACTTTCGAGATATGGCCAAGAGTACTTAATACCATAAGAAGGATATGTTATTGAGGTGCTCAAATCATAGTGATCGTATTTTAAGTTTTGAAATCAAGCAAGTTGTTTAAAATAAAAAAGGTAAAAGTTATCGCAAGTTACTTTAATAAACTTTAAGAAAATTGGGTCAAATATCAAATAACTTTTCTCCCAATCTATAAAGAGTCAGAGGGCCCACAACTTATCAAAATGAAGATCTACGAGTTTGGTTTCCAAGGCACTAAATCGTTTGTCAATACAACTTCACAATAAAGAGACATTTGTGTTTTCGCAAGATGACGCAAGCAGACACATAACTGAACTCACGTCGGAGGAAACTTTCAAAACAATTTCTTCTTAATTATTTTCCTCATTTTTTACTCTTTGGATCATAGGAAAAACCTTATAATCTCACCTTTAACCACCTTTGGTCGTAGATTTATTTATTTTGGTCTAAATTCTTGACACAAGTTATTCTACGCGTTGAGCTTATCGTCATGGTATAATTTGCCCCATCAATTTCATATTGTATCTCCATTAGTTTGGGGCAACAAGGGTTTGACTATGTTGTGAGGTTTCAAACTATATTTCGAGTTTAAGATCAAGGTAAGATCCTCATTTCATTAATTATAGTTTCAATAAGCCGCATATAGATATTTATGGCATAAATTCATATCAAATTATCATAGTAATTTTTATCCTTATTGATTGATTGAGATTATACCTATTGTAGTGTCGTAGGACGGTAGGAGTGCAAGCAAAAGTAAGATTCCAACATGAATTCGACAAAGAAGGTTTGTTAATGGTATTCTAATCTTTCGGCAAGTTTCCTTAAAGCTTAGGAAGGATATGACTAGTTGTTGTAACCAAGTTACTCGTAGTCTTAATCCACTGGATTTGCTATTGTGGTTTATATAGACATCCCTTGATAGGATTTGTACTCTATTTTTAGCGACGCCTATTTAGAAACATCATAAGAATTATTCGTATAAATCGCTTATAGCCACATTATTTATTTTCGGGCTATTCGATTATTTGTTGTTGCCCTCAGCGCTATTTTGTGGATGGTTGTTGGAATTTGATTTTTGTCTTTGGGGCAATATGTAGATCACCCAGGGGGATTGAGATATGTACGTCTTTATAGATTATATATACTTATTGCCTATGGGGTTGTATTAACGTCTACAGGGCTATATTGATGCCTAAAGAGATATTGCAAGATAATTATTGTCTTGGGGCTAAATACAAATTGCCTAAGGGGATATTGGGCTATATAAATTGCTTGAAAGGCTATTCAAATATACAAAGCGCCTAAGGGGCTATTGAGATGTAAAATTGCCTATAAGCTAGAGTATTACTAATAGGGGTATATAAATTGAATTGTACCTATCGAGCTTCTAGAAGCTCAATAAATCGTACTATTTGTTGTTTGAGCCTATCGAGCTTATGGGTGTCCGAGTAGGTTATTGTTTGATTAGTACTTGTTTGCTAGGTTTAGGAGCAGGTTAGTACGGTAAGCTTGTTATGACTCCCTTACATGATTACTTTTTGTTTGTTAGTCTTTTTGTTATGTATAACTGATAGGTAGGTGGCGACCCTATCTCGGCCAAGTATTTTACTCTTAGAGGCTTGCAGATTTTGAGTTGTATAGATGTGATATGTCAATTGTGTTGGCCTTATTTTCCCCCTTTTTAGACAACGACCTATTGACTTTGTTCATATACAATTATATATGTTCAGTTTATATATTTGTATGTATGTTTCTAGATACCATGATGATCTCAACTGCCTGCATAACATTACTTGATTATAGATATCATGATTGTCTCAATGGCCCACATAAAATTTAGTTTCTATTCTATATGAATTGTTGAAATTAAATGAGTTTATTACAGGTTATGTTGATAGGGGAACAATGACTTATTTTTAAGTTGAGATATACTTATTTATTCTCTTAGGGGTCGTTTGGTGTGAAGGATAACATCAAATAGTCTCGGGATTAAATTATGGTGCCACTTAATTTGTTGTTTGGTTGGCCAATACAGGATAACTTATCCCGGGATTAATAATTAGTACCGGGATAAGTTATCCCTTCCCATAGGTGGTATAATAATTCCATCATAATTTATCATGGGATAAACTTATTAAATGACAAGATTACCCTTCAATCCCTTTAGCTTTTTAACTGTATTTCACTTTCCTTTATCCATGATAATTTCATAATTACTTTTAAATCTCTTTTAAAATTGTTTTCATTGTTGTGTTGTTTTCCTATTGAATCAAAATTAAAGGCTTTTAAAAGAGTCTTCATTAGGTTTAAAGAGGATGTAATTGGCAGCTTCCTCTATTTTTTTATCATTCTTGTGCTAATTGCAATGCTTCAGTTTGAACGTAAAGCGGATGTAATTGAATCTTCACTATGATCATGGTTAATGAAGATTTAAAAGTTGTTTGATGCTTTCTTTTTTTTCTGTGTTGTATATGATCATGGTTAATGGTGTCACAAGCATAAGCATTAATTTGTTTTTGTTTATGTGACAAATATTATGTTGCCTTTTTTAAGCTTAATTGCCAAGTCACTAACAAAGTATTACATTGAAGAAACTTTTGCAATGGATACAAAATTGGCACGTAATTGAACACACAAAATATTCATGAAAATTCATACATAAAAATAATTAAATTGAATAAGGTGGAGGTTTTGCTTTTAAGAATGAATAATTAAAACTCTACAAAAAAAATAGATATAAAAAACTAAATAAGGTTGAGGGTATTTTTGTAAACAAACAACTTAATTTTAGGAATTATGCAATAAATATTATTTTTAGTACAACAAACCAAACAATCAATAAAAAATAATACTCGAATAACTAATCTCCTATCATAACTTATCCCATCATAACTTGTATTCAAACGAAACGACCCCTTAATCTTATGGCTGTTAGCATAGTTGTCCAGTATAGTCATCTCAGGATAAAGTGTAGGCACTAGGTGCCAATTGCATCCATTAGTTTTGAAAAATAATTTTTTATTTATATTTATCAATTTTTAATATATTAAAAAAAAAAGGGTTAATTAGGAGTATGTTTTACTACCATTGCATTGACTTCCTTGGTGTAAACTAACAAAAGGAGAACTTTGGGTCCCAAAGAAAGAGAAAAATAACTTTATTGTTATGCACCTGGTACCCATTGTATTTAAGCAGCAAGGCCTGACCGAAAGTCCATTTTTCTCCTTCCGTTTCATACTCGACAAAATCTGCGTTAGGTAACGATGAGTTTCTGAAGATCTGATTTCCCTAACAACCTGAATTCGTAGATCATCTTACTCTGATCGCGTGTAAGCTCCTCTAAATCTCACATTGCATTTTGTTTTTTTCAATTCCCCCTTTTTTTTCTCGCAGATCTGCTTTGGTTTGAGTTAGATTGTTAATTTTTCGTATATTTTTCTGCATTTTTTGTTGCGTGGAATTGTGAAATTGTATTTCTTATTTTCATTTTTTGTGATGAAGAGCCTCGTTCAATTTGTTGCAAGGAATTTTGAAGGTTTGATTTTGTGCTTTACTGCTGCTTATTTGTTTTTGATGAGATCTGGATTCCGATTTGTTGCAAGCTCGTTATATATTTGAAATGATTTCAAGATATTAGTGCATAACAATTAACATGCAGATGTTGTTATGCATTTAATTTTCTCACATTCGGAAGCAGGCTTTTTGAAAATTGGTGATGAAAATATGGACAAACCACCGTGGCGCACAAACGTTTCCTTTGTCAAAAAGGAAAAACATAAGTTGATTACCATCCTTGTACTTGTGTGATTTTGTGGGTTGGAAAGAGTAGCTTAGGGAAAAGCCCATTTGACGATGAAAGTGACCAAAGATATTTGCTTTTTTCAAAAAAAAATCTTTAGCTTGTACAATTACAGCAGGCATTTCCTAAATCCATGTGAATTCCTCTTTGTAGTTTTTCATTTCACCAGGCTCGTGAAATGAGTTGACTTCCAAAATTCAATAATTGGGGATATCAAAAGAAGGGGAGTCTCACTAATTCTTTTATCCTGGTTATGAATATGTGATTCGCCTCCGAAAATTAATGACAAAAGGTTGGTTTGTTTATCTGCAATTGAAAAAATCAATATTGATTGGATCCATTGATATGTGTTTTTTCTTTCATCTGCTTAATCTAAAAGAGTGAAATCATGCAACAGAATTTTATGAAATGAGTGTAGTCAAGTCATTCTAGGAACCTGTATTCATGATAGTAATTTCCCCCTTGGTGAATGGAAATTTTGTTCCCAGGATACAAGGTGTACAAGTTGCACTCTCTGATTTTGTTCTTCTACCAAAACTAATGGCAATAGAAGGGAGGTTTAGAGTGGAGTAGAATATTAAAGAAAGAGGAATAGCAAAAAAAGTTTCAACTTTGATGAAAAATTGACAGAATGGTATTAAGAAGAATGACTTTTTTATATGACTGATTTCATTTTCAGTTGCTACAAACTGATTTCATTTTCAGTTGCTACAAAAAGTGTGTATACATAAAGAAAGCAAACCAACAAACACTTTTGAAAATTAAAAGAAAAGGTAGTTACTCTCTAAATGATACTTACATGACTAAAAGAGAATTAATTTGAAGTGTCTTCTCTAAAGATTGAATTTTCAAGTGCCCGTTGGCTAGCTTCAAAAATTTGAAAAGCAAAAGCTGTATCTATATGTAGGTTCTCTGTAACAGCCAGAAAATTAATTGGCTATAAAAAACGGAACATTCTTCTTTACACCATTCTGCCAATTTTTCTTTAATGTTGCTATTCCTCCTTTAATCTACTATAATTTTGGAAGTCCTTCTTTCTATTGGTTTAGTTCTTGTGATAGAAGAAATTTAAAAGCGCAAATTTGATTTTTTGAGTAGACATTGTATCCTAGGGATAAATGAAAAAACAATCAGTTAACCATTTGCACCATATGGGGAAATATAGTTTCTTGAAAAGGGGGCTTACACTTATTCCATGTTTTTCATAAAATTCTTGCATGATTTCACTCTTTTAAATTATTTTTCAATATCTCTACAACACTCCCTTGTTTGGATAGGGAGGAAATGCGAAGGTATATGTTACCTTTTCGTGTAGCATTTTCAGCTCGAAAACTAGAAAAAGAGGAGCAACTAAATGTTCTTAACGTTCCTTCTACCTATACCAAACAAGTGGAGCAGTTTAAATGTAGCAGTATTGCAAAGTAGTTTTGACAAATGACAGTAATGGTCAAATGTCATGTACATAGAATATGGTGGCCAAATGTTTAAAGGCGTTTGTTATACTATTGGTCCATATATGCCCTTGATATAATAAAAGTGACTCAAATCTGTCCTTCCTACGTTAATCTCATCCCGTTTTGCAAAAATTGCATGCCAATTACCAAGCCAACCCTTCTTCTTATAGCTCTACCCAAAATCACCAACACCTTCACCATATATACCATCACCACCAACATAAACATATACATTAGACATTAGTGAGATATTTCTTGTAAATTCATGTGTTATTAAAAACTTGTATATTAACTTAACCATTTTTGAGTCAATTGCCATAATGTAATTAATGTACAAGTTTTGATTAATACGTGAATTTACAAAAAATATCTTAATAATATCTAAGGTAGATTTTTTAAGTTGGTCGTGATGATATATATGAATGTGTTGGTGATTTTGGTTAGTGGTTGAAGAAGAAGGGTCGGTTTGGCAAGTTGGCATGCCATTATGGCTAAAATGGATGGGGTTAACGTGGGAAGGACAAATTTGAGCCACTTTTATAACACAAGTCCATATATGGACCAATAGTATACTTAAGTGTACAATAGTATAATGGAGGACAATACTAAACCTTTTTAAATAATAGAAGGGCAAATATGACCCTTTTTTTCCTTTTCATTATCACTTGTTCTTTGACAATTTTCATGATTATGTCGTATGGGCTATGTTATTGCTTTGTAGATGTTGCTAAGCATCATTTTGACCTAGTAGACACTTCTATTGAAAAAATGGTTTGTATTCCAATACCGCTGAAACATGTGAAGGTTTCTTCTGAAGTTGGATAAAAGCTAACATGTGACTGCATCAAAGAATTCAAAGTTGGGATTTGAATGTGTTCTTTTTGTTTAGTCTTTGATCTGTACCCAATTTTACCCGTGTATGTAAATTGAAATGATATTTGTTATCGTTTGGTTCAGCAGAAAAATATGGCCAAGGATGTCGAAGTTAACGGATTCAACCCAGGATTGATTGTCTTACTTGTTATCGGTGGGCTCGTGCTGACGTTCCTTATCGGGAACTATGTTCTTTATGTGTATGCCCAGAAAACCCTTCCTCCAAAGAAAAAGAAGCCAATCTCCAAGAAGAAGATGAAGAAGGAAAGACTGAAGCAAGGTGTTTCAGCACCCGGAGAGTAGATGTTTCGACACTGGGGGACAAGAACATCTCTGAATTCATGTCCATCAGCACTAAAATCAGATGATTGTAATTCTTAAGGTTACATTTTCTTGTCAAAACAGATAGAACATCGGAAGCTGCTGCATTTTATTGTGCTTTACTGACTGAGAAATTTTCACAGAAGCTACTGATTTTTCCTTTTATCCTTTTAGAATAACAACCGGGTTTCTGTTTTACTTTTTGGTGATATGAGGTTTATGCTTAGTACTGTTATATATTTTGAGTTGCATAATCGTTGAAGAAGTTGTTTTTGTCCCTGATAAAAACTCTCTTATAGATTTGTAACAAAATAGATTGAAGGTAATTGCAGCAATCAGAATCCCACAATCCTCATGTACAAAAATTATGGCAGATGATATATTTCTAATGCTTCTCATATTTCATTACATATACACTTCTGCAGTTTAGGAAACATCATTGTTTATTCAAATTTCCTAAATACTCAATAAATCAAACTTGTTACAAGCTCATCCATGAAATTTCCTCCCCTGCAACAAAGTTAAATACCAAATCAAACATAAAAAAGATGAACACTTCTAGAAATCCATGGAACATTACTTCTTGTGTAGTAGGAAGAGAGTTTCTACTCTCTCACATGAGTTTGGCAAGGCTTACTAGCTCTAAGGCCATTAGATTTGCAACCATTATGTCGTCCCCTGGATCGATTTGATGTAGGAATGTGAGGATGAGTTTCAGGACCTCTATAATCGATATCATAAATTCTTGAATCCATGTTTGATAAATTCCTTTTTCCTATCAAGAAAAAAAAAATTGAACTTTTAGATTAGTCATAAATCCCACATCACACATATCAGAGTGCGACTCAGAAATTCTGATGCTTCATGCATCAGACTGTCCTTTTATATATCCATGTCAAGCAAACAAAAAGAACACCTACTATTTTACTATAAAAACGAACCAATTCCTAAGTCATGAGGACTTGGATCACCATGGAAGAAGAATGAAGTGGGGGTAGGCAAAAGGGCTGTTGAAGGATGGACAAAATGAGTTAATGAACTAAACAAGTTTTGGCAATATTGAATGTGTCGTTATCTTGACAGCAAAATTAGTTACAAGGCCCTGACATGTGTGCCATGTTTGCATTATTGAAAAATGTACTATAAGCTATCCTATTATAGGACTCAATATCGTTGGACGTGTGTGTAGACAAGACAGACACACCTTAACATCTTAATTTAAGCGGTATCATTTGACACCATTTCGTCAAAAATTATGATAACACAAAATATAATGCACATAAGTTAAAGTGACATTGCTTGCCTGGTTAAACACTTTAGTTTTCTAAAAGAAAGATCACTTGTGTATGTTTGTTAATAGTAAATACTAAATATGGATTCAAAATTCGAATTCTGTAGGTTTTAGTACAGGATTCTAACACAGTTCTTTTGATTGACTAGGGTTCAAATTCCAAAATAGCTATGAGATATGAACTTTTGAAGAATCAAACACGACTGCAATAACATTTTTCATAGATTTAAGCAATATAACTTTTAAGCGAGTTTTAGATCAGTAATGTATTAAGTTATAAAGGCCTCTAGATCAAATCAATCTAAATTTTTGAACCATTTACTATGTGACAGTTGCAAAACGTGATGTGTGATGGGATTTACTCATGCCATAATTTTTGGCTTTAATTGAACATGACAAAAATGTGAATTAAAGCCGCACGACCGATGGCTAAATCTTATACTACAAGGGTACACTATATTTTCATTTTCCTGCGCATGCGTCATGTGTGTATGGCCGACGCGGACAAACATTTGAAGTTTATGAGTTTTGTAATTATAAGTAAATACGTAGTAATAATTGAGTTCTCAATCGAATATTTATATATACAAACTTTATGTTAAAGTTATTGAGTTTTCATGAACCTGTATGATGGAGGTTTTCTTTTCATTTGTACATTTGGTTTCAATATATCCTAAAATAGCATGACATGATAAACTATTGACACCTATATATATGTTAATCATTTAATTCCAATACTGGCAAATGGCAATGCTAATAGAATTATGTATTTGTTTATCACTCATCACCAAAAAAAAAAACAAAAGTTTAAAGAACAACTTGTATTTATCTATCTATGGCTGTGGATGCTTTTCTTCTCTAATGCAAAAACACTTTAATTAATGGTATCAGCTTCATGAGTTGTTATTATTATTAAAAAGCAAATATAAAAAAGACTAATAAGAAGCATCTAATCATTTTCTGCCGGATAATAGATAAAACAGTGAGATAGTTATAAATTAACCACTAAGTTGTTACAGTGGATATGAAGATGCTCCTCTCTTAACAAAGATGTATGGAGTTAGAGTCGTGAATATGACGTAAATCTAAATTAGTCGGGTTTTAATACAAATACTAAATACTGAACACCGAAAAATCAAAAAAAAAAAGTTACTACAAATTAGAAGTGTGGGGTCCACTTACCCAGCTCCACCCAATGGGTCCCAAAACCAGCTGGTCTTCTAACATGGTTGAATTCTTCATCAAGATCTGATTTTTATCACATGACAAGTGCCTAAAAGGGTACTAAAGTAAGAGGGGTCCAACATTTTCTTGATCTTTTTATGTTACCCTCTACACAATATAAACATATTTTGAGATAAAGTTACAATCTTTGAACAACAAATTAGATATCTTTCTGAGATCTGAAGAAGGGGTTCCAATTTTGTCTAAAGGGTATTTCTTCATACTTCAGATCTTTCAAAATATGTATATTTTTCACTTGAGTTTTTTTGCTGTCTTAGTGGAAATTGAAGCTAGTTGCACTGTCATTTTCTTTAATGTCTTTTTAATGATTTGGTGGACTGTTGCACTTTTTGGAACTAATACTATAATATGTTCAGTTGGATTAGTAGTTCTGTTATCTGTTTAGCTGTTGAGGAAGTATTGATATAAAGAACCAATTTTGATCTATCTATGTGATTTTTGATCACTATGGGACTAAGGATTCAGAATCTTTCTTGATTTTTATCCCTGTTTGAGAAATTAGGTGTAATAGTGTCGGTTTTGCATAACTTGGTAATCTGGTTAGAAATGACTGTTTAATTCATAGATCTTTCAGTTGTTATATTCTTTTCCTTAAATGATCTTCAGATGATTTGTAGGTTCTTTACTCACCCTTGTCGTAATATTACTCTTGTAGTTTCTTGTCCATTGATTTTTGTAATTATCTGTTGTTTTCTCGTACTTCTACTATTCTATTATTTTGTTGTAGTACTGTTATGTTACTATATGCTGTTTTTGTTACTATCTGCTTTGGACTGTTTTTTCTTGAGTCCAGGTCTATCGGAAACAACCTCTCTACCTCTGAGGTAGGGGTAAGGTCTGCTTTTACTCTAACGTCCCAAGACCCCACTCTGTGAGACTAGACTTGGTATGTTGTTGTACTTGCTTCCTGAGTTATGTGGATGAATCTCTCACCAAAAAGGTTAAGCTAGCCATGTAATGTGCTTTGTTTTGTCCTTTAAATAGGGAAAACTGAGGAATGAATTGAAAATGGGGAAGAAAGGAAACTGGTTTTCTTCAGTAAAGAAGGCACTGAGCCCGGATCCTAAGGTGAGAATGCGGATAAGGTTTTGTGGAATAGCTGTATCGAGCTTTTCTAGTATGCTGTAACGCTTTTTTCATCATTTAACCTTGACTAAGCATTCTTGAGCTTGATTTCAGAGAGGAAGTAAATCAAAGAAGAAATGGTTTGGGAAAGAGAAGGATCCAGTTCCAGATTCTTTGTCCCCGGTTGCTGCATCAGTATCTCCTCCTCATCCTGTTCCTCACGTGGAAGAGGTCACACTGGATGAAGTGGAAGAGGAGCAGACAAAACATGCATACTCCGTTGCAGCTTCCACTTCTGCAGCTGCTGAAGTTGCTGTTTCAGCCACCGAGGCTTCTGTGGAGGTTGTTCCGTTAGCTAAAGTGACTCAGTTTACAGTCAAATCAAAGGAGGAAGTAGCCACAATCAAGATTCAGACTGCATTTCGAGGATATCTGGTATGCTTCTGTACATTCTTATATTCGTTTTGTTCTAAACGAATTTTTCATGCGTGGAAGTATTTATTTTCAGCTAGGTTACCATAAGCTTGATCATTTTCCTTATTAGATCAGTAAAGCTAGTATTAAATAGTTTGATATTGAGAAGGATCTTGCTATTGACATTTATCAACTGCAGGCTAGGAGGGCATTGAAGGCTTTAAGAGGGCTAGTCAGACTCAAATCACTTGCTGATGGACCTACAGGGAAACGGCAAACTGCACATACTCTAAAATGCATGCAAACGCTATCTCGTGTGCAGTCTCAGATTAGTTCTAGAAGGATTAGGATGTTGGAAGAGAATCGAGCTCTCCAGAGGCAGCTTATGCAGAAACATGCAAAAGAACTTGAGAGTTTGAGGGTCAGTATTCTTCGGTTATTCTACCTTTTTCTCTGAAAGAAGGACTGTAGATCTTGAATGTGAAAATTTACCCTCCGTTAGACATCACGAGAACTTGAATGTGAAAAGTGATCCTTTATTAGATATCATGAGAACTAAAACTGCCACTCAATCTGTGCTTAGTGCTTTAGTAAAGTTCAGTAGGAAATGTTATAAGCTAAATTATGGAAACATTGACTTCAAAATATGCTGTAATATAGACCTTAATATCTACACTTGGCCGCATTAATAATTACTCACTGAAAGTAAGCTTGCAGATTTCACTATTTTAGAAGTTTAGCTCCTGAGCTGTTTTGTTTCAATTGTGAACAATCCGTCTCGGTTGAACTTTGTCAGTACCTTTCTATACTTTTTTTTTCCTTAACCAATATTTTGTTTCTTGCTATAGCTGTGAACTGAATCTCCATGTTGCAGAATTCTATGTTTTGTCGTCCAAATTGGGGGGAGGGATATGATTACTATGCATATCTATATCTGCACAACAAAATGTTTTGAAATGGATGCTTTTTGTCTCTCATAGCAATTTTTGTTTGTTTTGATAGAGAGGAGAGGAATGGGATGACAGTGCACAATCAAAAGAGCAGATTGAAACAAGCTTACTCAGCAAATATGAAGCTGCAGTGAGACGAGAAAGAGCACTAGCTTATTCATATTCACATCAGGTAATTAGCTAGTCTTTTCTTTTATACAAAAAAATTAACATTTAGAAAGAGTGCAGTCGATGCATACGGGTACATCATTCATGTATGTGATCTCTAGGAATCATGTTTATGACCTCTCACATTTCTGTCGTCAAAACTTTATGATGACGTGATTACTTATGTTGAGGTCTCATCTCTTTTTGTTTTCCCTGTAAAACATATATAATGCATTACTTCAGCAGAATGACTCTACCATGTATTTAAAACTTATAATTTCATAGCTAGTTGGAAGATATTTTGTATTGCTTATGACAAAAAAATTGTCTGGACAGAAAACCTGGAAGAAGTCACCAAGATCTGCCAACTTGTTGTTTATGGACCCAACCAATCCTCAGTGGGGTTGGAGCTGGTTAGATCGTTGGATGGGCGCTAAACCTTGGGAAGCCCAAAGCATGTCAGAGAAGGAACTCAAAAATGATCAAATGTCCGTTCGAAGTGCCAGTATTGCTGGAGGAGAAATTACCAAGGCATTTGCCCGGTATCAGCTGAACTCTGACCTCCCTTCTCCATCCAGCCAAAAACCAAGTCACCACTCTCCTACAACCCCTTCCAAGCCAGCCAATTCAATAGCATCCAGAAAATTGAAATCAGCAAGAGTAGCTGCAATAAGCCAAGATGATGATGCACGAAGCATGATCAGTATTCAATCAGAACGTAACAACAGGAGGCATAGCATTGGGGTATCATCTATAAGAGATGATGAGAGTTTGGGAAGCTCCTCCTCTGTACCAAGTTACATGGTACCTACTAAGTCAGCAAAAGCAAAAACGCGTTTGCAAAACGCTCTAGGCATGGAGAACAGTACCCCAGAAAAGGGACCAGCAGGGTCTGTCAAGAAGCGTCTCTCTTACCCGCCTTCACCTGCCAGACCAAGGCGGCATTCAGGCCCACCAAAGCTGGAGAATACCTCCATGAACACCTCTATCAACACATCCATTGCCGAGGACAACGTGAAAGAGGTCATCAACTAATTATTCTTGCCACAAGTAAGAAACTATCCTGCTGCCCTACTACATGAACTAAATGCAGATAAGAAATAAACATGTCTGGAATTCTTTGTTTCTGTTTTTGGGCTTAACGCGGATGGTTCTTGCTTTTATATATTTCCTTCTTGCATAGTTGTTGAACGCGTGAGATTGTCATAGTTGTGAAATCATTTTACAGAAAACATTCTTCTTATTTGTGATTATATATGATTGTATCCTTATTATGTATCCACATAGTGAAAAAAATTACAATATTTATTATTCAGTTAAAGGTACATTATTTGCTGCCTTTGAAATTTATCTGTTTTTGCTTGCTTGAATTCTGGGGATGGTTGACAAAAAGATAGCCTTAAACCTAATGTCAATCAGTCATAATAACTCAGAACATCCCGGCGTGCCTAGGATTGGACATCTGGAGTATAAGATGGGGTCCAACATCAGGTAAACAATGAATTTGGATGAGTCTAACTCTGATATCATGATAAAAAAAACGAACTTTAAATCTAAAAGTTAGCTCAAGAGGTGAGAATTGTCCAAGACCATATAAAGAAGCCGAATTTCCTCCCCAGGCTGATCTGGGACTCAACAATCTGCATTTCTTGATACCAAAGTTGTTTTCTTAAAGTAAATATCACTAAAGGAAGGACATGACCTTGAGTAAGAATAAAGTCCTATGGTATTGGAAATGAGTTTTGAATGAGTGTATATCACGTAATGGATTTTAAATGATGGCAAATTAACATAATGATTAAAGATAAAGGACACCTAGGAAGGCAATATGGAATTGTGATAATTAGAGGCGGCAAAAGTAGCTCATGAAATTATAATTGGCTTAACATTATTGAACCGTCCATTTATTAGCTTAGCCTAAATTATTTCAGCTCATCAAAATTTGGATTGATATTTAGTCCAAACCAACCAATGCGAAATCTTATTAAAATATTTTTATAAAGACTTTTTTTAATTTGATATGTTATATATAGTAATAATAATTAAAAAAATTAAAACTTAATAATAATTGAGCGAGTTGGATTTCGACCCCTTTTTATCCAATTTCAATTAAATTCATTTCAATTTAAGTAATTTTTGAGCAGGTCAATAACCCACCAATTTATTAACTAAACTAATTTAAATCCGTTCAAATTCAGCTATAGCCCATCCATTTTACACAAATAATGAGAATGTACAATATAGGAGCAAACGGTTGCAATGAGTGACTACTAGATTCATCATTCCATATGTTTTGTTCTTGATAATATCCTCTATCAACATCAATCAAATCCTTTAAGCACTAAAATGTACAAACATACTTGAAATCTGTCACCTTCCAACTGAATAATATTTGTGAGATTTGCACATCGAGCAAAATTTATGAAGAACTTAATAACATAAATAGAATGAAAATAGTATCATCAATTAAGTTATGATAATACATAAATGTGCCCTTTAATTTGGCCTCAACTGACATATATATACCTTATAACTTTGAGTGTGCACAAGTAAACATTTTTACTTGTATAAAGTTAAACAAGTAGACACATACATTCTATGTGGCGTTCAGTGTGTCAATTCACATATTACATAGCGTCCTACTTGTATTATGCCATGTAAGATGTGTATGTGTACTTCATTAACTTTATATAAGTTGAAGTGCCTACTTGCGCACATCCAAAATTGAAGGATATAGATATTAGTTAAAATCAAGTTAAAAAGCATATTGGAGCTCAAAGTACACTATTTCTGAAAATTTCCTTATATTTGCATAACTAGTCAAAACATGGCCCAAAGGGTCATATGAGTAAATCTGTCAATTAAATTTGGAACTGGTCCGGTTTGGTTAGGCCCAAACCCATTTTTCAGAGTATTCGCTTCTTGCCTTCTTCATCTCTCTCATTTTCTCTTCTTTCTTTTCACTGTTTCAGAGCTAAAACCCTAACAGGAAAAAGGCGAAAAGATTAAATTTTGAGAAAAGCTATGAGTTCTTCTTTGTTCTGAATTCATCTTTAAGCCCTTAGGAGAACAATATTCTTGCAGAAAATGGTAAATCAATGTTTTCGTGCTTTAAATTCTTTTATTAGAAAGAAAAGGAGAAAAAATAACTTTTTTTAAAATATCAGTATTTGTTCGTTTTGATTACTTATTTCATATGATTTTTTTTTAATTTGAGTTTTCGATCATGTAGCTGTAAGTTTTGTACTAGTTGTTTGTTCTTCTTTCTTCTCCTTAATTGCTAATATGTTGATAAAGTTTGAAGTTTACTTTTTATCCATCCAAAATTTGATTGTAACTTGTGAACTTAGCAAAAAAAAAATTCTTTGTCATTTCTGCAGATCCCGGCTAGCTTTGAATTGAGTAGTAGTTATTTTTGCTTACTCCCAAGTTTGCAGCTTTTAGCTATTTGTGTGTCTAAAATATCTTTGTTATCTAATAGTTGGACCTCTAGTATTGCTCCCACACCCAAGCAAAAGAGTTTTGAAGTTTTTCCAAGTGTCATGTTTCAGTTAGGTTTGGTATAGATCATTTTTTTTCCTTTCTATTTGAGAGAACGTTTTTTTCAGTCTTCTTGGTGGTGTTATTAGGGTGTTCTAACCGAAATGGAATAGACAAGTTCCGAGAGTGGGTGGATGAAGGGGATGGAGAAAGGCCCTCATTGGTGGGATTGGGAAATAGACAAGAGGGCTCTGATGTTCATATGAGGGCGATGAAGTTGGATAGCACCATATTTGTGTACATATAGTGTCTTCATATTTGTTGTTGGATGTGTGTTATCCTTTTTGTTGTCAGTTCTTCACTTTAAATTAGGTGCGCAAGAAACTCGCTATTTGTTGTTGTACTTGCTTTACTTAGTATATGATGTGGCCTTTGGAACGAGTGTTCACATGTATATTTCACATTCTAATGTTAGTTTCCATGTTCTTTTTCTCACTTTCACGTAGTTCTGCATTCTTTTTTGTCTCCCTTGAGTTACTCATTGTTTTTCCATATTTTATTCCCAAGTATTTCACGTTATCTATTTGTATTTGTATATATGTCAAATATATTACATAAATTTAAGCAGTAGCAGACCCGGGGGCTTTGTTCTAGTGATAAGAGCGTAGCACGTGATATTAAAGAAAGAGAGAAAGAGAGACAGACAGAGAGAGTAGCGTGTGATATGTGGTTAGGTGCATGTCACGAGTTCGAATCTTGACGCTGATAAAACCTAGTATTTAAATGGAGAAGGATAGAGTGGTTGGGCATTATCCATCAGAGTGTCGAGCTGTGCACTAGCTGGCCGTTGGATTTTGTCTGTTCTGGTTCGAAACATTTTTTTTTTTTAACACGAACAGTAGTAATTGTGTTAACAGAATGCTTTTTTCGTCTGTTGTGGTTTTATTACATTATTTTTTAGCAATTATTTAAGTATTAAGATCATACTTGTTTCCAACGTGTGCATCAGACCACACCATTGATAGCAGGACTGAGTGTTGCTGCTGCTGCATTGGCTGGAAGGTATGGCATCCAGGCTTGGCAAGCATTCAAGGCCAGACCACCCACTGCCAGAATGCGAAAATTTTATGAAGGAGGTTTTCAGCCTAAAATGACGAGGAGGGAAGCAGCTCTTATTCTTGGAGTCAGGTGTGTTTTATCATTCTTGTTAAGGTTTGGTGGGATTGCCAATGCTTAATCATAGAATGCATTACAAATGCGAAGACGCTCATTATTTGCATAGATGGGGAGATTATGTATGGTTGTTTTGATGGTTATGTGCGTTAATGTGGATGTGCCCAATAATGTTATTGCACCTATAAGAAATAACATTATAATGACTATGTATAGTATTAAGAGCTGTGTCAATGTTGTACCGGAGGCTGTGACCTAGTGACCAATGAAGTGGGTGCAAACCTTGGAGGCTAGGGTTCAAATCTCCGAAGAGGAAAAAAATATTACTCCCTCTGTCCCAATTACACACTTTGCTTTTTAGTCCGTCCCAAAAAAAGAGTGTCACCTTTCTATAACTATAAACAATTTAACTTTAAAATTTTCCGTTTACCTTTAATGAAATGATTTTTAGTCACACAAATGATCAAGGAGTGTTTTAGACCACAAATTTCAAAAGTCTTCCTTTCTTTTTTAAACTTTGTGCCAAGTCAAACGGTGCCACATAAATTGGGACGTAGGGAGTAAGTGACTTCTCCCTGCCTAAGTCTTATTGAACAGAGTTAACTGGGTACCTGTGTTGCTGGAGGATGTAGCAGGTACTAAGTGTAAGTGGAAAACCTGAGGTGCGCACAACCTAGCTATAGCTTCAATGTGCTCCTTGTTGAAGGGTACAAATTATGGTGAAAATATGTTTTGGTAGATTTTGCACATTTATTAGTCTTTTTTGAAACTGGTAACATGTATTCTTTGCACATTTATTATTTTCTTGTTGGACGTTCGTGCTGACCATCTATTTCATTCTAACTTAGTATGAATTAATCTCAGGATAATGACTATTTATTTTAACTAGAGGAACATCAATATATGTCACTTAATGCAGTGTTTTTGGAAGCTCTTGCTTCATTGAAGTGAAACACAACTTTGTCAAAAAGACCAAAATACACCTTGCACAAAGTCTTTATATACACACAAATGTTTCAATTTCAAAACTAAAAAAGTAGATAGCAAAACATCCTCCATAGGACAAGCAAATTCAAAACCAAAAACCAAAAATACATTGGTTGGCCATGTATATTATGATTGCGAGGAGAATAAACAAATCAGAAAAGCTATCTAATGCACTGATTAATTTATTAAATCAGAAAACTGAAATGGAAATATGGCTATTACTATGAAATTAATAAACTAAAAATGACAAATTTAATTAACTAAAATAAAAACAAGAAAGAATTGGGGAAAAAAAAGGAAGTTCATGAACCCAGCCCAGTTCAGCGACGAAGAGAGAGAAAATTTTTCCCCCCCCACCCCCACCAACACCGCACCCCACTACTACCAAGAATTGAAAAAATGAAATTGTCAGCCCCTCCCAGCAGTGAAGTGACAAAGAGAAAAAGAGAAGAGATGACATACTTGGAAAAAGACAATGGTTGAAGAAGCATACACCTTTGCTCACCTTGTGCTTCAGGGGTTGAAGCGCCCTCTTTTGTTCGCCTCTCTTGCTTTAACTATTTGAAGCGCCACACCCCGCTTCGCTTCACCTGCTTTCGTAAACACTGCTTAATGGGGAAGCAAATTCGAAGTAAACCAAATAATGATGATAATAAGTGTCCTTTATAAGACTTTGGACATTTGTTATTACTCCATTCCAAACTTTGACGAGTTACGGAGTTTAAGAGAGAAATAACTTTCTTTAAACTTGTGGTTTAAAACAAGTCATAGATATTTGTGTGGCTATAAATCATTTTATTAAGGTAAAATGAAAAGTTTAAAGTTTAATTGCTTCTATATAGAAAGGTGCTCCTTCCGTTCCTATTTAGTTGTCACCATTTTAGGTTTCACACTCTTAAGAAACTAGGTAAATTTACCACTGTACCCTTATTTAGTGTTCTTTTAAAGTCAAGTTTTCAATGGTTGTTGGAAGTCTAAATCAACATTAATTCATATCAAATTTTGCAAAATGAAATAAAAAAAAAACAATCTTTTCATATTCTCTTATACTCCATGAAGACTAAATTAAAAGTGAAGTACATTATAATTGAAATGCACTGAACGACTATTTCAAATTTTTGAACTTGAAATTGGAGCCAAAATTTCAATATGAATTGATTCAAAATGTGAAGATTTAAAATTTTCCACCTCAACTTCCCAATATATTTTATGTAAAAGGAATTGTTTTATTAACTCTTGAACTAAAACATGGCAACTCACTCCTGAGTTATGAACATGAATTAATTACTTAATTTTCTTATGTTGGTCAAATGCATACTTTCAAGGCTAATAACTCTTAAGGGTAAAATAGGAGAATAGTGTCATTTATGCATTGGTTTCGTGAAATGACAAGTATTAAGGAAAATCTATATTTAGTAAGGACGACATGTAAATTGGAACGGAGGGAGTATCATTTTTTTTGTAACAGACTAAAAAGAAAAGTGTTTCGCATTAATTGGGACATAGTATACTCTCCGTTCCTATTTACATGTCGTTCTTACTAAAAATAGATGTTTCTTAATGTTTGTCAATTGTCATTTCACAAAACCAATGCATTAATGACACTATTCTTCTTATTTTAGCCTTGAAAGTATGCATTTGACTAACATAGGAAAACTAAGTAATTAATTCATGTTCAAAACTCAAGAATGAGTTGACATGTTTCTTCAAGAGTTAATAAAACATTTTTTTTACATAAAACATATTTGGGAGATTTTTAGATTTTGGATAAATTCATATTGAAATTTTGGCTCCAATTTCAAGCTCAAAAATTCAAAATAGCCGTCCAATGTATTTCAATTATTGTACTCCACTTGTAATTTATTCTTCATGGAATATGAAAAGATCACTTCTTTTTTTCACTTTGCAAGATTTGATATGAATATGAAGCATATTTATCATTTATTGAAAATTTGACTTCAAGAGAACATTAAATAAGAGTACAATGGTAAACTTACCTAGTTTCTTAAGGGGTGTGAAACCTAAAATGGTGAAAACTAAAAAGCAACGAAGGGAATAGTTTTTTTTTTTGCACAATCATATTTACCATTCTGATAAACCGACCTAAAAATAAATCCTAATTATTTGTTGCTCCATGTTCTTTGGTAAGACTTGTGAAAAATCATTTTTATTGGGGAAGCTGTAGCAGTACTCAGTTGATCCAATCTATTTGACATTCTTTTTAATTTGGTATATCCTGAAATGTTATACAACTCTTACCACTTCAACTATTAAATTTTAATATGATGTGATGTTTTCTCTATGGCACTAACATATCAAATATTTATTTTTCATCCAGTAATAGTTATGTATCTATGATTCATATAGTCGATCCCAACTTGTTTGAGATTGAGGTGTAGTTATCATAATAGTTTTGTATCTGTTTTAACCATACATACACTAGCCTTCTAACTCACATCCCCTTTGGTAGCCATTTCTATTTGACTAGCCTTATTTGTGCATTCTTGAAACGTTGAGATCAGAATAAGGTAGAGATGTCAGATCATAGTTGATGTACAAGAACGGCCCCTTTGAGGGGTTAACTACTCAAATCTTTTGGAACATCTCTGGTAGATGTAGCTGGTCCATTGCATAAGTGTGGTGGTGCTTCATTTCCCCCTTCTTTTCTTGGAGTTTTCTTTTTCAGGTGTTCTGCAAGATTGAAATTTTTTGACATGGTAGCTAAGTAAAAATCTATTATTCTGGAACAAGTCAATAGTGTATACTGGCATCATGTTTTGATCCTTTTGTACTGAAGAGTTATGACAACTTTTAGGAATCTCTTTGAGATTAAGGGCACAAAATGTCAAAACTCAAAAGTCATCGTTCCCTACTTCCGTTCCATAGATCATATAAGAAGTAATACTTTGTCTCTTCCAATAAGGCTATATTTAGATGCTTTGAACACTTCTTATATCACCGATGAGACTCAGCTAGTACCTTGTTATGTATGAAGAGATGATTGGTGACATGAGGCGGGTAGTCTTTGGTTTTGAATCAAAGCCACTTTTAGTAGAGTATATGGGCAAATAACACTCTTATTTCCTTTCACTTTTACTTGTCCACTTTGGACTAGTACATACTTCATAGCATGCTTGTTAAAGTGGAAAGGTATATCGCTTCCTCTTCCACTAAATATCTGTGGGATGATTCATCTTCTGATCTATTGAATTGATTTCATTGGCATCATTTACATCAGGGAAAGCACTCCAGCAGATAAAGTGAGGGAGGCACATAGGAAGGTGATGGTAGCCAACCATCCAGATGCTGGGGGCAGCCACTACCTTGCTTCAAAAATTAATGAAGCAAAAGACATATTGCTTGGAAAGTCTAAGAACAGCGGCTCTGCATTTTAATCTCAACCGAGAGTCTCTTTGGTGCTTTAGAAGTTACAAATCACATGGTAACCAGAGGCGGATCACGCTTTCTGGCATTATAGACAGCTTTAAAGTGAAGTAGATTGATTCTTTTTGACCAAAAGATGTATGTTAGTTGGAGAAGGCAACATTTTGATGGTTGTATGAATTCACTGAATGTGAAGTAGTTCCAGACAGAGTGTTAAGCCAATATGTACTTTTAACAATTAATGATACATATTCATGGTTAATAATCGATTGGTTTCTTCTTTGTTTGGATGCTGGAAACCTGCTAGATGAGCCAACTCTATTAGTTGTGCTATATCTGTATTTGTACTATTATAATTTCGGAATTAGTACAAATACAAATATCCCTAATTTAATTCCGAAATTATAATTCCTTATCCCTCAGACTAAACGATCGAAAAAAAAGTAAATCATAGAACAAATGAAGTATATTTCACAGCTTAATTCCCTACCAAGGAAATCATTTCCTTTGACCTTTCCATGCTCTCAAGCAAGTCTTAGCAATATGATTTTTACCAAATAGAACATGCCCAACTCCTTTATAAAATATCTATTTATGAGATTTTCCATAAAATAAGGAATAAAAAAAAAGTAATCATATGATAGTACATTTTACATTGATGATAAATGTGGTTCACTACCTTGTTGAAGCTTTATCTTAAAAGTTGATCCTTGACTTAAACATAAGGTTAAGTATAATAAAGTTGTACTAGTTTCATTAATAAAAATCTGAATGGACTTCAAAATTTTGATAAGTTAATTATTCAAAAAGGTTTAAAAAAGAAAGAGAAGCTAGTTGTCTTAATCTTGTTGATTGATAACTATAACTGACAATGAAGCATGTATTTATAAAGATATAGCCACGTGAATATGTGCATTTTATTTAAGTATTTAATTAAAAAATAATAGTTTTGCAGAACTAATAGAGTTTTTAAAAAATGAAAATGCCACAACGAAGGAAAGCCTGTCCACCAACCAAGCCTCTACGTAACCAAAAATGAGATGCGTTTAAGTGGGATGGTTCGAAATTTCTTTATTTTTAATTAGAGGTTTCAGATTCAAATTTATAAGAATATAAAAAATTCTGGTAGCATACAATCTAGGATGTGTTTGATATGACAACTAGTTATTTTTATGCGTCAGTGTAAGTTATATATTTGCCCAAATTTTTAAAAACTTTAACTTGAGTTATACCCAAATTGACCTGTCATAAGTATATTTTTTTCCTAACTAATTCAAACTTAGACGAGTCATATTTTTATAAATTAATTTTCTATTATTTTTCGTTCGATTTATAATGCATTAAGGGGACAAAAGACCCTAAAACTCAATGATGAATGTGACTTCGGACCCAAGCAACACAGTCATTTCAAAATGTTTGTTAGCTGAGTTGTTTGGCCTACAGAGGCATCAATATGTCTAATGTTGTATAGTCAAATCTTTCTATAAAAATATTATACTGACAGTCTAAGTTTTTTTTAAAAATTAATTAAAATATTATATTTTATCTCTTTATAATAACTTTTTACTCATAACAATAACAATCATCTTTATAACAATATGTTTTTTTTTATAAAATTAACCCTTCTATAACAATTATCTTCTTTGTATGGAGTACTAATTAACTACAATAGAAACAAAATCTCTAAGATTATCAATAATAAGTCTAGAGATTCTTTTGCAGGCAACCCACAATGCGCACAAAGTGCTCACCCGAAGGTTATCCTGGTATTAAAAAAAAAATCTAGAAATTCTGACCAGATATGTATTTTGATACATTAATACACTTTTATGACAAAAATATTATTATATAAATATATATTTCTGATTATTAAAGATTTCTCTTCTTTATGCAGAGTATTTATAATTTGACATCTTTTTGTTTATAGTAATATAATATTATTTAAATGTCAAACATTATTGTGGTTGCATAATAATCAATCACTACAGCTGTTAATATGTCTTGAAATCAATAATGTTGTTATAAAAAAGTTGAACTTTCTTTTTAAAAATGATTAAAGATAAAGATATGTGAAATTATTGAGAATGATAATGCACATAATTAGCATAAGTCAACTAGGTGTGTAAAAGATTATAAAAGATTTTGGTCCGTGAGGTTCACGGATATTAGACTATAATGTTTAAGTTAGTTGGAAAATAATAAATAATCAATTTTCTCAATCAATAAGTAAAAAAAATAACTATTTTTAAATTAGTGAACTTTATTTACGTATCACTTATTTTAAAAATAACTAATGCTAACGGCAAAGTTGAATAAAATTTTTTAAATTTTTTTTAAAACAATAGTATTTAAAAATAGCAACTTTTAGTAAATATAGCAATTAAATAGGAATCGAAGGAGTATATATTCATATACATTAAAAGATACTCCCTATAAGTCAAAACAAATGATATTTTATATAATTAAAGAAAATTCTTCAAAAATTACTCCTATTTTAATACATGAAGTTTTACATTATTAAAAGAGTTACTTCTTTCTTCAACACATTTAATTAAGTATAAGATAATTAAATACTACTTATTTTTTAGATATGAGCAATTTTTTTAAGAAGGTATACAAGCTAAAATTACCACTTATTTTAAAATAGAGGAAGTATGAACTAATATATTTAGCCATTTTAATATTTTTCTTGTAAAGATAACTTAAAAGTTAAAACTACTAAAAGAACATACTTCCTTTATTTTATTTTACACGGCTCTTATAATTAAAATATATTTTTTTACTTATTTATTTTACTAAACTAAGAAAAAATTATTATTTTCTTTCAATAATACATTTGTCATAAAGTAACTACAAAAATGAAGTTTAATTTTCAAATATAATTGATAAGATTAATTTAATAAAATAAATTACTAATAATTTATTTATTTTAGGAGTGTTAAATTAATATAGACAAAGTAAATTTAAAAGAACCAAGTACATTCAAGTAATTAATGATGCAAGTTCCGATAAATACCTTTACCTTTCCCCATAATATATACTCTATAGACCATGTTGGGAAAAAGAATTCCCCTAAATATTTACTCTCGTCCAATAATAATTGTCCACTATAGTAAAAAATAAAAATATTTGTCCAACAATATTTGTCCAATTTAAAAAATCAAGAGATAATTTACCTTTTGTGTTTATTTTACCCTTGCTATTAAATACCATTTATCATCTAACACATTTTTCAAAATATTATATTTAATAAAATCAAAGGATAATATAGTAATATTATTCCTATTATTTATTATTTCTTAAGGGTGTATCAAGTCAATAGTGGACAATTATCGTTAGACAGAGAAAGTATTCCATAATCATTTCTAAAACCACCCAAAAATAAAAATTTAAGAAATTGAAAAATTGAAAAAACAAAAATGAAGTAGAGTAGTCACTTTCATTGGACAAGAAAACAAGTGAAGTCCATCTTGGTTCGGTAACTTGAGAGCTATCATTCACCAACCTTTGGTGCGCCCCACAACATCCAATAGCCCGTGTTTCGAGAGAGTCGTCTACGTTACTCCGTTTATTTCAATTTATATGACGTTTTCTGAAGTTCGAGAGTTAAACTAGCTTTTTCTTATCGTGATTTTTCCATACATTTTTTCAAAATGTTTTAAGTTATCTATTATTATTAATTATAATACTATTTTTTTAATGTAATTTTCAAAATTTTAATTTAAATAACTTTTATTTTTGAATTTGTGAAAATCTAATCTTGAAATTTGAGTTGTCCACATAATTTGGGATGAAAAAAAAATTCAACTTGGCGCAAAAGACATCTTACGTTAGCATAGTTCGAAGAAGGATTACACCCTATAGATGTAATGTATACGATCTACTTTAATATAAATATTAATAGCTGCAATAACCAATACAAATCCCCTCAACAAACAAATACATCGTGTGTATATATCTACATATATATCGATTTTGAATTTCCTGAACTAGAGTTTAACTCATTGATTATCACGGAGACAACTTAACAGTTGCTCAGATAGGCTCCCCTTCAAATCAGTGTAACACTTTCTTTTTCAATCCTTTTCCTATTACTCGTATTGTTTTTTTCACTTTCTCCATCCACTGACAAAAAAACAGAACTATTACATAGAAAGTGAAGTTCAGAGGGAAAAAAGAAGAGAAAAACAGAGTGTTTTTTTTTCTTGTTATATTTATTTCTTTTGTTGTTGTTGTAAAGATAGCAGCTGCTGTTTTTTGACTAAAAAAAACTTGATTCTGGTGAGTTCAAAAACTGTTCATTTATTGTCTTAGAGACAGCTTGTTGATTCTTCTCATTTATAATAGTTATGTTCTTTCCTCAGTTTTCATGTGTTTGGTGTACTAGTAGTTGTTCACAGCATTCATTTCTCATATGGGTTGGTGTCCTTTTTTTCTATTTTTTTTTTTTTGTGTGTGAATGTGAGATGGTTTCTTTAGAATAAAGTTTCAATCTTTGAGGCTGTTTTTAGTTGGTTTAACAGTGTAAGTTGGTTTTTCTGTTTCAGATCTGTTTATGCATTAGTAATAGAGAAAATAATCATTCAAGAAAGGACTTCCTAGTTGTGAATCATTTTATGTGGTTGTATTCCATAAAGTCATTAGTGATTACTATGTTAATTAGCCACTTTTCACAGTTATTAATTGTGGTTTGGAATGTGTTAGATGAGCTTAAATGAAGCGACATGGACAATGAGGATTCGTATGGTCCAACCCAACTTGCTTAGAACTGAGATATAGTAGTTGTCTTTGTTTTTTTTTTCCTTTTGATAATCGTGTCTCACCTAATATTATTTTTGTATTTGTTGGAATTTGAACCTGATTGATAGCTCATTGGTTTTTTTTCTCACTTTATTGACCATTAGGCTGTATCCTTGAGTGCGCCTTTGTTGTTATGATGTTGGTTTCTAGAGTCATTTTCTATGTGTATTTTAGTGTCATTTTCTTAGGCATGATGTTGTCACAAAGTGTCATATTGCTGTTATACAGTATAAACAACTTGAGTAGAGATGAAGTAAAAGGGAAAAAAAAAGAATTGGATATATATGATTTACATAATTTTAATTATTTTTTTTGGGTTGAATTTTTTTTTTTTTTCTCTTTTTCTATTTTGGCTTGTTGCTCTTTTATTGTATATTTGGTTGGTGGTAGTGGAGGTTGTTTCTATTTGGAGTTCCTTTGAAGGGATTGTGTGTTTTACTTAATTTGGTTTCTAATTTGGATGTGGATTGCAATTTGCAAATCCATCATGTAACTACATTGTTTTTTTCTGTAGTTTTATACTTTTGCATATGCACATTTTAATCAAAATTTTTTTTCTAAACCAAGAAATCTTCTCAACTATTTCAGGTTTTGCTGAGAGGAAATTAATATTATGCAGACTCCAAAATCAAGGTATTTCTAATCTCTAACAGTAAATGACAATATTTCATCCTTGAAATAATGACATAAAGTTCTGTAGTTGTATATTATCTATATATTAGAAACAAGAATGGTAACAAGGTACTCGAAACTCGAAAGTAGTGTAGAGTTTTATACTGACATTATTTCTCTCTTATACCTCGAATCAAACGAGCCCTGGGAGCAATGTTCTTAGCAGTAATATGCTTACTATTCATGTGGTTATTGAGTACTTGAAGATCTGTAGCTCAGCTTATGCTATCTCACCAAAAGACTAATCGAAATCGAAGGGAGTAAGTGATTAGAAAAAAGAGTTTGATGGTTATCGCGAAAAAAAAGAGGAACTAACAGAAGAGTTGTATTCAGTATCTCTTTTTTCTCTTTTTTATGTGATTATCTTTGAAGATTTGACATGCAAAGTTATGTAACATATTAGTACTCAACGGTAAAGTTGTCTCCGTGTGACCTATAAGTGACTGGTGCGAGATCAGTGTTCTGATGTGATTCATACATTTTTAGTGCTTAGAGATTTTTGTCTGTAGTCAGTTGTTTGACTATCTCATTCACCTTCATGCTTGTTTTTCGCTGAAGGAATGTTACGGTGGAGGTGCCACAAAGGACATCTCCTGCAGGACCAAAGACAGCTCGAAAGCTCAAGACTCCAGGATCAAATGCTGCTACCAGGACACCTAAAGAGAGGAGTTCAAAAGTTGTTGTTCGTCGTTCTCCGCATAGTCCAGCTTTAGAGGTAAAGAAAAATACTTTTCACAAAAATTTCTGCAACTAGGACAAGTCTATCAATCATGTACCATTATTGACTAGGCTAAACTTTTATCCTATTAATGTTGCAATGACTCATTCTTATAAATTGGCAGCTATCATGTTCAGTTATGCTTCAACTCTTTTGTCTCGAAATGACCATTTAATATAGCTATGAAACTTTTTGTTCTTGTTGTGGAAGATTTTTGGCAGTGTCACAAAATAGAGTGCTTCATGCCTCTCTTCGTGTGGAAGATATATGGCACGGTCACTAAATCGGATGCTCTTTCTATTACCTTGTTCGTTTTTTCAGTTTTGCGTCTGAGTAGCTAGTTTGAGGCACTTGTTGCAGTATTTGATGGAAACTTATTCTATTTATAGAACTTAAATTCCATAATCTACGTATTATCTTTCTATTCATGCTAACGTGGGATGCTTTGTGCACCTAGCTGCCCTTTTATTGTTTTGTTGCTCTCTTACTGCTTAAAGGTCCTCAAATGTTACTAAGGTACTCCATTTCTCATATTTGTATAACAGAAGAAGCATCCAACCGGAGTTTCCGACTTGGAAACTCAGCTTGCTCAACTTCAAGAGGAGCTAAAGAAGGTAAAGGATCAGCTCACTTCATCCGAATCATTAAAAAGACGGGCTCAACTAGAGGCAGAGGAATCGAAGAAGCAGCTCACAGCTATGTCAGAGCAGCTTGAGGAATCTGAGAAACAACTACTTGAACTCTCGGATTCTGAGGAAGCTCGGATCCTGGAGCTACGTAAGCTCTCACAAGATCGAGATCGAGCATGGGAATCTGAACTTGAGGCTGTCCAGAAGCAGCACGAATTCGACTCTGCTGCTCTAGGTTCTGCTATGAATGAAATCCAGAAGCTTAAAATACAGCTGGACCGCGTGGCTGATTCTGAAGCCAATCAAGCTCGACATGCTGAATCAGCTTACGCTGAGATTCAAAGCTTAAGGGTAGAACTTATGGAAACGCTTAAATTGGTCGAAAAATTGAAAAATCAGCTAAATGATAGCAAAGAATCTGAGGCTTGCGCACTTGAAGAAGTGAGTAAAGCTCAGATGCAGTTGGAAGTGGCAAAGATGACCGAGGATACTCTACGTTCTGAAGGTCTGAAAGCAATGGAGGCTTACAAATCCTTGTCATTGGAGTTAGAACAATCAAACAATCGAGTAGCTACATTGGAGGAACTTGTCAGTGAACTCCAAGGTGCTCAAGATATCGAAAACATGAACTCTGCACAAGAAAACGGAGTTAATGTGGAAGCCGAGGAACTCAAAACCGAGCTGAGTAATCTACAAGTTGAGGTAAGTCAACTAAGAGCTGCATTAGAGGTTTCCGAGACAAGATATCAGGAAGAGTATATCCAGAGCACTTTGCAGATTAGAAGTGCTTATGAGCTAGTGGAACAATCGAAATCAGAATCAATACAGAGAGAGGCTGAATGGGAGGCAAAGTTAAAGGCTACAAAAGCTGACTTGGAAGAGTTGAAGGAGAAATTAATGAGCAAAGAAGCTACACTACGAAGCAGTTCAGACGAAAATAAGCATTTCAGTACATTAGATGCTGTACTGAAGGAATCAGAGTCAACTTTGGGAGTATTGAGGGCAAGTTTGCTCGACAAAGAGACGAAGTTGCAAAGCATAAAGGAGGAAAATGAGATACTGAAGTCCGAAATGAAGAAGAGGGAAACTGAGGGTAGCAAAGCGAATGATTCAGCTCTTGCCTTGGCAGAAGCCGCGAGAACTGCAGAAAAAGAGGCATTGATGAAGTTAGGACACTTGACTGAGGAGGCGGATAATAGTATTAGAAAGGCAGCACGTGTGACCGAGCAGTTGGATGCAGCACAGAATGCCAACTCCGAGATGGAAACGGAGTTGAGGAGGTTAAAAGTGCAAGCTGATCAGTGGAGGAAGGCTGCTGAGGCAGCTGCAGCTATGCTTTCAACTGGAAACAATGGGAAATACGCGGAGAGAACAGGTTCTTTAGATTACCACACTAAGCTGGATTCGCCATTATCTGAAGATACGGATGATGACTCTCCCAAGAAGAAGAATGGCAACATGTTGAAAAAGATTGGTGTTTTATTGAAAAAAGGCCAGAAGTAGAAGCATATAGTTGCAAGTTGCTTTCGAATTATCGCTGTTTGATTTGTCTGATAATAATAGTCTAGTTTACATTTCCAGTTTTTTGTTAATAAATCTACTATATACACCTTATGAATCTCCTAGAAGATTTTTGTATAGCTATTTGAAATTAAGAACACTGTATGATCTCAGTTGCCAAATGTTTGGTACGCTCTCTAAGGAGATATCAAGTGTTGTAATTTCTTTTGGTTATAATTTTCAGTTCATATGGTAGTTGGTTTATTTTGGTATTTTGAACAAATTCTGCAGATGTAATGAAGCAAAGAAACATGTTTAAGGGTGTGTTCAGTATGTTTTCCGATTTTTTCAAGTTTGGTTGATCAAAATATTTTGGAAAACGAGTTAGAAAATGACTCCAGAAGTGTCATTCTAAGTTCATTGTCTCTTTCCCACCCATCCAATGCCCCCAAGTCCCACTCCGACCATCCCACCACACCACGAACCCCACTTCCCACTCAACGCGCCTCTATAGTGTTTTGCTAGATTACATATAAATGTTGTTGGGATAATATTTTGTTGCTTACCTAACGAACACTAGAAAATAAGTAAGAAATCCACTTGTTTTTTAAAGAAAACATTTTCCTTCGTACTGAACACACCCTAAAGGTAGAATTGATCTATTTGCATACAATGAACTCGTCTAGTGTTGTTGTAGTTGTGTGTATTGTGGTTTTAACCTTCAACACCAACAAGAAATAATTATGGAAATCTATGGTTTTTCATATGATAATTATTTGCTTCAGCTGTGAATTAGCAATCTATCAACAAATCAAGTAAATATCAACTGTAATTCATCTAAAACATAACATAAAAAGGACAGTCTGGTGCACAAAGCATCTCGTGTTAGCAAAGTCCAAAAAGGGCTGCAATCTAAAACATCACAGAACATGCACAATATGCTAGCTTATGAATAAACCTCCATTTCACTGTATTTGATATTTGAAATATATATGTTCTTAATTTTATATCAATATGACAATATCAAATTGATTGATTTCGAAAAACTATTATCTTTAAAAGTTCTCTAGTAAAGGTTGATATTGTTGCAATAAATCTTAGAAATGAATAAAAAATAACAATATTGTTGTAAATAATTACATGTAGATATCCTGTAGCAAATCCACACTTCATGACTTTTAGAATTTAGGTATGATTTTGAAAGATTTCCTTCTTGACTTTTAGAATTTAGGAATGACATTGAAATATTGGAAGGAAAATTACTACAAATATATGACTACTACTATAAAGATGAATTATTAATTGTTTTAGAAGATTTTATGTATTTTCTTTAAAATATAATTGGATGACTATACACGATTATATATTATTTATATAATATTGATATATTACATATACACACGACAAATTTTATTGATTTTTTTTGTTACCCGTACATTTACGAAAGAACCTTTATTTGATTTGAGTCACAGAAGTCAGATGCTCTGGGGGCCTAAGCATACGGCCCAAAGCATTGTTAGAGCCCAACTTCCTTCTAAAAGCAGCCCAAACCGACAACTCTTTTATAGACCGATTAGGGTTTCAAAAGCAACATATCAAACAACAGCCTGAAGTCGGAGTTCTCTGTCACTCAGTAAACATGGGGTATGATTTCTGTTTATTTTCTTTCATATTGATTTACGTATTCACAGCTATTATGGAAGTAAACAGTGAAAAAGTGTTTTGCTCTTGTTTTTTGTTATGGGAATCTGATTCTAGGTGTTCGATTTGAACTCTTAATTGTACCGACTGAATTGTCTATGGGGATGATGATGAACTACTAAAACATGTGTTGATATTTGAGAAATTTTGAGTATCTAAAAACTAGAAGTTGTACATATTGTAATTTGTAAGGGTGGGTATGGAGTATGTTTAATTATGTTAGATCTGTGCTGGAACTAAAAAATGGCAGATTGAATTACTTTTTCCTATGTGACATAATGCATTTTAGGTGAAAAAGAATGGCATGAAATGTTCAGTGTAAGGTTGGTTGGGGCTAATATGGATTTCAAATCTGGGTTAAATTCATTGCAACAATTGTTGATACTGAAAGGAATAAAGAAAAAAATGGATTTTGAATACAATTTCACCATAAAAATCCCAATTATGTTATAAAATCGTAGAATATAGAACAAGAAATGTAGAGATTGAAATTGAGTTAGGAGTGTGTATTGTCCCACTTTGTTTCCCATGGTTTCCATTTGTATAGTATTAATATCTCAAGTCTGGTTAAAGAAATAAACATGAAGAGAGATCAACAAACTTCAAATTCTATATTTCAAGTTGATGTTGATATAATGAGCCAATTTAATAAACAAACACTTGTTTGAAATAATCTCCAAATTTGTTTCAAATATTTGGAATATTATCTATGGCCAAAGAGGCTCTGAACGTCATTACACCCTACTTAGATATGAACTTCACCCCAAAGGTCAAACCATTTAAGGAGACAATTTAATATACACATGTAAGCTTTATATAATTCATAAAATTGTATAATCTTACATTATCTATTAAATTGTCTACTTGAGTCTTGCAACTTTTAGGATCAATTTTGCACCATATGAAGCATTCAGCTCTATGATGTATACAAATCGAGTGAAATTAACTATAATAATAATCTCTACATGCTTCTCTCTATATCTATGGTTCTATTTTACTTTATCTTACCTATTTTCTATTAGATACATATTAAATGACTCTAGATAGTGTCCCTATATGGAATTTGTTAATAAAAATTCTCAATAATTCACATGCCTCAACTGAAATGGTCTTGGTAGAATACATTGGGATCACCCCTAAACTTGATGCGTTTTATTCGGTGCATGCGTGAACTTAATGTTGGCCTAGTTGCTTTTCAAAAAAACAAACAAACTTGACATTTCAATAGTTGACCCCTTTTATCAATGAGCTAGTATGAAAGTAGATTCCAACTATGTTTGGACGCGTTGGAGAGTAAGTATATAGTAACACCATATATTTACTCTCCCACACACCCAACATAGTTCAATAGTTTCTATGCATGGTGGCTAATAAATGGGGTCAAGGCTATTGAAATGCCAACTTTAAGGTGGTAATTAGATCAACCTACAATTCTAGGTGTGCACTAAATAAAATGTGTCAAGTTTAGGAGGTCCCAATGTATTCTTGCCAAAATTCTTTTTGATAAGGTATGAAGAATAAACCCTAAGCTACTAATTAACACATTTTGTGGTTGAGAGGGAAGATCATTGCCCAGTAAGATTGTATTTGTGTTGCATTGGATGATTAGTTCATTTTAGATTCCTATGATTTGTCATGGTATAGCATCAAGTAATATCTGCAGTGTTCTGTATACTTTAGAAGGTACTTGTTTAAAGGTGGATGTTCAGCCATTTTGCTTGTATAAGCTATATATGTCATTGCGGGTAAAATTTTGCAGGAAGACACGTGGTATGGGAGCTGGACGCAAGTTGAAGTCCCACCGTAGAAGGCAAAGGTGGGCTGACAAGTCCTACAAGAAATCTCATCTTGGGAATGAATGGAAGAAGCCATTTGCTGGGTCATCCCATGCCAAAGGCATTGTGCTTGAGAAGATGTAGGTCCACTCTACGCTGTTTATGGTTACGCTATCCTCCAAGCCATGCAGATTTATAGCATTTTGCTCTAACATTCAAACTTGCTGGAATGTTTTGTGTGCAGAGGTATTGAAGCTAAGCAGCCGAATTCTGCTATTCGTAAATGTGCTAGGGTTCAACTCATCAAAAATGGGAAGAAGATTGCTGCTTTTGTACCCAATGATGGTTGTTTGAACTACATTGAAGAAAACGTACATCCCTTGCTTCTTATCTCTCTTTTTTCACATAGACTCTCAAATTTTTTCAGTTTTCTTGTTGCTGATCCTTGACAAATTGCAGGATGAAGTGTTGATCGCTGGATTTGGTCGTAAGGGACATGCCGTGGGAGATATTCCTGGTGTCAGGTTCAAGGTTGTGAAGGTTTCTGGTGTCTCTCTCCTGGCTCTCTTCAAGGAGAAGAAAGAGAAACCTAGATCTTAGGTTGTCCTTTTTGCCAAAATACTTTCAAGCATGTAACAGGCTATTTAGTAGCTATCTTGAGTTTGTGAACAAACAGTTTTTGATCTAGGGTATTGTACTGGAATTTCGATTCTTCTATGAAGTTCATATTTATTACTATCTTAAAAAGTATGTTCGAAATAAGCCCACCCCCAACCCCCAAAGAAAAAAAGAACAACAACTAAGGGGTGTGTTTGGTAGGAAGGAAAAAATTTCTTATTTCTTATTTTTTTAAGAAAATAAGTTCAAATATAATCTAAGCAAATACTATAAGAGTGGACATGAGGTGTATTGGAAGGCTTAATATTGTTCAATTCTTGAAAATCATCTAATATAATGAGTAAAGATAACTTAATAAGCTATGTCTATTATTTTTCTTAACGGGTATGAAAAATACTTATGATTGTAACGGGTAATGTACAGCCATTTTCTCATCATGTGACCGAATACTACTCATATTACTTAATAAGGCTCTGTCCTCCGAGTCTCCGGTTCTATAAAACTCAGACCTTTTTTTGTACGTTTCTCCAAATTGTTTCCGTTTTTGCGCATTCATTGAGGAAACTCGTCAGTAAGTTTTCAACCTCTCTTCGTCATCCTTCAATGTTTATGGTTTCCTCGATCTTTTGTACTTTGTTGCTTTCATTATTAAAACAAGTCTTACTTGCGCAATCGATCACCATTGAAGTGCAATAAAGGAAAAAAAAATTGCAGTGCTTAATATTGAAAGCTCTCATTAAAGCAATTTTTATTATTCAAGTATAAGGGCAAACTAGATTACAGGATTTTGATTGTGCTCAAGTACAGGCTAAAACCTCTGGTTACTCTAATGGGGATATAATTATTCTTGAAACATGCATCAAACTCCTAAAAAATCATTCTTCACCTTCTCTCTTATCCCCTTGCTTCTGGTGTATACACTCATCCGCTTCGAATCATCTTTATTCGTTCAACTTCTGAAGTTTCCTCAATGTCGAACACTAAATATGCCTGAATCAGTAGAGTCTGAGCCATTTATTTCTTGTGGCTCTGATGACTGCCAGCATCACCAGAAGCAAAAATCTGATAGCAGAAATTATATTGTTCGATTTTATCAGTATAGAGATGCTGAAGATCACTGGAATTATCTTCGAGATAACTTGAAATTTAAGGGATGGCAATGGATAGAGAGGAAAAATCCTGCTGCGAGATTTCCTACTGACTTTGGTTTGGTGGCAATCCACGAGTCAGCGAAAGAACTTTTGCTAGAAAACTTCCTAGAATTGAATCTTGTGAAAGATGCTTCATTGGATTTGAGTTATCAAAGAATAGTTCTTGAAGAGAAGAGTGAGAAGATTGGGGCTTTTGTCAATGGGAAGAAGAGGCCAGGGAAAATGTTTACTGCTATGTCTTTCAGTGAAGGTCAAAACTATGCTGTTGCCAACACTAGTAAATTGAAGATTAGCTGGAACAGACATCTACTGATGCAGGCAAGTCCACTAATGTTATTGTGTTTTGTTATGTATGATTTACTGGCAATCTATGTCGTTGGAATGCATGCAATCTTTCTTTTGTGATCAATGACATATGATATGGTCAACTGTGTTGCATTGTATATGTTCATAGGAGATTAATCTCTTTCGGTTACCTTTTGTATTTGTCTATGATACGATCAACTATGTTGCATTGTAAATGTTCATAGGAAATTAATTTCTTTCAGTTACCTTTTGTCTTTGTCCTTTTCCTATTTTGGTCTTATCAAGTGTCTATTCTTCTGGTTATTCTTCTTGATTTGAGACTCTGGATTGAGAAAAAATAAGAGAGAGATTAGAGAGACTGATTCCTTTTATGGGCTCAATTTACAATGCGTAGCTGTTTTTCTCAAGTGGGGCACTTATAAGAATCACAACTATTTACATTTAGGTATCTGCACTTGACTATCTGACACTCTCCTTCTAACCCGTCCATATATGTAGTGAGCTTGTTGCATATGTAACTTACACGGGAACTGGTGAAGAACTTGTGAATATATCTACAACCTGGGCATTCGACTAAAAGAACTTCATGAGAATGTCTTCTGAGATTATTGTATCCCTGACAAAGTGACAATTCATTTATTTGCTTGATTCTTTCATGACACGCTAAATTCAACTGAATATGAAGAGAAACTTGATTATTGCACATAAATTCCATCTTATTGATCACTGTAAATAACGATCTTTGAGCGACTCTTTGATCCATACAGTTCCGCAAGTTTTCTCTGCCATGGCCCAATATTTTGCTTTTGCACTGGATCTACCGACCATGTTTTGTTTATTTACTCTTTCAAGATACCAAATTACCTCTAACTAGAACTGCATATATATCCTTAAATCATAAGAGCCTCACTTTAACTTGCTTGAATCAGATCTAAGAGTGTCAATCGGTCTATAATTTGTTATTTTATGTCGTCAAGGTTTTCAGTGCATACTTAGGCAGTGAGATGACAATACCTGATCTATGTTGCGCAACATTGATGCCTAGAAAGTACAACAATTTGCCAGGTTCTTAGAATAGAAGTGATGAAATAGATGTATCATTAGTATTTTTCACTATCAATGATAACTATGTAAGAGACATAAACCACCAAATAAATGCACAGATTCAGATAACTTCATAGTGAGTCATGCCAAACTCTGAATTACTTGAAAAAGTTGAAAATTTTTACCCCAAAAGATGTCGGAAAATCTCGTCGGATAAGTGTTTGAGCCTTGAGGGTTTTCTTGAAGGATAATGTCTAGTGTTTTTTGTACATATTGTTTTTATAGAATTTTGTGGTGGAGATTATCATTTGGATGCATCTGCAAGTTTCGTTATAAGGAAAAAGTAAAGTTAGTCGTTTTTCTTTGGTATATTTGTTTGCTCTCCTCAACCATAATAGTGTTTTTTGTCATCCACCTTTGCTCTTGTTTGGCTTTTCCAAATAGCGTTTAGCAGAAACAAAGGTTTTACATATACGCAGGCATTCCATTAGAAAACTAGCACAAAGCTTTGCTAGAGGCACATCATGTGTCTCATCATGGGCTATATGCTGGTGTGGCCATTCCTTTGCTTGTTTAACGAATTGTAGCTCTCCTACTTGGTATCAAAAACTTCTACACATGAGGTTTGGTTATGGAAGTCGATAATCAGAGTCAGATTATTGTGCTGTTTTGGGGTCATTGGAGGGAGAAGAACTGTGATATGCGATTTGACTCTTCCCTATTTCTGTTTTCTTCTTATGTAAGTTTCCTGAATGAGCGTTCGTATCCATAACTTCTAATTGATTGTTTCTTCCTCGTGGCACTCAAGGATAAAAACAAAGTCAACTTCCTTTTTGAAAAGTTTTGAGTGCATTCTTCGAGTGACCGAGTCTCATGTTGCTGCTCTATTTTTTTTTCTTTTTCTACATTGAACATATTGCTGTTGTTCCCTACATTTTCTTAATAAACTTGTTTTTGTCTATCCTGTATGATTATTTTGCAGAAATCTCAAGTCATATCCCTCTTTGGGGCACATGCACTTTGGTCAAAAGGGATTACTGGTGCTAAAATCAAAATGGCAATTTTTGATACAGGTATTCGGGAAGGTCACCTGCATTTTCGTAATATCAAGGTATCTTGTCTCTTTTTAATAAATTTTGTATCAAAGAAATGCTTTAGTTAGATTCAGTTTTGGTTTGAAGCTTGACATTTTCAATTACATTTACATTTACTTATGTGTCAATGCATATATCTTGTTACCATCTTTACCTCATCAATAACAGACAACGGGCTTGATTCCTGATTAATTTTCAGGAACGCACAAATTGGACCAATGAAGATTCATTTAACGACAATGTAGGACATGGGACATTTGTAGCTGGTGTCATTGCTGGCCAGGATGAAGAATGCCTTGGTTTTGCTCCAGACACAGAGATCTATGCTTTCCATGTATTTACAGATGGACAGGTAGTGGATCTTCAAGTTTCTGCTTGCTTAAACATTTTAAGAAAGAAAAGCCCCATCACGCCCCCAAAAGAGCAAGACTTTAACAATCTCTTGCCTTAGATTTGTGACTCTGATTTATTGTACTGATGTTTCATATAAATTTGATACTTGCTTAGTGCTAATGATGGTTCCTGTTATCAAAAGTCAGTCCTTTCATCAGCTCCCTCACTATAGTTTAGAAACCATATTTTTGCTTTCTGGTTAACTCCCTGACTTAGGAAAGGAGTTTTTGTTCTCAGGAGTTAACCATGACTCTTGTATGTAACTTTTCATCCACTTGATGCTTTGCTAAATGTCTGTTCAGTTTATTGCAGGTCTCTTACACATCGTGGTTTCTTGATGCATTTAATTATGCAATTGCAACCAACATGGATGTGCTAAATTTGAGCATAGGTGGACCTGATTATTTGGATCTCCCTTTTGTGGAAAAGGTGAGGTCATCAGGTCACTGATCTATTAGTTTATTTTTATTGTTTTTATGTGGTATGGCACTGGGTGCATTTCGTCTACAGGATGGGCATTGAAATGATTTTTTTCTGTTACATTACTCAACATAATTATCGTCTAAGTTTCCTTGTTATTTGTGATCTGAGAAGTTTAAGAAGTTTGATTTTAATTGTCATCATGCTAATATTATATTTCCTTATTCAGTGCATAGATTTTAATTAGCTTCATGAGCTTGTTGGTGCATATGTTTCATTAGATCTATTAATTTTGCAGACTGAACTGTCTCATGGAGATCTTATTCACAAGGATTATATATTAATTTAGTACTCTATTTCGTAGAAACAATCCTGAGATTTTAAGCCTGTCATTTCACTGAAATTAGCATTATTTCTGGCAGGACCCGAAACAACGTTAGCAGAAGTTTTCACCTTTATATTGATGAAATGTACAACAACAACAATAATTACGCCTCAATTCCGAACTAGTTAGGCTGGCTATATGATTCCTCACCATCCATTCTGCCCCATTTGGAGTTGTCCAGTATTCAATCTCATGGACATCTATAATTCTAGAGGTTCTTTTTCTACTGAAATGCAAATTTCTAAACAGACTAAAGAGACTCCTAGTAAACGTTAGACCTAATATAAGCGCACCAGCATGACTACAGCTTAATTCTTACTAGTTAGTGCAGTTCATATAGATCTTTTGCTTCTACTGTGTTCTATTGCTAAGTTTGTATGAATTCCAAGAGAAGATTGTAGATATACCTAGCCTCTTTTAACGCCTCCAATTATCATGGTTTCACATCTTAGGACCAGCGTGTTTGGAGGATTATTTAGGACATGACAAGACCATCTCAAATGACTTTCTCTTATTTTATCCTTTAAATGTGTTACTTACACTTTCTGCCAGATGCGATCATTTCTATGATTTTGTGTAATCTTCATAGCTGCTTTATATTGATGAATGTAATCACTATTTTTTGCTAGGTTTGGGAGCTTACCGCAAACAACATTATCATGGTTTCTGCCATTGGAAATGATGGACCACTTTATGGTACTCTAAACAACCCTGCAGATCAAAGTGATGTTATTGGTGTTGGTGCTATTGATTATAGTGATCATGTAGCATCATTTTCTTCACGTGGCATGAGTACCTGGGAAATTCCTCACGGGTATGCTGTCTTTTTTTTGCTTATGTATATTCTTTTCTGTGAAGTATAATCTTTTATACAGGCTAATCCTTTATTTTTCTGCTCTCTCATCTCTGCATTAAAGTTTTATGTTATGTATATGATCACATAGGGAGTCAATGAGTGTGTTTGGACGTACCAGCCTCATTAAAAGAAGATGCCCTTAAAGATCAGCTCTTCTGAAACAGACCAGCATTTTATGAGCTTTGTTCTATCCATGGTAGTGATGTTTTGAGTGAACTTCTGCTGAGTGGAAAATGATGGTTGAAAAATGGAAAAATGTTGTTTGATGAATAGGAATATAACAGCTGTTAGAATTCCTCTTTTGCAGTACACTCTTCTTCTAAGGATAAAAGAGAAGGAAGACAGATGAACTGTAAACATGAAATAGAAGAAAGTCACAATTAGGGTCTTTGCTTCTTTTTCTTACCTTTTTTCTTTGTTGATGATTTTGTCATGAAAATAAGAAATTCAAAAGTATGGTTAGTAGTTTTTTTTCCTTTCGAATTTTTATGCTTTTGCTTTCCGAACAAGTTAGTATGTTTACTTTAGGTATCCTACGCTTTCTAGGAGTCTCGTTGCCCTCTCAGAGATTTATATGCTAGTAGAAGATATAGAGAAATTCTAGTGCTTTTTTTTTTTTTTTGTGCAATATTGTCCTGAGATGAGTTTACTGGAGAAATATGGTTAGTGAGGATTCATATAGCCGACCCCAACTTGTTTGGGACTGAGGTCATAGTTGTTGTTGCTTGCTTTTCTAATAACAAATCAATGATTACTCTTATCTGATCAAACCATAGATTTGTTACTCATGGACTGCCTTGGCAGTTATGGCCGCGTAAAGCCAGATCTGGTTGCTTATGGACGTGAGATTATGGGATCCAAAATTAGCACAGGTTGTAGAAGTTTATCCGGCACAAGTGTGGCCAGTCCTGTGGTTGCTGGCATAGTATGCCTCCTTGTTAGCTTTGTGCCTGAGAACAAGCGAAAGGGCATTCTAAATCCAGCCAGCATCAAACAAGCGCTGGTTGAGGGGGCAACAAAGCTTTCTGGTCCCAGGTTATATGAGCAGGGTGCTGGCAGGGTTAACTTGTGAGTTTGTTTATGCTTGCTGCTCAATGATATTCAGTGCATTAGTTATTCTTTTGTTAACCTTCAACGTCAATGACAGATTGGAGTCATATGAAGTTTTGAAGAGCTATAAACCACGAGCAAGTATCTTTCCCGGTGTTCTTGATTACACTGATTGCCCTTACTCTTGGCCATTCTGTCAGCCACTTTATGCGGGTGCAATGCCAGTTATATTTAATGCTACTATTTTAAATGGAATGGGTGTAATTGGTTATGTTGAGAGCCCACCTACATGGCATCCTTTCAATCATGAAGGTAACCTTCTTAGCATCCGTTTCACTTATTCAGATGTCATTTGGCCTTGGAGTGGTTATCTAGCACTACACATGCAAATCAAGGAAGAAGGAGCTCAGTTTTCAGGAGAAATTGAAGGCAACATAACTGTGAAAATCTACAGCCCACCAGTTGTAGGCGAAAAGAGTCGGCAAAGTAGTACCTGTGTCCTGCACCTGAAACTGCAAGTGATTCCTACACCACCAAGATCTGTACGGATATTATGGGATCAATTTCATAGTATCAAGTATCCACCAGGTTATATTCCGATAGATTACTTTGATGTTAGGAATGATTTTCTTGACTGGCATGGGGATCACCTGCATACAAATTTTCATTCACTGTTTGACATGCTAAGAGATGCTGGGTACTATATCGAAACTCTTGGCTCCCCTCTCACATGTTTTGATGCGAATCAGTATGGGACTCTTCTCCTGGTGGATCTCGAGGATGAGTATTTCCCCGAAGAGATAAAAAAGCTAAGTGATGATGTCATTAATTCAGGTCTTGGTCTGGCTGTATTTGCTGACTGGTATAATGTAGATGCAATGGTAAAGATGAGGTACTTTGATGGTAATACACATAGCTGGTGGACACCAGTCACAGGAGGTGCCAATGTTCCTGCTTTGAATGATCTTTTGGCTACCTTTGGGATTGCATTTGGTGATAAAATTCTAAATGGTGATTTTGTCTTCTCCAGTAAACGGAATCGGTATGCATCTGGGACTGACATTTTGAAGTTCCCGAGTGGTGGATACTTGCACAGCTTTCCATTCCTAGATAGATCACAGAGCACAGCCACTCAGAATGTCGTATTACCGGGTAAGGTCAAGGTGAGCTGAGAAGGCTGTTAATTAAAAAAAATAATCCTGGCCTGTCCTTCTCTCTGTTATCTTATTCCTGAACTATTATTGAGTATCTCTGTGAGGCTGCAGTTCGAAGTGAGATAGCTCTCTTTAAGTGTGAGTACACATATACTGCTGTTTTGGACGGGAGCATGCCTTTTGTTAGATGTAGAATTGTTTTTCAGCATTCATTATCACAAACAAATAAGTATTTGATGCTTCTTGGCTTTACAATGCACAAAGTACGCTGGAAGAGAAATATAATTTTTCCAACGAAGAACCTTTTGACAGTGATAATAGAAATCTTGTCACTGTCTATCTAACTTGCAATATATTTGATGATTGCAGATAGATTCACCTATTCTTGGTCTTTTGGAGGTTTGTGGGGGTCGAATTGCAGCATATGGGGACTCTAACTGTTTGGACAGCAGTCATATGGTTGCTGATTGTTATTGGCTTCTGAAGAAAATATTAGATTTTACTAGCAAAATGAAAAAGATCCTGTACTTTTCTCAGATTCAGTTAGACAAAATACACCATTATATGTTGACAGTAACAAGTTACCATCCCGCAGAACAGATGTGAATTTTTCTATGTATTCTAGAGTTGTTGGAAAGGAGTTGATCTGTGAGCAGGACTCAAGATTTGAAGTATGGGGAACAAAGAGTTACAATTTACCGGCCAGGGGAAAGAACCGCAGATTGCCCGCCTATCCTGTCAATAACTTGGGTACAGGTTTCAATTCTACTGTTGAAACTAATTCAACATAGAAGAATGGTGACTCTCTTGAGAACAAGTACTGGAGTTCATTTTACAAAGATGATGTGAGAAACTTTTTAGCAGTCATTGGTTTGTGAAACTTCTTTTAACACATATAATAGCTGATTTTGTTTTCCGTTACTGCAGATTGACATGCCTCTACTACTACTAGTTGCTAGTCATTGGTTTGTGCCAGGAATTGTTGCCATAATTGGTAAGTGCAAATTTTGTACTATTTGATCTATTAACACAGCTTTCTTTTTCAGTCATTATTCTTATGAACTTTTGCTAATATTATTAGGCCTGATGCTCTTATATTGGCGCATGCAACAGCGTGTCAGGAGAAGGAGAAGATCTAGCTCAGGTCATAATTTATAGCCTAATTTGATGTGAATTATACCTTTTTTAGTGTGCTAAGGTTTTGTGATATGATTTAAGTTATATATATTGACAAAACGAGCTAACTAAATATAGCAGGTTGTTAATTCTATTTTCCTAGTTAACATGTCAGACTTTATAATACAGGATAGTTCTTCAAGAAATTTGCTTGGTTAAACCAGATGATTGTTCATACACACATGATACTGAGATGTATTCTTAAACTATTCGTTTATATTACAAGTATACTTGTGCTTTTCCATGGCATTGGGGTCTATACATAAGTAAGCTTGAAAATATCACATCGAAGTACAGTGTTCATGTAAATGTTGACATTATAGAAGATTTGAAAGAAAATCCGTCGTTGGATATGCTGGCCTGGACACCATGATCATAAAAAAAAAAACAGTTGGATATGCTTAGGAACACATGTTGGTGTATAGAACAAATTAATTCGTAACTTGTTGTTGAGGGGGTATATCATGAGAATTATGATGAATTATGCGTCGAGTTGAATGGTGTCAAAATGTGTATTGGGTTGGAGGAGTTTGTGTTAATGACTGGTTTAAAATTTAGTGATGTTGTGAGTCCCCAGGATCCTGGTTATGACATAAATTGTTTGTGAGATGTTTTGATGGTTCTAAAAATATAGATAAGGTCTGCATTGATATGATGAACTATGCACTCTAAATTGAAATTTATTCCAGATTGTGTAGTGTTTTATAATTAAAGAGAGCTTCTTAATCTTAGCATAATTGACCTCCTTCAATATGTTCCTGTAATGAGTTTTCAATTATACCATTTCGAGCTGAATGTATGTTATTAAAGTCGTCTACATTTTCCTTACCTATCAATCCTATTTTGTGCATGTTTTCAATCATCCATTACGTAGATAAGTTAACAATTTAAAATAACCTCTTTTAGTTATATACATTAACCTCAATAAGCCGTTAAACCTCATATGGGTTCACAACATGGAAACATTTCCAAAATATGAACCAAAAGTATCTAATAGCAATACTTTATTCATGTGCTCAATAGGAATAGTGATAATTTAAGTGTCTAAATGAAACAACCACTTGACATATTTGTGCTGTTGGTACACCAAAAGTTAAGAATATTGACACAAAGTAAGAGTAGTTCTTACAGTTGCTGATACTGAAATTTCTGCAATCAAAACAATATCTTTACCACTACTATCCATAATTTTCTTAGGAAATTTGCTTTAATGGAGGTACATACACAGACGATAAAAGATCGGGAAATTGATAAGTCATGCATGCAATGTTGGAGAGCCAAATAATACTTAATAACATATCTCTTAATAATCTTCCAACAAAAAGAGAACTTGACAACAAAATGTGGTCACAGGGAAAGAACTCACAAGTATCTTGGGTGAATTGAGGATATAGTTTCCCTCCCACTTAATCTCAGCTTGGACCATCAAAACCAAAAAGAAGATCTCAGACTGAACCAACAATCAAACAAAATAGTTTCTAACATTATCTCATAACAAAATTGTCATTTACTGTGTAACGCCAAGCCACTTTGTGAAGTTTTCAAATTCAGTGTAATCAGAATCTGAAATAATAGTCTTGAACCAAGATGTGCCTGCTGCTCTGATAACTGATGCCGCCTCCTGTCAAAATATGATAAAGAAAATTGCATAACATAATGCACAACCAAACTAGGTAATGATATCGAACCAATAAAAGTGTGTTACAACGTAGGTGAAATTAATATCGAACCAATACGCTGAATGCTACCAACTAGGTAATGATATCAATTTTGCGGAGAAAAGTTCAGTGGCAGGAAAACTGAAATGTACCTTTTCCAGCTTTTCATTAAATTATAGTTTATACCAACACAATTCTTTTTCTTTCTTTCAACAAGAAAGATATTCAGTCAAAATATGTGCAGTATATGTCTAAGTCAGTTTTACTCCAACACAAAAAACTCATGTGCTAAACTCATTTGGAAATTAACATTCCTCTATTTCAATTTGTTTGTCTCAGTTTACTACTATCCCTCTATTTCAATTTGTTTGTCTCAGTTTACTACTATCCCTCTATTTCAATTTGTTTGTCTTAATTACTACACACTCCATTCCAATATAAATGAATTTCTAGCACCTTTTGTATGATCCAAAAATAAAGAAATTTTTTAAGTCCAAAGATGTAATAATTAATTTTTTCCAATATTTACCCGTCTTTTTAATGTGGTTTTTCAACAATTTTAAATTTTCTTGGAGTATTGTACTCCCTCCATTCCAAAATAAATGATTTTTTGAGGCGTGACACACCCCTTAAGAAAGTTAATTAAAGATATTATATTAATCAAAGGGTAATTGGTTAATATTATACTTTTGCAATTAGAACAATTCATGTCTTGAAAAATACTCTTTTCAATACTATACTCCTAGAAAATGTAAAAATGTTGAAAAACTCATTAAGAAGAGAGAGTAACTATGGGAGGGGGGGGGGGGATTTAACTAATACACCTTTGGGGGGGGGGGGTTTAACTAATACACCTTTGGACTATGAAAAAATTCATTCATTTTGGACAATAAAAAGGATGCTAGGAAATCATTTATATTGGAATAGAAGTAGTATCTTTCAAGACACGAATTGCATTAATTACAAAGGGATAATATTGACAAATTAATGTCTTTGATTAACTTTTTTAAAGAGTATGTCACGCTCCAAAAATTCATTTATTTTGGCACGAGTATTTGCACAATTTTTGGATATTTTCTTTTATCATAATTTTTTCAAGTACTTTTTTTATTCACTCAGTCTCAAATCATTCGTCGCTTTTTCGCTTTACATGCCCCTTAAGAAATATTTATTAGGAGGAACTTTTGACTATTTTAACCATATTTATATTTAAGTCATGATCTTTCTCCATTAAATATCAACTCAAAATTTATGTGTATCTCCATTAATAAAATGAGTATGCAATTGCCGATATATCAACAAAAACTAAATTAACAGCTTCAAGAAGTAATAACACCCCATAATCAAGGACTTTGCGGTCTTCAAGAAAAACTTTATTGAGGCTTAATTTTACCTTGAGCTTCTAAAACGACAAATAATTGGAGAAAACTTTTTTTAAAAAAGCGACAAATAATTTGAGACAGATGGAGTAAAATTTTAGATTGTTAACTACACTTGTGACATTTTGTACTTTAATGTAGTTCCTATATATGCAAATTTTACTCCGTCTCAATACATTAATCACTTACTAAAAATAGTTTCTCAAATTAAGTGTCGTTTTAGAAGTTCAAAGCAAAATTAATTTTCCCCAATCTACCCTTAATATCGAAGTCCTTGATTATGGATGTTACTACTTGAAATTGTTAATTTAGTTTATTCCCAAGTGTCTACTTAGATTTTCTACTCATTTGACATTGCCAATTGAATACTCATTAATGGAGATGACACATAAATTGAACAAATATTTTTAAATAAAGAAAGATTATAGTCAAAATCCTAATTAATATTTCTTAAGGGACGTGCAAAGTGGAAAAACGACCAATAATGTGAGACCGGGATAATTTCCAAAAAAAAATGAACATTGTATGTCCGAATTTATCTGACCCCGTACTCAAAATCAAGCCAAACAAACTGAACAACAGGAGTACCACAACATTCCATATCTAATAATAACTGAAACTCAATCCAACAGTATCCTGTCATTCGAGCCTTCCTTTCTTAACACTACCATCTATGCATTGTTTTGCAACCGAACCACCTAGGCCAGATCTCAGTTCCAAAACAAACCTTATTACTAGCTTCCATAGAAGGCTTAAACATGCAGTAACTATACGAGAAAGGGAATGCAGAACACTCGGCTAAGACAATCAGAATGCCATTAAAGAACCGAACAATATAACTGAGTTAAAAAAACAACACTAAAATTTTCTATAAATGTACACAAGTAGTAATGCAAAACCCAGCAAAAACCCCAAATTAATGTCAAGAGTATGGTCAATTCAGCAAATTATTAATATGTTTATGTATGTTGTATAATGGTACTTCGATTATCTTTTTTCGGTCTATCGGAAACAATCTCTACCTCCCATGGTCGTAGGGGTAAGGTCTGCTACATTATACCCTCCCAAGATCACACTGGTGGATTATACGGGGTATATTGTTGTTGTTGTGGCAGTATTAGTTCATGTAAGTAAGTTAGTAGTTTTTCTTATACTATTACTAAAGATATAAAACTACAGTACTAAACTAAACAGTGAAGTGTAAAACTACACAAAAATCTTAGAATATGTATCAAAGTCCACAACTTTAGGAAAGGTTTAGCAGGACATACCTTTGTGATTTGGTGTCTCTTCTTGTCAAGCTTCTCGTTCTTAGCCTTGACACGTTGAGCCTCAGCCAAAAGAGACATTCTCCTTGCAGTCTTTGCATAGGGGTTGAGTTTCAGCAGCACATTCAGGTTCTTAAGTGGGTTCTTCTTCAATGTTGCCCTCTTCACATCCTTCTTGATAGGTCTCACAACGGATTGCACCTCGTCCGAATTCATGATCCTAGCAAGGTCAGCATTAACCATTTTTGGACGTGGCAACAAGTACCCCTTCTTCTTCTGAGATGGCTTATCGAATGACCCGTAAATGTAATCCAATTTCTCATATGCTGATTTTGTCCAGATAACAAACCGCCCAAGATGACCTCCAGGAGCAAGCTTCAAGAGGTTCAAACGGTCGACATGGCAAATTTCTACTCCGGGAATGTTACGGAAGGCTTTTACCAACTTAGCCCCTTCAGTTCCATACACAATCAATGGACCTTTACGGGAAATGTACCGGCGATTCCTCATCTTACCCTTTCCTGTACGAATAGCATGACTATCCTTCGCTTTCTCAGCATCAGGATAAGCACCCACTTGCTTTAGCGCCTTGATAGCATTACAAGTCTTCTCAATTCCCTCAACGGAATCAGAAACAACCAGGGGAAGCTCAGGTACTGACTCTATACGATGTCCTCGGGCGAGAACCAATGCAGGAACTGAGGAAGCAGCAATAGCTGAAACTACCGCATAACGCTTCTCATTGACCGGAATCTTTCTATGCCACCGGCGCCAGATTTGTGTAGGAGCAAACATACGACCACCACGACACATATTACCAAAAGCACCCTGTCCAGCACGGTGAGTTCCACCACCAGGAACACGGGGGATACGAGAAACAGCACGACCAGTACCCCATGACTCAGCAGAGGTCTGATGACCGGCCTTCCTCGAAACGGCGTAAGGTTGTCGGGCATTTTTGGAAATATTGGCGTGGACGTAGGTGACAACGTCAGGACGGATCGGAGCTTTCATGACGGCGGGCAGAGGGATGGCGTTTGCGGCGGAACCGCCGTCGGTAGCCATGTCATTTTCGAATGTTTGAACCGTGGTGGTGGGGATGGCAGCAGCTGTAGCCATTGCGGGGGGGGGGGAGGGGGGGAGCTGCTAGGGTTTACGAGAGTAGAGAACAGAGTGACGCATTGCAGGTTTTCGCGTCCATGTACAAATATAAGTAGGGAAACTTACATGGCAAATGCATTTAAACAAATAACACTAAATGGTATAGTTTATATAATTACATTAAGATTTTTTTTTGTATATAGTTTGTTTTTGACTCAGTAATATACAAATTATATTTTATGAATTAATGAGCATTAAATGGAGTAACTGATGATACACAATCCCATAATTCAAGGGAATTGTGTCAATTAAATACTTCTTGTTCCAATAAAAAGAAATCTATTTCCATAGAAACTCCATAGGAAAAATCAGATTTTTTCTCCCACGTCAAAAAAAGTTTGTATATTGTGCCGTTAATAAAATTTGTGTACAATTTTTTCGAGTTTTAATTGTATAAAAACTTGTATGTGAATTGTATATATAAATTCTATATGTATATTGGGAACGTTTGTATATAAATTTGTATGTGAACGTTTGTGAATGAGGAACGTGTGTGTATATACATTATGTGTAAACTTTATAATAGTAAAAAAAAGTTTGTATATAGTACGATTCTGTATTATTTGTATAATTTTGTTTATATTGTGTATAAATTCTAGAAATAATTGTAATGAATAGTATATAGAATTGTAATATACAAATCTGCAAATTTGTATACAAATAAGGATAGTATTTAAAGAACAAGCATCTTTTCTTGAGTTTCATACAACAATTGCGATACAGATTGGAGTTGACGTGAATAAGAAAGCATTGAAGATTAAGTATAAAGTTGAAGAGCAGAAAATGTAGATATAATTCATACAATCTTGTGATACTACATGCAATTTTGTATATATTAACTAAATATACAAAACTATGTATACATATATGTCAATCAATTTGTATATAAAATACTTATATATGCTAATATACAGATACTACATGCAATTTTGTATATAGTAACTATATATACAAAACTCTGTATATATATATGTCAATCAATTTGTATATATCAAATTAAATATACAAACGGCAGCATAGAATTGAGAATTAAGCATAAAGTATACATAGTCATTTTTTCTCTTCGATCTCAATTCTTCAATAGATTTTTACTCTAGAACAAGTTTAGAAGATGGGGTCGAATCGTCCATCAACTTGGATGCCTCTGAAGGCATAACACTCGTAGAGACTAAACTCGGCGCCGGTTTGGATAGGAAGGAAATCAAGTGAGGAAACCCGGTCCGTTTCTTCTTGGGTTTGTTCAAGGAAAGCTTTTGATTTCTCCATTAACTCTCTTCTCCTTGCTCTGTCTCCTCAAACTCCCAAATAAAACCACTTAAAAAAGAAAAAGAGGAAAAACCATGAATTTTAAACGAACTAAAACATTACCTGCACTTCAATATACAATAGGTTTGCTTAATCCTATGGTTTAGTAGTGGGTGGGAGGAAAAATCTGATTTTTCATATGGAGTTTCTATGGAAATAGAACTCTTTTTATTGGAACAAGAATTATTTAATTGACACAATTCCCTTGAATTATGGGATTGTGTATCATCAATTACCGCATTTAATGGCGAAATTAATGGTTTGAATTTATGAGAGAGAAAGTTGAATTGTATATAATGATATATATATAAGGAAGAGTTAATTCGTGTGGGTCCCATTGTTAATGGCAAAAAAATTAAAACTGTATTTATTAAATGTAAATAAATTAAAGTGTACCCTTAATGATTAATAAACTAGTGAGGTTTGTCATTCTATGTAATTTTCCCATATAAGTAAGCATAGAGGAACAGAAGGGATAGAAATTGGGCCAAACTTTGAAACCAAACTAAGCATACTTGTTGGGCTTAAAACCCATAGGCCATAAGATCTTTTTCACTTGCAATAACGGCATCCGTGCTTTTCAAAGGCAGTATCCTGACTCGAGCTCGGACAATTCGGTAAACTGAACCCGCTCTTGGGAGGGGAACAACAGCTGGAAACGGCTGATAATACCCAAGTGTTGGAGCAACAAAAATTCGTTGTTCTCATGTGTACAGGGAAGGAAATGCTGTGGCAGATAGCCTAGCTAATTATGTCATTGATGAGGAGATTTCTGGCACTTTTGAGGAGTTCCACCAGCTGCCTGCACAAGCTAGAAAGCTTATCAATGTTGATAAAGCTCAGGTGTAACGGGATAATAATAGGAGAAACTACATGAATGGATCTTAAAACTCAAAATAATTATATGTTCATACCCCAATCCAAAGTAATTTAAGAAATATCCATTCTCTCGAAAAAAATTTTACAGTCCATACCCCTTATTCATTAAGGCTGATAATTTTCGCTTAACTGATACTAAATCAATATATATACTGTATTGGTATCATTAAGGTTTCTTGTTCAGAAATTACTCATTAGCCAATGATACTATAAGAGTATATGTATATTGTTGTGGTATCATTAAGGTTTCTTGTTCAGAATTACTCATTAGTCAATGATACTATAAGAGTATATGTATATTGTTGTGGTATCATTAAGGTTTCTTGTTCAGAAATCACTCATTAGTCAATGATACTATTAGAGTATATGCATATTGTTGTGGTATCATTAAGGTTTCTTGTTCAAAAACACTCATTAGTCAATGATATTATAAGAGTATATATTAGTATCAGTTAAGCGAAATTAGTTGGGGGTATATAGTGTAATTATTTAGTGGGGTATGAATGTAAATGTGTATATGTTTGTAATTATTTTGCTTTTAGGGGGTATTTGCTTAGTTTCCCCATAATAATAAAGCAAAGTGCAAACAACACAAATCCCACTAGTTTATGGTATAATTATGCACTTTAGTTTTCAAAATTACCTTTTATATCATATTTACTTAGTTGTAATTTGTTCAAGATACATTGTATTTGAGCGTGATCCGCATGTATCTAGGATATATTAACTCTCTCGCTCACCTCTCTCCTATCTCGATTGCCTATCTCCCTCTTTATCTTTCCTCTCTCCCTATGTAATTGTAATTCAAAATGTATCTTGTATCAAAAGATACATGTTGACTCCTTCGCTCACCTCTCTCCACTCTCGCTTGCCTCTCTCCATATGTATCTATACTTAGAATGTATCTGGTATCAAGGATACATGTATCTAGTATTATTGATACATGTATCTCACTTGAAATATGAAGGAGTTGTATCTGACTTGAAATCTCATGCGAAATTATTAATTAGTAAGACAATATGTAACTATTTCAAATTATAGAGTGGATTAGTATTTATGAAAGGAATGTTTGCGTAAGGTAGTTGTTCCGTAATATTTATAGTAGCATTGTTGGTAGTTGACACCATTAGAACTTACCTATTACAAAAATATTTCCTAGAGTTGGTAGTTGATTACACAAAATAGTATATACTAGTTTTGTAATAGATCTTCCTTCTTTATCCACATGGATTGACTTAGGGGCGTATCCAAGGGGGTCACCGGGTTCACGTGAACTCATGCTCCCCTCCCGAGATTATATATAGTAGTGTTATATTTTTTTAAAAATATTGAAATATAGATGTGTGAACCCACACTCGGAGTATCATATAATGCGATGATGACTGGGTGCACCTCTCTACGTGAGGTTAGAGATTTTAATCTTATATTTATCTTATTTTATTTTCAGTAATAAGAACCTAAATATCGAACCGATCAAATTTATATCTTATAGTGCACCCATCACCTCGAAATCCTGGATACGCCATTATAATGTTGTGAGAGAGTTTGGTGGAGATTCCACAGTAGTAGGTAGATTATAATTTATATGTAGATAGTTCCTTTCCTTTCTTAGCCAAAACATGTGCCACCTTGTTAGTTTTTCAAAAGTTATGTCTGAATACTGGATTATGCATCTTCTTCAATTGAGATCTGCAATAATTAACAAGTGCTTGATAAGTAATTTGTGGAGTTTCTAGATCATGCCAATTCAAAAGTGACCTTAATTTTGAATTTGAAAGTGTAAGTTTACGTCTCATTGCTAATATTTATCATCAATAGACCAATATCTTCTATCATTGTTATACAAGAATATAAACATTTATTGTAAATTTTAGGTAAGCCTATATTCAAATGTGAGTCTTAAATAGCAAGACAATGACAACTTATTGTATTTGTACAATGAATCAGCTGAGAGATTATAGACTCAAGCGACATGCTTTTTGCTTGGTATTTACATGTATTTGTCCAGATACATAGACAAATTTAGCTCTTGTTCTCGCTCACCTCTTTTCTTATTTTAATGTATGTGATAGCAAAAAACATGTATCTAACTGCATCTGACTTGAAATCTGATATGAAATTATTAAATAGTGAGATAAAATATAATTATTTCAAACTTTAGGAAGAATTAATAAATACTCCCTCTATTCCAGTTTAACTGAATTTGTGAGGCATTGTCAAGGACACAAGTTAAACCATACTTTCCACTATTGTCCTTTGTAAAATCATAAATGTAATTTTATAAATAATGCAATTTATCTCCTAGAAAATATCAAACTTCATTAAAGGAAAGGGCAAATATGGAGAAAAAAAATTCAAACATTCATCTTGAACTTTGAACAATGAAAAAACTTCAAAAATTCAGTTAACATGAAATAGAGGAAGTATGATAAGAATGTTTGTGTAATTATGTAGCTTCTTCAAATAAAATCTTGTTAAATTTAGGGTATGGCATACGGCTTAGCCCAATCCATCTCAGTCCAAATAACCATTGCGTTACGCCCATTTACTAATTCAACTCATTTTAAACTCAATTCAATTCATTTTAACGTGCTCTCAAATTGAACTCAATCTATCAATACACCTCTGAGGCAAAAACATGGAAGGTGAGATTTCAGTTCCTTCCCCCCATATGAACTTGAGAGTGTTTGGTCCTTCAATAAACGTCAAAGGGATCAGTACTTACAAAACAAACGACCATTATAGCAGAAGATGCTTGTTAGCAATTGGCAAGTTTGGGAAACATATTGTCAATTTGTCATATTGTATTGTTAGCAAAAGTTGTTTGTTAGCACTTGGCAAGTGGTGCCAACAATTGATAATGCTAATGTTTGCAAAAGTTTTTTTGTAATTGTTTAATGTCTTTGTCAGTTTTGTAACTATCACTCAGTAGTTTTTTTTTCTCAAAAAGCCTTTTAATTTAATTTTGTATTATAAGAATCACTCAATAATTGTCATTTTACCTATAAAGTTACTCAATTATTATAGGTGAAATAAAAATAGCTGATTGACGTTATACATAAAATGACAATAATTGAATAACTTTATACAAGTTGATAAAAGTCACTTAATTTAAGAAACCACTTTACTCAATTCTTGTTGGCCAGAGAGGTTTGAACTAATTATAGCTATGTTTACACATTTAAACATTAATGTATTTGACGTAGACATAAGTTAGGCAAACAAGCAATGCATCGTCTTTTAGTTTTTGATTAAACTTTTTTATTAATTATGTCATATCTTTATAATTCAGATATTAGTTATGATTGGATAAAATACCGATCATATTAATCCCAAAATACGTTGATAGGTATAATTAGGTCGTGAACAACCAATCATCGTATTATAAATAATGGATAAGTTCGACAATAGGCGTTATGATTCTTTACCATAAAGCGCCAATCAAAAGAACTCTTGTAGTACTTTAGTTGCCTTAAGTTTTAGGCTTAAATTCCTTCATCTGAAGTTTATGTTGTTGGATTTATTTTGAGTTCTTTTTTAAAAAAAAATGGGAGAGAGGATTATAAGGTGAATAATCGAACCCTAACGAATAAATAGTCAATCAATTGAGCTCTAAAATTTTCTGAATTTACTATGAGTGATTTAAATTTTAATGTAATATATAAATATATATATATAACTATGTATTTCAATTTTTAAAAAGTAAATAATAAACTCAACCGACTATTTATACATATAAAACCACCAAATTGATAAGAGCATGTTGTCAAAAATAACATGAAAATTTTCATGTTATTTTTGGGCAGATTATAATTTTGTCTTATAAATTTTGACGACAGGACATAATGTTAGGTGACATTCAACACCTAAATAATATTAATACACGTTGATTAATAATTTCTTTTATTTTCAACGAAGAATTATTATTTGTCAAGTTGGTAGAAATTTTTACATGAAAAATTTGATGGTGATAGACAAATGAATGATTAATAATCCAACGGCTGAGATTCAATTAGAAAAATGTGTACATCAAATTCTCCTGTGTTCGCATATATACGAAAAAACCCGCTACTCATGCAGATATTTTTAGATATTTCTGCCTAACCACATGATTTTCGCAAAGTTCAAAGGGTATTTCCGTAACTTCACAAAAATATTTAGACGCCGCTATTCATTTCACTGCTGGCATCTGGCAATAAACTGAAACTGTGATAGACCCCTGACGTTGACGTTTTCTTTTACTTCCTCCGTCTAGAAAAAATTAATTAATTAAAAACACTCTTGACCTTGACATAAACTATTCATATCGTCCGTGAATTATTGATAACCTTAAAAACATATATACTTGATTAACTAAATTTAGATATACTGCCGATTTACTGCATAACTTAGCAAATGGGCTCAAACTTTTGTAGGAGCATGAAACTCTTAATAAAAAATTGAGAAAAGTGTTGAAAACACCCCTAAACTTGACGGAAATTTAGGGGTGTATTTCACTCATGTTGTAAGATCAGGGGTATATTTAAGTTCAGTTAATTAAGTTAAAGGGTATTTTTATGACTGTCAATAGTTTGAAACTAATAATTCACGTCGAGTTTATGAATGTTTTCAATACTTCTCTAAAAAAAAGTCTTATTTCTTTTTTGTCAATTGTTTAATTCTAATTTTTCACGTGATATGTTTAATATTACGAGATTAAATATCATGAAACATTCAATATATCTTTAGCTTAGTACTACAAGATTTAAAAGTATTACTCCCTTCCTTCATCTTTACTTGTTTAGTATATTAAAAATAGTTATTCAATTTGAAAAATCAAAAATAATTTATCAATTTTACTCTTGCCATTAAATAATATTCATTTTTAGCATTTAGATGACTTATAATTAACAGAGATGATGTAATAAAATTACTCTTTTATTTATTGTTTCTTAAGAGGGTGTAAAGATGGTCGGAGGGAGTATTTATTATATTAAATTTCATGTATAGTTAAAATCAAATAAATAAATTAAAACGATGAGTTTAAAAAATACTTATCCTTGGACACGTGTTTTCCAATAAAATCTGTCGCGATTCGGCAGGAGCCTTCCGGCTTCCTTGTTTAGATTCTGCCTCAGCATGTATGACTGACGTGGAACAATCTCATCCTACGTGGCGTCAGCGGGACCCACAGATTACCACGTCATCAACTAGAATTCTTCCTCTAACTTTCCGTGGATATAGTAAAGTGTTTCCATACAGTCAAAATCTCCTGCGAAAAGCCGTCTTGTTTTTTTCTGGATAAAGCAAATCTCAAGTTATCTTTATCTGTAAAATTTGTCATGATAATTATAGCTTGAATTCGATTTTCATGACGACTTTACTCTATTTTTTGCTCGGTTTAACGGAATTCCGGTGGCAAAAGCAATTTTAGTAAGTGCTTTTTTAATGAGCTTTGAAGATGCAGTCTTTCATCAATAGTATTGTTCTCATATCTCGATTATCGTATTGTTTTGTTGTAGTTTCTGTTATGTTATTATCTGTTTTTTGAGGTTATTGTTGCTGTTGTTAGGTTTAATTAAGTCGTATTTCAATCCTGTTGATTTTGCTAATCAATTGAGGGTTTTTTTTACATTTCTGATGTGGAATAGGTATGAGAGGGTTTGTATATGGAGAATAATGCGGACTTTGTTTTAGCTGACAAGGATTTATGAAAGGTTATGTTGGTGTGACATCTTCCTTATCATCAGTACTTTTAGATCTGGTTGGCAGGGAGTGTTTCAATGAAAATCATTGGTGATGAAGACAAAGAAAGGTCGGATAAGGACAAGGTTATTGGAGATGGAATTGGAATTTCTCGTGAGGGGATAAATGTAGTTAAGGATAATGAGTTGAAAATTGATGTGATTAGTAATGGCAGGATAGGAGGGAGGGAGATCACATTGCAAGCTCAACGAGGTTTGAAATTGCAAGAACAGCAACATTGTCAGGTGACAGCAGTCTGTTGGCAACAATTTCTTCATGTCACCTCCATTAAAGTGCTGCTGGTGGAGAATGATGATTCTACACGACATGTCGTCTCTGCTTTGCTTCGAAATTGCAATTATGAAGGTTAGTTCTTTTTTGGCTAGTTTGAGTTTTAGCTTGATGGACTATTAGCAAATAGATAACATTTGACTATTTTGATAAACACCTAGCTTGTCCTTGTATCTGCATAGCTTTCAGCCTTTCCTTTTATCCTTTCAACTCTAGCTTGCAAGAATCAAATACGACGGACAAAAAGATGAGCCAGACTGTACATCTGAGTTTGTTTTAATTTCTGGTTATGAGTATTTGCAGAGCAATCGGATAATTTTTTTTTTTTTTGGCAATTAAAACTAACCTTTTATTACCAAAGCAGCAGATCTGTACATAGTCTAAAAAAGCTGTGATGGTATGGCATTCACACAGCTGCAAACCAAACAACTAGACATCAAAAACCTATGTGCTAGTGGTAATCTATAGCTAACTATGGGTAGAAATTAAAGCTATTTAGTCTTCTCACAAGTTTCTTCTTGAGTGATCCTCTGTAGAATATGTCCTGCACAATTCTCCTAACTACCATTTTAGGTTCACAACGTTTGTCCTGAAATATCTTCTGATTTCTCTCTATCCACACTTGGTATACTGCTGCAGCAAATGCCATCCTGAATATGGTTGCTGTTTGGCCATTTCCATTGGCATTAGTGCATGCCCAGTTAAGTTCATCTTTCCAGTTCATGGCCACTCTATTGAAGCCCTGCCATTGAAGTAGCCTAGACCAGATTTCACTAGAGTAGTCACAGCTGAAGAAAAGGTGCTCAATGGTCTCATTCTCCTTGTTGCATAACTCACATTGTTGTTCATCAACTACACCCCATTGTAACAACCTGTCTTTTGTATGTAGTCTTCTAAGGGCAGCCAATCTAAGGATAAAAATCCATTTTGGGGAGCCTGGATTGTTGCAAAAGAGCAATCGGATATTACTTATGACATTGGGTACTTAAAGGTAGGAGTCTGAGGCGTTATTTTCAGTGTATTCGTCTGAATTTTTATCACCTGACGCATAATGGTGTTGGCAGTGGATGTAAACCTGATGAAAATCAGAGTAGTCAAAAGCGAAAAGTCCGGATGAGCACCAACCTCTTTTGGAGATTTAGTTGCAAAACGGATTTAAAGTATGTGTTTTAACGAAGAAAAGCACTAATTAAGAAAAATCAAATAAATGTGTAATGCAACAAAAATAACTACAAGCACAAATAACTATTTGTATAAAAGAATGGAGATAACTATATTTAAGCGGAATATATGAAGTAAAAATCATATCAATCAAGGTGAAAAACCATCTTAAATTCTGATATAGATGAAAAGATGTGGTTTCATGTTTTCTGATATAGATGAAAAGATGTGGTTTCATGTTTTCTGGTGCTAGTTTCCTTATGCCAAAATTTTAATTTCTTGATGCTAATGACTAAAATCTCATTCCTAACATTTTTAACAATTAATGTATTAGTATATATATATATATATATATATAGGTTAGCAGCGGCCTCTTAAAGACAGTTTATTGGTGATGAAGGAGCACAACTTAGCACCATAGTGTCTACAGTAAGTGAGGGAAGGCCGCCTAACCCAACTTGAATTGAGTTTCAGGGCCTAAGTGCACCTCAAATGATCCATTACCAACACTGATGTAGATGCCTAGTAAATGATGTGAGAAGTAAAAACATGGGAAATATTATTAAGATGTGTAACTACATGAATATAGTTAGCCCTATTTATAGTTGTATTTTTGAAAATATATAATAATCCTTTTCCATGTACACATACCTTGATATTCTAATGCATATAGGTCATATGCACCAAACTTGTTACAAATGTAGCTAATACGAGAACTAGTGAGGGATTTGGTGAAAATATCTGCAAGCTAAGTATTTGACTTGACAAATTTTGTAACAATATCTCTTGAGAGTTTTTTTTTCCTGATAAAGTGTATGTCAATCTCAATGAGCTTAATCCTCTAATAAATACTGAATTTGACGCAATATGAATAGATAAGCTATTAAGAGAGTAAAAGTTCAAAACAGGTAATAATAACATGGAAGATAAGCTATTAAGATAGTAATAATAACAATACTGGGAAGAGAACAAGACAACGCTTGACTACCTACTTACTTTCAACACTAATCCTCAACCCCCCTATTTCCTATTTGTGGTCATGTACTCATATCTTTGGTAAGTTGCAGGTGTGTCATGTCCTGTCTAATCACTTCTCCTCAAGACTTCTTTTGTCTACATGTACCTCTCCTAATATCTACTATAGTCAACCTTTAATTGGGCATCTATGCAATTCTCTTCACATGCCCAAACCATCTCAGTTTGCCTCCCTCATCTTGTCCACCACGGAGGCCACTTCCATCTTGTCACTGGTAGCTTCATTTTTATCCTATCTTTTCTAGTATACCCTTACATCCATCTTAACATCCTTATTTACCTGGTAGCTTCGTTTCTTATCCTATCTTTCCTAGTATATCCACACATCCATCTTAACATCCTTATTCCTGATAGTCTCATCTTTTAGATAGTGAGTTCTTCACCGATCAACACTCCGCCCCATACAACATAGTTGGTCTGACTACCACTTTATAAAGCTTACCTTTATAAAGCACGTTCATTTCATCTATCCCGCTCCAATACGATGTGTAACATCATCGTTATTCTCCACATTTCATTAGATTATTGACCCCAAACACTTGAAACTTCCTTTCTTAGAAGTGACTCGAGTATCAATCCTGACTTCCACATATGCCACATGAGTTATGTTACTGTACTTGCACTCCAAGTATTCTCTCTTTGTCTGCTTAACATGAACCTTTAGACTCCGGGGTCTGTCTCAAAATCTTCAACCTGTCGTTAACTCCACTATGCGTCTCATCTATCAAAGTTATGTCATCTGCAAATAGCATACACCATGACACCTCTCCTTGTATATGTCGCGTCAATTCATCCATTAGTAATGCAAATAGAAATGGGCTAAGAGCCAATGTGCAATTCCATCACGACTAGGAAGTGCTCCAAGTCTTCTCCCACTGTTCTCACTCGCATCTTGTTTCCATAGTATATGTCTTTAATCTATGTTGCTCGGACTCTTTCAAAATGTCGACGGGTGCGTGTCGGATCCTCCAAAAATAGTGTATTTTTGAAGGATCCGACATGGGTGCGGCATCATTTTTGGAGAGTCCGAGCAACTTAGTCTTTAATTGCCCTAATGTACGCCATAGGTACACCATTAGCCTCCAAACATCTTCATTGAACCCCCTAGCTACTTTGTCGTAAGCTTTTCCTATGTCAATGAACACCACATGTAAGTCCCTCTTCCTCTCCCTAAAAAAAGGTCTTGCGTAAAATTGTGTTGCACACCTAGAATACATTAGCTGAAGGAAGAAAAATCCTATAGAACCAGCCGTCTTATACAAGCTGAATCTTGAAAAGTCTGATGATCATGTGTATTGGAACTTCCTGGACTTTGTAATGCAAAACATATGGGATGGGAAAAGAGAAGCAGATGGATCAAATTCTACATACTGATCATAATGAACTTTGGTCTTAGTGGATGGGATTTCATGTGGCTTCTTTGGAATCTCAGGAGGGTTGGGATAAGACTATTGTTATCGTCTATGTCTTTCAGTCTAGTTATGGAGATATCGAGCAAGATGATAGACTAAGTGGTAAAAGGGTCACTTAAAAGGTTTCCAGGCAGTATTGGGGGAAATAATACTGTCAAAGTCTCTCACTTGTTGTTCGTGGATGATACCTTGGTGTTCTGTGATGCAGAGTACTGTAGTATCCATTTTGAGACTAATATTAATCGGTTCTAGGTGATGTCAGGTTTCCTTAACAAGTGCGAGATTATCTCTGGAGAGAGACGGAGAATGCTGAGGAGCTAGGACATGTGCCAGTTGCAAGAGAGGAATAATCTCAATAACCTACTTAGGGTTACTGCTTGGTGCATAATCAAACTGTTTGGAATACATCAATTGAAAGAATTGAGAAGAGACTGGAGGGGTGACAGAAGATATATTTGTTAAAAGGGGAACATAACGTTGATTAAGATCACGTTATCAAGCAATTCGACGTATTATATGTCCTCATGCGCAGTTATTGTTATTGAAAAAACTCCACAAGAACCTCTTATGGGACAACAATGATGGGATGAGAAAAATTCATTTGGTGAATAGTAATGTGGTCACATCACCCATCAAGTATGGATGGTTTAGAGTAAAAGAGCTTAATACTTTCAGAATAACAATATTTCAGAAGTGGGTATGGACATTCTGGAATGAGGAGAGATGTTATGGAGGATGATACACAGACAAATACGATGCGCAGGAAGGGGATAGAGGGCTGGCCTCTGGCAGCATCACTACATATTATGGGTGCAATTTGTGGAGAAGCATTAGGAAGGAACAGGAGGTGTTCAATGACACTGTCACTTGCAAGGTTGACAATGAGTGCATAATTAGCTTCTGGAGATAGAGGTGTTGTTATGCTTTACTTGAGCCGAGTTTCTATCGGAAACAACCTCTCTACCTCCATAAGGTAGACGGTTGCGTACACACCACCCCTCCCTAGACCCCACTTGTGGGACTACACGGGTATGTTGTTGTCGTTGTAGATAGAAGTGATGTGGTCATGATGTCTAAGCTTCAGTTACATTTACGGGTTTTCACATCTCTGTTTAGAGGGAGGCTACAGCCAAGTCTATGAGGAACAGAGAGGGGAAGTAAAATGGGATTTAGGATTTAGAAGAAACCTGCAGAATTGGGAGGTACAACAGAATATCACCTAATTGGACCATGCGATGTGGAGATAGAAAGGAAAGGAGAGTGTCCTCTTTTTGGCGAAGTCATTATATGCATGGCTCTTAAAATGAGGATCAGAGTTTTTCGTTTACGGCAGTGTTAATAGCTAGAGTAGCAAGGAATGTTCACTTATTTGCATGCATGCTGGCAGGTATGTAATACTAGTGGCAGAAATTTGAGAAAACAAACCAAATCATATATCTGTTAGTGCTTCATGTGTAAGCACTCAGGGTACATAGCTGGCTACCTGATAAGTTGTGGTAGACAGTCCTAGACGTGTTCGGCGTACAATGGGTAGTGACGAACATCAAACATAGCTAGATATTCGGGAGGAGAAGGAGATGTGAAACTTGTAATGTCACTCCTTTGGTACTTATATGGGTTCTTTGGAGGAAAAGAAATAGGAGAACATTTGAAAGAATGAAATATGATTTTATGCATATTTGGGCATGCATTTTGTTAATTTTTTTTATGTACCACGAGGATTCCATTTGTATGGATGATTGGTTATCATTTTTAGAGAAGCATATTTTGATGTAGGTTTTCTAGTTGTCAACTTTTTGCATATTGTCCCCAGTCCCCACAACATCACTAAAACATTGATTTATTAAAAATGTCTTTATTGTATGGCTTGTTATGATCATCTCAGATGCTGCTAACCTCATGCCATATCTTGTAATATGAGTTATTTGAAGGGGAGCCAGCACCAACTCTAGATGAAAAGAGGTGCTGGCAACCTTTTACTGATCTAGCAACTTAGTTCCATTCCCTAGGTTAATTTGGGTGTGTAAATTAATATATAAATAGGTTGTGGTCATCTAATTTGTTTCTAGTATGAATCTTGTCGAAAAGTTGGCAGCAGAAATCATTAATCATGCTGTTCATATAGATACATATTTTCACTTCAACTTAATAGGAAGTTTCAAGTTTCATTTTTGTGGTATTTGGTCAGAGCAACTTGTGCATACTTTCAGTGACTTGTTCATCGGAGATTTTACCACAGTTCGCCTAAGTGGTTCTCTATGCTTTTCCCTTTTTATTGCATTTTCAATTCATGACTTCTATCTGCTGTATTTGTTGTAAATATCTTTTGTTTGGTTTCTCTCTTCCCATCTTTATTGTCTTTATTATCTAATTAAACTTTGTTATTTGCAGTTATAGAAGCAGCCAATGGATTGCAAGCTTGGAAGATACTGGAAAACCTGACCAATCACATTGATATAGTGTTGACAGAGGTTGTGATGCCTCGCTTGTCAGGTTTAGGTCTCCTATCCAAAATCATGAGCCACTACACACGCAAGACTGTTCCTGTTATCAGTAAGTAACCCCTGCTGTTTTTCTAGTTCTTCTATTGTAAAACTCTTACTATACCGTGTTTAATTTTGAGCTGATACTGTTATACCGCTACACATGATGACTGATGAGGGCCATGTGCAGTGATGTCATCTCATGATTCAATGGATATAGTCTTCAAGTGTTTGTCAAAAGGTGCACTCGACTTCCTGGTAAAACCTATACGGAAGAATGAGCTTAAGAACCTGTGGCAGCACGTGTGGAGAAGATGCCATAGTGTGAGACACCAGTACCCTCAATATCCTTTTTTCTTGTAAGCGTCTTGGTGTAAAAAGAACGGCTGATGCGTTGATGTCCATCAATATACCTAAATACAGTAATTATTTTTTATGGAGATAAGTGTCTGCTTATTTGTTGGTGGGCTGTTTGTATAGTTATGGGACGTTTCTTTCATTATGTGTAATATGCCAGTTCTTTTTATTCCCAGTGTTTTTGTGTTCTACCGTGATTAATTCTTTCTCATTTTTTCAGTCTAGTGGAAGCGGGAGCGAAAGCGGTACTCAAACCCAAAAATCTATAAAATCAAAAAGCAGTGAGAAGTCTGAAAACAACAGTGGTAGCAATGACGGGGAAGATAATGGGCTGTATGGCATAAATGTTGGTAAAGGCAGTGAGGATGGTAATGGCACACAGGTATTGCCATTTGGTTGCCTTCCCTAGAAATAAAAGGACATTGTGCAAAATCTGCCTTTTAGCTTATTGTCATTTATTTACATGCAGAAGATAACACACGATAACAACAGCCTCGAAAATGGGCTAGGTCTACTCTTTCGTAGTTATTTGAAACATTAGATAATTGACGTGACTTCCTTTTCTTTTTCCAAAATGTTCTACCAATTAGTACATGTAGACGAGAGTTTGAGACATATGTCGACACATTTAGAACACTAACTTTTGCAGCAAACAAACGAGGTAGAAATGCACAACTTCATTTGAGTTAGAATCCATTGGTTAGTCCATCACACCCCAAAAGCTAGCTCAAAGGGAGGAGAATTGCCCAAGCCTTATAAGGAGTCCACCCATCTCATTAATCACCAATTTGGGACTTTTGTCATTCTTTAACACCCCACCTCACGCCAGTGCTTAGCATCTGGTGCGTGGGCAATTTTAATTTCGGGGGTCCATCGAATTACTATATAAAGAAGAGGTATAAACTATAGGACTTCTTGTTCGAATAGAAATATTTTTGTTTTTCTCGTTCCTTCTCTTCGACGTTTTTCATATGATCTCCTCTTGTAGATAGACTAAAAAATTGAACAAAGTTCTTTTTGTAGCACTTCACTCCTCTTTTTATTTATTCTTTTATTTTTTCTGAAAATGAGTAAAAAAATAAAAAACGAGTTAGTTATAAATTATAAACTAATGAACTAGCCCTTTATTGGTTATTGGAACATGTTGAGATGGGTCTTGCTCGATACCATGTAAAATTAGGTCTTAGGCCTAACCCACACCCCAAAAGTTAGCTCAAAGGGAGGAGGATTTCCCATGCCTTAAACGGAATCCACCCATCTCATTAATCACCAATGTGGAACTTTTGTCATTCTTTAACAGTGACATAGATGTCTGTGCAATCAAAAGCAATGCTTATTTAAGTTTCTTATGGGAAGGAAAGAAGACTCCAAAATTCAATGTGTTTTTCTTAGTCACATTGCCATCACGATTCAACATAATAGTTCTATAATGATATCCCTGTTAAGCATCAAAATTCCAAGGCTTAAAGACCAATAGAAGTACGGAATGATTTGTATAATATTTCTTTCTGAGTCTGAAATTTGTATTTTGCAGAATTCCTGGACAAAGCAAGCAGTTGAAGCTGTTAGCTCTCAGGCAGTGTCTCCATTGAATCAGGTACCTGAGTGTCCAGACAGCACTTGTGCACAGGTTATTAGTTCAAAGGCAGAAACCGCTGCTAACAAGAATGCACAAAGAAATGCCAAAAGGAAATGCCAAGAAGAAGAAGAACGTCTTGGTAATGAGTATTTCTAATCTTTTTCTTCTCTCTGGCTTAATGTCTCTTAGTTGACTGAAACGTATCTATCATTTTTCCATTGAAGATTACATAGCAAAAAAACCCTCTCTCAAGGACATACCTAGAAATCAGAAGTCACAACCTGAAAATGCAATTCAGGTTCCAGTCAAACTTGTTAATGCAGAACATAAGACCCTGCTGGCAATAAATTCCAACCTAAGCAGTTTGAAGATGGATGAACACCAGGAAAATCTAGATGGCAATGTTCCATCCACTGAATATCATGGTTTGACTGCTGAGACAGCTCATCCTCGGACCAACAGTAGAAGGTTGAACAAAGCTGTGCAGGTATTAGATATCAATAATTCATCCATTGGTGAATCTAAAGAGCTAAGTTTGAAAACGCTAAAAGAACCAGAAAAAAGGGCTCAAGATGATCGTAGTGTTTTGAGAAGATCAGATCTTTCAGCTTTCTCAAGGTTTGGAGACAATAGTTACTAGTTATGCTCTTTCTAAACTTTTTATCAGAGCTGTGCTGATTTCCTTTGTTGGATGGGGAACTTTCAGCAATTTACCTTTTGCTCTGTGGTGGACCATTTTGCAGGTATAATTCATCCTCAAACCCTACGAAGACTCCTAATGGGATTACGCGTGGCAGTTCTATAATAAATAATGGCCAAGAAGTTGCCAAGAAAGAATCAATATGTGATATTCCAACTCATACAGATGGGAAATTTCTACATCCGAGCTCAAGTAGAACTGGCAATATTATAGATAAGGGGTCCACCACTAATAAGCTTTCTGAGGAACCATTACTTTCTAGAGACAAGGGAGAAGCAACATCAACAATTAAGGGTTTGCACCCGTCATCAGCTTTCAAGCCTGCGAAAATTGACTTCAGAATCTCCCGACAGCAAGTGCCACAAGTTAAGCTTAAGCCTTGTAACATGCAAGCTACAGACTGTTTTGTTCCGCGAGGCTCTCACACTGACATCCAGCATCCTCATCAGCACCACCACCATTATCACTTCCATGACCTAGATCAAGATTACACTTCCACCCATGTAGATTTCTCATTGAAGAAACTGACTGCGGGTGGCCCAAGTTGTGCTTCATTCAACATTCTAGCTAGGCATTGTGAAGGGAACCCTGAGTATCACAGTTTGAACAGAAGTGCTTCGGGAAGTAACCGTGGAAGCAATATGCCGGATGGAAGCTGCACAGCTATAAATGCTGGAGGCACAAATGGGGAAAGTGATAATGGGTTAGCTGGCAAAAATGAAAGTGGTGATGCCAGCGGCATTGGTTGTGGAAATACGACAGATCCTTCTAAACTTGCCAGAGAAGCAGCCTTGACCAAATTTTGTCAGAAGAAGAAAGATAGATGCTTTAAGAAAAAGGTAGATTGAAACATCCCATTTTTAGCTTCTCTATCCTAATCTTGTTTTCATCAGTGATTGGTCCTATTCCTACTTTCTTCTGAAGTAGCTCGCCCAGCATTCTACTGTCGTACCTGGTCAATCTGTTTATCTGTTGGTATATATAGATGGCATAGCTATTACATGCAATGATCATGAGAAAATCATCCAATAAAAAAATATCTAACAAGTCATTTTCAGATTAAGAATATAGGACATCTAAAATATTTTCTTGGTATTTTGAGGCCCAATCAAGAGACAATGTTATTCACAAAGAAAGTATGCACTAGATACCTTTAAAGACATAGGTATGATGGATTGCAAACCTGTAAATTGTCTGATGGATCTGAACAGTAAGCTGTTATCAGATCAGGGGAAGCCATGACAAATCCTAAATGTTACTAAGGCTAGTTAGGAAGTTAGACTATCTCATTATTACCTAAAAAAACGTTTCTTTTGTTGTGGGTGTAGTAAGTCAGTCAATGCATCTGCAGTACCAGTCAATGAGATGCTGCTTTACCAATCTAAATACAGATAAGAAAGGCACCAGGCCAAGGATTGTTGCTTGAATACAAAGGAAACACTCATATTAAAGGATCCTTTGATTTAATGTAGATTAGGCCGTTTAACCGATTAGTTGACATTCTACATCTGGATCAGTGTTATCAAAAGCAAAAAGCCCAAAAAAGGTCGAAAGTCCGTTGGGACTTTAAGCATTAATGACAAATATATGAAGAAAGAATTTGAAAAAGATATATGATAAAGTGAAATATTAATTGTTTAGTGTTGCCTCTTCAGAAGAGGCACATTGGCAAGGAAAAGTATGTCTTAGAACCTTGATGACGTTACTGAAGCGCACATTAAGTGAGACGAAGCGCTCAACACGTTTTGAGACTCGCTTCAGGGCTTAAGCGCGCCTTGACAACACTAATATGGATTTTGTTCTTTTTTTGTGGTAATCTTGTATTATGGAAAAGAAGAAGTAGAATGTTTTTGCTCGATCTAGTAAAGAGCTGAATATTGAGTCATGGCAACAACTGTATGTGAATAAATGTGCTAAACAAGTACATTGAAAATTGAAGTTTGTAGACATTAAAGAAATAATGTTTTATTGTGATAATCAAGCAACATCAGGTATAGCTTCTAATCCAGTTTTTCATAAAAGAACGGAAAATATATAGAAATAGGTATGTTCAGGAGAAGGTCATTCCTAAGGAAATTATCACAAACCCTTTCGCTCAGCTAAGCTACTATAATAGGTTCACAAAGGTTCCTCATAGGACTACAAAGTGAAAACATTTCTTGTAAGTTTGGTGCATATGATTTATATGTTCCGACTTGAGAGGAAGTGTTGGATATTAATGATATAATTCAAACAAGGAAATTAAGTCAAGTTCACTTATTTGGAAAATCACAATATGGATAAGAAATCATGAAGTCAAACCACCGAATAAGTTCACCTCACTAAGGTCAAGGAGGAGCCACGTGTAGCACACAATCATTTATAACTTCCTCGCATATGTTTAGTTTTTGTATAGTAAATCTTACACCTATTGTTTGGTGGTGATTTTGACAAGCAATTGTTAATTTGAAGGAATTCACAGATCTTTTCTAATTTCAACTTCAATTTCTGTTCTCGAGAGGTCTTATCTCTTTCTTAGTCTACACATTACTAAATTGAAGCAACACTTCTTTCGGCACTTCCGGAGTATGGATCTAGACAAATTGGGTACTTCTAGGTATTCAGGTCGCTCAGTCCAGATCAAATATTCTCATCTCCAGTGTAAGTATGCTCTAGACATTCTTGTTATAGACCCATTGACACTCTTATGGTTCCAAATGTTACGCTTCTACTAGGTCCATATTAGTCCTTTAGTGACCATGCAAGATATAAGTGGTTGGTTGGTAGGTTGAATTACCTCACAGTAACTCAGGATGATATTGCCTTTTTCCTGAATGTTGTAAACTAATTAATGGACTATCCATGTGACTCACTGGGATGCAATAGTCCATATTCTTTTTTTGTGAAAGTTGTAAGTTAGTTTATGGACTCTCCATGTGACTCATTGGGAGTCAAGTATCTATATTTTTTGATACATAGAATCAACTTCTGAAGAAGATTATTCTTTGAGAACCGAGGAGATGAGAAAATACTGAATACACAGATGTAGATTGAGTAGAGTTATCTTCTGATAGACGTTCGAATTCTACATATTGTGTGTTACTTTGAAGCAATTTGCCTTGGAAAATCAAGAAACAAATTAGGTTCCTAGATCCAGTGAGAAGCAAGAGCATCAAACAATGATTATTGTAACTTGCGAACTCATTTGCACCAAATAGTTGTTCTTCATGTTGCATCGAGTCTGGTGCTTCACAAGAGAACTAAACACATGGAGAAGGACCACACTTTCTCCGAGAAAGATACACTTAGGAGACATTGTCATGAAATTCATGAAGTCAAATGATAATTGGAAGATATATTCACCAAGTCTTTCACGGGTGTTCGTATAAGTTACTACATTCGTAATAAACTCGGTGCATACCACTTGTATGCTCCAGCCTGAGGAAAGTGATAGTTAAAAGTGTTAATGTAAAAAGACCGAGGTGTGGTGCGTAAGACAAGTGTCTTCACACATTGTCATAATTCTTTCTGCCTTGCCCCCGTCAATGCTCAATATTCATACTTTTTGATATACATAGTGTAAAGAAAAGAGAAGAAATAGATTTTGGGAATGAATTACTTTATTATTTGGTCAAGCATGTTGGGACTTAAATGATGTTTACAAGTAATCCATAAAAGTAGAGGAAAGTAATTTCTACTCCTATTTATTGCACAGTAACATGGATCTTAAACCTAATCCATATTTAGAAAGAATTTATATCTGTAATATTTACATTCTTAACACATAGTTCCAATTTTTTCCATGTTGGAAACTTGTATACACTGTATTCAAAATATATGTCGGAATTGACTAATGCAAAGATAGTCACTGATGTTGGGAGTTTGGATAACATAGCGTCCATGGAGATCGTAGATCTTGTTCATATTAATTGAGGAGTATGATGAAGTGTAGCTGTCTAATCCATAAACCTAGGAAGTCGGTGTCACTGGTTCTCTACTTGTTCACCTGTGTCGGTTTGGATGCAGTCACTGTAGGTTAGGAGTTCACTGTTGCGCATAAACGATTCTAGTGGCTTTTGGATTGTCAAGAGATTCCAAAAGGAGGAGATGCCAATTTGGAGGAAAATTTAAAATGGTTATGGATGGATGAAGAATGTGAGACCTGTAATATCAGCATGTCTAAGAATAGAAGTTGGAATATGTGTGTTTTCTCTGAAGAGCTAGGCACCTCTGAAATGTTGGTGCCAATTTCACTGGATAGAATAGGGCAGGAGAAAATTCAGGGATTGAGTGTTCCTACTCTAACTTGATGCTGTTAATCTGAGGAGGCTAAATTTGGTTGTGTTGATGGAGGAAAAGATGCTGCTCCTGAATATTGGATTCTGCTTAAGTTTTGGTTATTTTTGGCAAGAAAAAAGAGGCGGAAAGTGAGACTTATTTTTTTTTATATTGTCACTGTTCATCTAGTCAGAAAGTTGTTTTTTGACAAGGTTTGCATGTCCTTTTTCTTCTTATACAATCTCCATATGAAGTTCTTTTAGTTTGAATGTGTAATAACTTAACTGTAGCTCTCCCGAAAAAAAAGTGAACACTTTTAACTCCCTCCCTCTTGAATCGGATGATCCAGTCATGTGTATTTCTTAAAATGTATGAAAGTGGGATATTATAGAAGAAATTCTACATCAAGTAAAGAATGTGTGAAGTAATATTGATTTCTTGGGAATGAGAAATATTTTAGTTAAAGAAAGGATTCAAGTAATTGAAAGGGATGAAGGAGGAATGATAGTAAGTAAATTGTGATGGAGGTGAAAATGTTTACAACAATTGTATCTAAACTCACTTGTTATTTGCTTCATCAATAAATTATAAAACTCTACGGCGTTGCGAGGTACTTCTAGTATGGAACAAATAGTCCTATGTTACTAAGGTCGTATTTGTGCCAAATGTTGCACTTCTATGTTCTTTTATTTGTTTTAAGTTAATAAACTGATAACTAACGTCGTGATTCAAACTGTTATGTTGCAGGCAAATGGACTTTAATTTTTAAAATCAGGCAGGCAATACTTGAACTGTCACTTATGAACCTCTTGAGCAAATTTTAAGAGAAGAACTGATTATCTGCTTCCAAGTCAAGTGATCCTAACTAGTTGAAGCTGGTCTACAACCTCTCTGCATCATACAGTTGATCGTGGGGGAACACACATATTTCTAGTTTCAGTAATTTTCCTTTTGTATCTTGCATGCAGTCATTCAGAAAGTGATAGGAGTGCGTTCTATGCGTAGTTGGAACTTTAGAAGGAATGAGGTTGACCTGATATGAGTACATGGATTGAAGACCTAAAAGCTATGCGGCAAAATGCATGCAACAATCAAGAAGTTTGCATTCTCTGTTATTTTGGTGAAGTCAAATGTCTATACCATCCATTTGAGTCCGAATGCTGTAGTAGCATTAATCCTTTCTTCCTTGAATTGTATATTTCGGTTTAATACTAAAACAGAAAGAGACTAGCAGAACAGTGACGACGTGTTTTGAGGACAATTTCTAAGGCAGGCAGAGGAAAAACAACCCAAACAATACTGCAAATGATCATTTAGACTCTACTTCCTGAGCTTTCATGCATTAAGTAAGTTTGTTTATAATAGTGTCTTGTACTATGAGGATTTACTCCTGTGTAACATAGTCAGATTTAACCATATTTTTTTTAGCAGTCATTGTAGTATCAGTAATTGGGACTTGTTATAGGAGGAGATTATACTTTTCAGACTTCAGTGAGTTGCCTTCTACAATAGCAATCTGTCACACTCCTTGGTTGTGTTTAGTGAACAAAATTTATAGGGGTGAATTTGGTTGGTGGTTGATTTATGTTTATAACCTTCTGAGTTTCAGCACTGGAATTAGTCTGTTGGTAAGCATTGAGCTGAGGGTCTGTCGGAAACAACCTTTCTACCCCACAAAGATAGGGGTAAGGTAGGTGTACGTTCTACCCTCTCAAGATTTCACTTATGGGATACCAGATGCGGCTCGATTATTGATAGAGTGAATATGGGGTCCATCTAACAAGGAATAGAAATCTATGAATATGTTCATTGAAATAACATTTCCTTTGTTGAAATCTAGCACAAAACAAGGTGAATAAGGTTTTAGGTTTGTTCCTCATGGTTACCTTTTTCTTGTAATTTTGTTGTAGCCAGGTATATACCATTTGATTAGCTTGAATAATATGTTTTTTCTTTTTTGATTTTACACTTGGTATCTGCTTTGAGGTTCGACTAATCGGGATTTGTGCCATGAAGTTTCACTTTGGGGGAATAAAGTGCTCCCTACCAAAGACGATTCCATATCCAGTGTAATTATATTTTGTATATCTCCTTATCCCATTTCCTGGGAATCCCATCTTATGCCAAACTCAGTGTACCCTATAAATAGTTGATTACCATAATGCAAACAAAAGCAACCTTTTACGTAAATTGCTTTTGCTTTGAGGTACAAGTTTACTTATGGTATTGTCAAATGACACCCATGTGCTTGACGCCTAACTTCGAGGCTATAACGTGTTTGGCCAAACTTCTAAAAAATTATATTTTTTGAGAAATGTTTTTATAAAATCAACTTTTCAATTTTGTTGTGGAAAAATAGTTTGTATTTGAAAATTTTAATTGAGAAGTGATTTTTTTAGTATTTAATAAACAACTTATTTTTGGTCAAAGAATCTATATTGCGATCACTATTATTAGGTATTCAAGAATCTCACAGGCCACGTTAAATTGATTTTGGTCTCTCTTATGACAAATTTCTATTTAGTTGTATACTTAGTATTAAATTGATGGATGGTCAACTTTAATTACAATTAACAATGCTGGTGCATTTCTACAGGGGTGTTAATGTAGGATTTCCATAATATAAATGTATTTAGTGTAATTAATCGTCGTTATTATAATAAGAGAAGTATTGAAAACACCCTTATACTTGCCAAGTTTAGGGGTATTTTAAACATTTTTCTCAGCTTTTTATTAAGAGTCTCACACTCCTACAAAAGTTTGAGACTATTTGCTATGTCATGTGGCAGATCAGAGGTATATTTAAGTTCAGTTAGTCAAGTTGAGGAGTTCTTTTAAGGCCATCAATAGTTCGAAGATGAAACTAATAATTCACGCCAAGTTCAAATTACTTCTCTCTACTATAATTCGATGTAGCATTTGATATTAGTCATTAACTTAAAAGTTAAAATGAAACCTAAGGTTTTCAAATTTTGGAGATTTGTCACATAGATAGGTACCATATATTTACTAATCGCAACGCCATAGACAAAAAATTGTAATTAATCATAAATACTCAGGTTTGATTCCTGAGTATGAAGTCGCTTTAGTAGGGATCGCTTTATCCCTCAAAGTGGAACTTTTCAGTGCAAATAATTTAAATTTATCGAGTCTTATAACGAATATTGAATACAGGTCTGAAACAAAAAAAACTAATTGCAACACAGAAGAGAAAATTAATATTTCTTTCTTAGTTGTAGGAGGTGGGTGAGGATGAGGTGGTGCTCCTCATTCTTATTCAATTGCAATATTTCTGATTCTTAAAATCATTTTCAAGAAATTGCATTTTTGTGGCAAGTTATATTCATATATTTTTGGTATTTGATTAATTATTTATTATCATTTTAAAAAATAATTGTTAATATACTGATTCTCGTTTTTTGCTTAATTTGTTTTGCGCTGTAAAATAATGAGATGAATATCTATTCTATTTTATAAAAAAAATAATCGAACCGTACAAACACAAAAAATAAATTGAGATGTTTGAGACGATTCAAAAAGTCTAATTTTAATTATATAAAATAATAATATAATACGAATTTTATAAAATAACCAGCCAAGTCGAACCGCAATACTATTAAACCAGAAAAAGAAACACAAATTGGGAAAACCTAGTTCCAATCTTAGTAAGAGGATAACAAAATTATACTTTTTTCTTCTTATAACAAAAAAAATAAAAAGTTAAATAAGTTATCTGAAAATATTCCTACTATATATAACAAAAATCTTAGTCCTCTAGTCTAGAAATATATGGCACTGATATGCCAAGATTGCCTTATCAATAAAATATGCCCTCCACATTGTCAAGTAGTATATTCTAAAGAATCTTTTCATTATTCTTCTAATTAATATGTAAAAATTGCTTCAAAAATAAAGAAAGCCCTTAACTATACCTTCGATAAAGATTGTGATGGAATCATAGGTATTTATGTCTTTAATTTATACGATATAATCAATCACTTTGAAACTTATATTTTTGATGAGTTTTCAGAAGTTCTAAATATATATAAAAAAATAAGTGATTTTAACATCTTATTGTTATTAATCTAACATTTGAACTAAGATTTAAAGGTAGGTTGAGTGGCTCAAAAAATTACAAATTCATACGTGTAACTTCATTGTTAGGTTTACACTTGAATGCAAGAATATTAATTTTATCTGTTTTTTTTTTTTGTGTGAAATAAAGAGAGAGAAGAGGCTTGACAAAGACTTCCCAAAAAATAGCTTTTAAGTTAAAAATAAAAAGTCAAATTTAAATGATTTTTAAGTAAAAAAAAAAGAAGTAGGGGAGACTTACTTTTGATTTTTGAATTATTTTAAGTCATTTTAAACTTATTTTAGGTTATTTTTGACTTATTTTAAGTTATTTTTATATTTGTCAAACATCTTCAAAAGTCAAAAACAGATTTAAAAGTAAATTTGATTAACTTTTAAGCCAATTCAAACACCCTCGTAGTCCATTTTAGGATCAATAATTGAAATATAAACAACGATTAGTTAAAAATTAGCCACTTTTCAACTACAATACTATTTTGTCTTTATTTCTTAATTAGAAAGCAGTAGAGGTCCACTTCTTCATATTTTTCTTATTTTTGTCAAACTTTGGGACACACTACCTTAAAAGTGTTCTTTTTAGAAGTCATAATTCTATAACATTGTCTTGGAGTGTCAAATTCTAGGATGTTGTTATAAATTTCAATTTTTACATCTCAAAATTCGAGAATGTTATCTTAGAGGTCTAATTTATACAAATTAAACTTCATATTTTGAATTTAAATTTATATAAGTAAAATTTCATGATATTATTTCAGCATTTGAGAAAGAGATAATACAATTTTTTTTTAAAAATAAATAAAATCTAAAGTTTAAAGTGATGCAAGTGAAACTCTAAAAAATTTTAATTTGAAATGCAAATGAAAAAGTAATTATGTCTATGATGAGTAAAAGAATATTACGTCACATCTATGTCAAAAGTTAATTGAATTTTATTCAAAAATATAAATAATAAAGCATTTCACAAGTTTAAGTCCTTATAATTGTAAAAAAAAAAAAAAAAGTCCTTATAATTGTCCAAATATCATTTTTTTAATTAAAGGGCGGCTTAATTTCAAATCAAAATCAATGTTAGGAGAAGATGCAGTAGGTTTCTCAAATAATTTTTTAATAAAAAAAGAAAAAAAAAAGGATTTTGTCTAAATTGACCAAGTCAACCAGCTTTAAAAGTGAATTCATACTATTCCATTCGTTTCTATTTATATGTCCTTCTTATTCAAAATAGATGGCCCTTAATATTTTCTTCGTCGTTATTTACCATAATAAAAATAGTTGTCCAACAATACTTGTTCAATTTAGGAAATCAAGTGATAATTTACCTATTGTGTCTATTTTACTTTTGCTATTAAATACTATTTATCATCTAACACGTTTTTCAAAGCATTATTTATTGTTTCTTAAGGAGTGGTGACAAGTCAATAGTGAACAACTATTGTTGGACAAAGGAAGTATTTGTTATTTCATAAAATTGATGCATAAATGACACTATTCTTCCTATTTTATCCTTGTGAGTTATTAGCTTTGAAAATATATATTTGATCAACATAGAAAAATAAAGTAAATAATTCATGTTTATTGGTCAAATTAATTAATCAAAATAAATTTCATGTTCATTAATAGAAAATTTAACTTCAAAAAACATTAAATAAAAATAGAATAATAAACTTACTTAGTTTCTTAATGCACTTGAAATATAAAATAGATATATATAAATAAGAAGAGGGAGTAATTCTTTACTCTTCCTTAAAACAAAAAATTACAGATTTTCGACAATTATTGTAATAAAAACAGTAAAAAAAGAAAGAGCCACGAAAAGGTTCAATCCTCCGTCTTCACTTTTCAAGACAGCTAATCAGCAGTGCAAACTCGCCTCTCTCAAGTTGCCAAGGCCCAAGGAGAAGAAAATGGGTTGGTTTCCTTGTTCTGGACCATCCAAACAGACCTCAAAGAAGAAAAATTCAGACGATTCGGGCCGGCACTCTACTGGTATTTATCAATCTGCACAAGTTGTGATTTTTGTGTGTATAATCAACTAATTTTTTTGATTTGGTGAAATGGGGTTGCTTTATATTTGTTTAATTTTTGTGGGGTTTGGTTGTTTTGGGTTTTTACTTCTGATTCTTGGATATTCAAGTTGTAAAGTTGTCATCTTTGTGTATATAGTCAATTGATTGTTTGATTTGGTGAAATGGGGTTGCTTTATGATTGTTTAATTTTTGTGTGTTTTGGGATTTTACTTCTGATTCTTGGATATTCAAGTTGTAAAGTTGTAATCTTTGTGTATATAGTCAACTGATTGTTTGATTTGGTGAAATGGGGTTGCTTTATATTTGTCTAATTTTTGTGGGGTTTGGTTGTTTTGGGTTTTTACTTCTGATTCTTGGATATTCAAGCTGTAAATTTGTAATCTTTGTGTGTATAGTCAACTGATTGTTTGATTTGGTGAAATGGGGTTGCTTTATGTTTGTTTAATTTTTGTGTGTTTTGGTTGTTTTGGGTTTTTATTTCTGATTCTTGGATATTCAAGCTGTAAATTTGTAATCTTTGTGCGTATAGTCAACTGATTGTTTGATTTGGTGAAATGAGGTTGCTTTATATTTGTTTAATTTTTGTGGGTTTTGGTTGTTTTGGGTTTTTACGTCTGATTCTTGGATATTCATCAAGTTGTATAGTCGTAATCTTTGTGTATATAATCAACTGATTGTTTGATTTGGTGAAATGGGGCTGCTTTATGTTTGTTTAATTTGTGTGTTTTGATTGTTTTGGGTTTTTACTTCTGATTCTTGGATATTCAAGTTGTAAAGTTGTCATCTTTGTGTATATAGTCAATGATTGTTTGATTTGGTGAAATGGGGTTGCTTTATGTTTGCTTAATTTTTGTGGGTTTTGGTTGTTTTGGGTTTTTACTTCTGATTCTTGGATATTCAAGCTGTAAATTTGTAATCTATGTGTATATAATCAGCTGATTGTTTGATTTAGTGAAATGGGGTTGCTTTATATTTGTTTAAGTTTTGTGGGTTTTGGGTTTTTACCTCTGATTCTTGGATATTCAACCTGTAAATTTGTAATCTTTGTGTATATAGTCAACTGATTGTTTGATTTGGTGAAATGGGGTTGCTTTATGTTTGTCCAATTTTTGTGGGTTTTGATTGTTTTGGGTTTTTACTTCTGATTCTTGGATATTCAGCTGTTTACCATTTGGGGTACTTTGACCTGGATCTTGATATCATAATCACTGACTTAAAATTTAAATGTTATGCTACTTATTGTTGTGGTAGTATGTTATGGAAGTGCCCCGATGACCTGCTCCCTCTGGTTAATTTAGTCTAGGTTGTAGTTGGATCCAAGGGGGTGAAGCTGGAATGAGAACCCTGGGAGATCAGAGTTCAATCACAGAAGAAAATGAAATGTTCGATCTTTTCCTATCTGGCTATGCCTTGGTGGGAAGAGTCATTGACCGATATCGTCTAGTGGAGGAATGCAGGCATCCAAAGTAATAATTGAGTGGTGTGCATAAGCTGGCTTAGCACTACTGTCATTTTAAAAGAAAAGGTTTTGGTCATAGTAGTGGAGGAATTATTTGCAATTGGAAATTTAGAATTTTGGGACAAATTATGGTTTAAGTTGCTGAATGGTAGTACTTTAGAATGGAAGTGGTAAAGGTCAGAGAGCTAGTGCCTTCAATTAGTATCTAATAAAAAGTTAAGTGGCAAATGATATCATTACTTTATGTCATTTTGTATGAAGGCCTCATAGAACCAGAAGGAAGGTCCTTGTAACATGATGTGATGAAATGTTAGAGGAGTTTGGTAGCCTCAAGTCTGGTTCCAATCTTCCTTCCACAGACGAGGCAAGATGGTTCCTCCCCACCCACCCCAGCACCAAGACAAAATAAGAAAAGGACAAAACACTTTGACCTCCAAAGATTTGCTGCTTCTCCATTTTACAATATGGATTTTGGAATTTTAAACTTTTTTATCTCAGCATATCCATATCAGTTAACTAGTTATCTGCGTATCAGGTGACAACGTGTATTGTTCATAACTACAATTCTGAAGAACATTGGTTGTCATAGATAAATTATTGGTACCATTATTTGTGTGAGCTTGTCAAGTCGTGCTGTTTTTGGTAGCGTATGTCATTAGAAATTCTGGTGTAACCAACATCAGCTAGTGAAGTTTCATAGTTCAAATTTCAAGCAATCTTTTACAGTTAATGGCGCTTCATAGTTCAAACTTCAAATAACCTCCCCCATCCCTAAGTTGAACCAATAAAAAAGTTTAGATGTCATTTTCCCTGCTTGTCAATCATCCTTATTTCTGAACACTTGTTACCTCACTTCAGTGCCATGCTTTTGTTTACTTTACTATTATATGTTCTTGTCTTCAGATAAGTTGAAAGCAAAGAATTCATTACGCACAAAGGAAGTAGATAATGATGCAGGGTCCAACCAAATTGCAGCCAAGACTTTTATATTTCGTGATTTAGCAGCTGCAACAAAAAATTTCCGAGGTGATTATCTTCTTGGAGAAGGAGGCTTTGGTAGAGTTTACAAAGGGGTGATCGAGTCCAATCAGGTCAATTCTCATCAACTCTTTTTGCTTTTTGCTAATAATGGAATGTAATAACTAAATCAATAGTTTGGTTTGCCTCTAATCTATCAGATTCTGTTGCACTCACTATTCTCTGAATTGTGGTGTTGTGTAAATCTTCGGAGTTTTTTTACTGGTTTTTCTTCTTGATTCTTCCTGAGACACGGTCACAGACTTTTATCCTTTTCGATGAGCATAGCTATGCTATCTTCAGTTGGCTCTTTTGCAGAGGGTAACACTTGGGACTTCTTCCCAGTCTGTCAATTGGCAAAAGGTGGAACACTGGGTCACTTGAGTTTGTAGTGACATCTTACATGAGAAATCTGAAATGCAAATTTCATGTTTTGTTCTTTAGCATTTGCAAAGTGAGGCTACTCGAATCAGGAAAGTACTTTTCTACTTTCTAACAAGTGGTGATGTACATTTCATGGGTACTTTGATTTCTATTATGCTTTTTAGCATATTCGTTGAGCTAATTGGGCTCAATTCTCCTTTTCTCACATAAATATGGGGTTGGAGTTGAAATAGGCAAAGGTATAATTCTTCTAGTGTTGGCACAATGCTTGATGGTTTGCTTCTCACTTCTAAGTTGTTAGCTGGAGCTGAAGTTGAAGTTTAACACCTTTTTATTGATTTTTAATGGTGCAGGACGTTGCCATCAAGCAACTTGATCGTAATGGATTGCAAGGCAACAGGGAATTTCTTGTCGAAGTGCTGATGTTAAGTCTGTTACACCATCCTAACCTTGTAAATCTAATTGGCTATTGTGCTGATGGAGATCAGAGACTTCTGGTCTATGAATATATGCCATTAGGGTCATTGGAAGACCATCTTCATGGTAAACTTTCTTAGGTAGACTTTCTTTTTCATTTTATTTTGAAAGTCGGATTAAATTTGGAATTGAAGTGATCGTTCTGCAGATCCTACACCAGGTAAGGAACGGCTAGATTGGAACACAAGAATGAAAATTGCTGCCGGAGCAGCAAAAGGTTTGGAATATCTACACAGTGCAAGTCCCCCTGTAATATACCGTGATTTAAAATGCTCCAACATTTTGCTTGGTGAGGATTATCACGCGAAGCTCTCGGACTTCGGCTTGGCCAAATTGGGGCCTGTAGGAGATAACACCCATGTTTCTACAAGAGTTATGGGTACTTATGGGTACTGTGCACCAGAGTATGCCATGACGGGACAGTTGACTTTGAAGTCAGATGTTTACAGCTTTGGGGTAGTCCTCCTGGAGATCATTACAGGCAGGAAAGCAATTGAAAGTTCAAAAACTGGAGGAGATTTCAATCTGGTTGTATGGGTAAGATTTTCTCGTCATACAGCTTTTTGGTAATTTCTGTGGTGGCCTGTTGTTTCATTGATGTATTATGATCTCTATAGTTGTTCAACTATAAAAGGGAAAAAAGTATTATCGGACAGATATAAAATGTCTCTACAGTAATCTGCAATCCATAAGAGGAGTTCAATGAATGAGTTAAAAAACTGGTAATTGCTGATCTAATATGATAACGGTTTGAAAAATCTAGTACACTATCTGGAAGCAAATGCGTTTGAGTGACTTTAGAATCCTTCGTGGAAGATCTAGAGTATTTTTTTTCCTGAATGAAATAACAAAGATACTATTATTTGTAAGGCTGGTTAATCAGTTGATGTTGACGTGCTATTCAATGGAACGGTGTCAGATGACACCACTTGAAGCAATGTATCTTCACCATGGGGGGTAGGGGCAGGGTTGGGTATTTCAGTTGATGTTGACGTGCTGCAATCTCCGTTTAAAGCTGGAAGGTAGTGGAACATTCAGTGTCGGAAGGCTAGAATTCCTTTCAAGGTCTCGTATATGTCATGTTTAAGGAAAATCTTGGTCCTCTATTGTGTGCAAATGGAGCGAAGGAGAGATTTATAGAGTTAAGATCCTTTTTGGTTATGCTTTTCTTGGGGCATTATATGTGTGTGGGGGTGGGGGTGGAGATTGTTCTTTTCTGTTAGGCAGCCATAAAGAGAACCAAGTTTCTAATTATATAGTTGTGCTCTGGATATCAGGCAAGACCATTGTTCAAAGATCGGAGAAAGTTCTCACAGATGGCTGATCCAATGCTACAAGGCCATTATCCAGTAAGGGGCATGTACCAAGCTCTAGCAGTTGCAGCAATGTGTGTTCAGGAGCAACCTAACATGCGTCCAGTCATAGCAGACGTTGTCACGGCTTTGACTTACCTTGCTTCACAAAAGTTTGACCATGAAACCCAGGGGGGCATCCAAACTTCACGGCCAGGACCTGCTACTTCACCTAGAATGAAGCGATGGTGACAAGCTGCAAAAAGGTTAAAATGGAGCTATGAACTAGAAGATGGTGATGGGAACAAAACAAGATCATCAAAAAAGGGGGAGCCAAGGCTGGAACCTCTTGAATATCAGCTAAGTTGAAAGTACAGATAACAAACCACAATCAGTGGCACCTAAAGTGCAGGTTCAATCATCTGAACTATATTTGGCGCAACAAATATTTTTTCCCTCAGAAGTCAGACCAACTATGAGGTCCTCCCTTGTTCTTTCGCAGTTGAAGCTGCTAGTTCCTGTTAATTATTGTATTAATAGGTGATTTACGTTTGTCCGATTTGTCGTTTTGGTCATTCTTTGGTAAACCTCTAAATCCTGGTCCGGTATTTTTGCTGTACAGACATGGCTTGTGTTTACGAGTGCAAGTATGTAATAGAATAGCTCATTATGATGTACAATCGTGTGATTGTGTTTATTTCCTACAGCTATATAAGTTGAAATGACATTTTCGAGGAGAACTCATAAAATTGTAATACTACAAGCTTGCATATGACTCTTGAATGCTACTAAAAGAACATTTTGTTTTCTTGTTTTACTGTTCAATTTGCTATCATCAGTCTCATTAAAATGACTTGCTGACTCCCCATATTGTTGAGAAAAGAAAGATTTAAGTGTTGTCCATGGAGATATGGCAAGAAGATGATCGTTGTAATAATCCATCCTAACCTGTGTTGCATTAAGAAATCAAATTATTACAAGAAGAAACATGTTAAACATTGATAATTTTGTCATTGTCATATCAATTGAATAAAGTACATTTGGCAGGGAGTTCAAGACAGCGACGAAGAGAAGAAAAAAGAGGAACACCATAGATATCTCCTCTATCTTCCTAAAGAAAAAGATCTCGACAGAGCACCTCAAATCATTGATCAGATTTCTTTACAAGACTAAGCAAAACTCCAGCACTTAGGCATGTTGCTACGACACCAAGAGACGCCTCTGTGGAAACATGGTATCCTGCGTGAATTTTGATATCAGTTAAGACACCTAACTGGGATTTCAATCGTAAGAGGAAAGAGCTCAACTGATTTTTACAGAAACTCACCGAAAAAGTCTAGGATCATTTTGAATCCAATGAATCCCAGGACAACACCAATGGAAGGCTGAATAGAAATTGGATCTTAGTTAAAAATTATCATCCATGAAAGTAAAGTGGACTTTAAGGATCAGTCACTAATAGACTAGTGGCTAGTTTGATTTGTATTATTTAATATCCTAATGCTACTGACTCATATCTGTAGAACAAGGACCTCAACTTGAGCAATCATGACTGACTTCGGATGATTGAGTGAATGGCTGTTATAAGCAGAGACTGATAAAAGCAAGTCAATTCTCACCTGCAGATATTCCAACTCCCCCATACTTTCAGAAATGAGTGTGTACAATGACCTCAATCCTGCATAAAGAAGAGCTAGGTTTGTCACCTAGTTTATGGGGAAAGAAAAAACATATTTCGCGGAAGGGTAATAAATAAAAGATCTACTTCTTCGCAAAATCAGAATTGAGTAAAAACACGACAGATTTTTTTCGAAAACAACTAACTCCATGCACATGAGTCCTCAATATATATGAATTGATGAAAAGAACGTCAACAAAATGATTATTTGCAAAGCATAGAACAACATATGCCAAATATCACATAGTTTAAACCAACTCAAATTTGGTTCAAGAAATCACATTTCAATTAGTAATTGGCTCTTTTTATAGCTCTTGAGGTTAAAAACTTAAAATAAGTAGCAAAGTAAAGAACACAGGCTTTACCCAAAATTGCAAAGAGATTGGATGTGAAAACTATGAAAGGATCTCTCGTGACACCAAAAACTGCTGGTATAGAATCAACCTGGGAAGAACACAACATGGTTGTTAGGACGGAAACAAACAGGTATGTTAAGCCCTTAAGATATGTCAAATCCAGCATGAACAGAAAACTCACAGCGAATGCAATATCACTGAGTTCAATAACCGCTACTGTCAGAAGTAAAGGTGTAGCCTGCCCAAAATGTTAAAGGCTGTTAGAAATCAGAACAATTAATCAAAAAAATATTCTAGAAAACTATATAACAAGTGCACAGGCTTTTGTTCGTATAGATGGTCAAAAGATACAGGATTTCGTTAAGCCTGAAATTTAAAAGTATAAATTGATATATGCATGAATATTATTGAGGTGACATGCTAGGACAGAGATAAAATTCAACTGCTAAAATAACTCCCTGTTGACTTACTTTCCATACACCATCTTGCAAAGTTATGAACCGGTCACCATCATATTCAGCTGCAACACCAAGAAAAGTTTGAAAACTCATCATATATTTCAAAAGCTGAAAGGTTAAGTTTATGTATAAGGAGCAGAGCTTCATCATATGTATCGTAATTTATATGAACTATAGAGTAACTCGAATAACATCACAGACTTAGAAGAACATTAGTCTCTGAGGGGAAAACATAAACTAATTCATGGGTTCCCACCCACCCTTGCACTCCAAATAAGCTTGCTAAATCAAAGCAAATATGTGGCAAGGAAAGGGAGTATTTTTCTACATATGGAGTTTTAGTTACACTGGACCATGAATTTTGGTGATAACCAACAGATTAATAGCATGTTGGCGAATTGAATGTACTTTTTAATCATGCTCAAAGTGTACCTTTTTCCAAAAATAGGTAATCACAAGAATATTATTGATGTAACACACACCAGCGATAAGGGTATGCTGGGCCAAGAGCACATACAAAAGAGAATTTGCAATGTCCATAAAGAACTAAGAAAGTCAGCTATCACATCCGGCTCTAATTCATGTGCCATAGGTTTGTTGCACCAAAAAAGTAAAGATATACTCTTGAGCTTAAGATTAATTATATTACCCTACTTGCCTTCAAAAACTCTAGCAATTCTTTCTCTTCGTATTTTTTTTGATGACTTCTCTTCGTATTACCAAAGCATATATTGTTCTATACGTGATTTCTAGTTTTTCAAAAGGACATTGGCCCTAATTGCCATCACTACTTTAATGCCCCCAGAGAAATGATACTCTTTTTCTTTATTGGAAATGGTAAGTTTTCAAAAATGATCCTCAATTCTTTTTTTTTTTTGGATAAGTAATTACATCAGGAGTACAGAATTATGACCAAAAGAAACTATTACCTACAGTCCTCCTAAATTCTCCAAAAAAGAAGTAATGTCCTCCACCTCTTTGGGGAGGACATGATTACACCAAAAATAAAAGGTTACTAGACAATTCAACTTCAAACACTGTAAAGGGTTCCTCTTGTTTTCATAACATCTCAGGTTCCTTATTCTGTAAAGTCAAATAACATTATCGTTGATTAAGAAATTTTTCCCATTTTTTTGAATGAAGAAGTATACAACATGGAGTATGTCATATATATAAACTTCTAGTTTTATTTTAAAAATAAAATAAAAAATGTATCAAACCCCACTTTGATGGGAACCTAGAAGAGAAGAGAACAATCAAATACGAAAAAATTGGAGCATAACTTAATTCACAAAGTATGTCTCAGAAAATAGTAAGTAAATGATCACATTATGCACCTATACAGAATCACATTGCACATCCTTCGAAAGGGGGCAGCAAAAAAAGAAAGAAGAGAGAAGGTCCTCCTTTTTTAAAATTTTCACTTTTGTAGCATGCACAACTTAATGATTTTTCTGTAAACTTTACACGAAGCTCTCAACTACAAAGGATTGAGAAATCAGCATAGGAAGCAATGGATGTGCTTGGAGTGGATCAATTTTTGAGAACTCCAGAATGACCAACTCAAAGTTAAAAAAAGTGTCACGAGAATAAATCAAACTAGCAGTTGTTGTAGTTGGACTTGATCACTTCAATTATTCCAGAACAACCAATACATAATCAGTACCAACATAAGAAAAAAATCAAATCAGCAATCATTTGAAGGAGAACATATAAGACCAACTAGAAACCAAATATTGCACCTAATTATGCAAAGACGCAGAGAAAATTTTACATGTGATGGGAATGAATTTCTGGCAGGTCTTCACAATGAAATTGTCAGATAGATCAGCATCTTCTTCATCTCCAGTGAACAGCTATGATGAGATTAAAAAAAATAGGTATCATGAATTAAATTTCAAAAATGTTTTTGGGACAGCAATATAGATCAGAGATTAATATATAAGCCCATTTAGGTAACCATGGGTGCTCTTCTAGTTAGCTTACAACAGTTCGGAACAGGCGAGGGCCTTTATGCTAAGCTCGTATACTAGTGCCCATTTCCACATGACATGAAAAAGAAGAGTCATCGTACTAAACCAAGTTATATTTTTACATCCAGGGGAACTCCAATGAGCATCTAGCAGTCTCTTTTCAACATACTTCTAGCCTTGATTGGTAAAATTCAAATTTCTGGCACCATTCATTGCATGACTTGAAGTGATAACTCTTAAATGTATTCCCTTTTAGAAATTTACTCGAAAACATGGTGTAATTGAGAATCCCTCATAGAGAATTAAAGCTGTTTTCTAGATTTGCAGCAGTTGGAGAGACGGCTCTGCCTTTTTCTTCTTTTTAAGTAAGTAGTCAGAGTTTTATTTCACCAAACACCAGGAAGGTGTTAATACGTACAATTCAAAAATTCAGGCTCCCTCCTTAAAGTCTAGGGAGCTCAGGAACTCCAGTAGCGTGTTAACATCAAATATCTGTCATTCTACACCAAAAAATTTACATGTATATCTAATTTGTTACATCAGATTGGCTAAACCTTCAAAATGTCTTCTAGTTTTGTCAAACTACCCAAAAGATGCAGGCTGGTATAGTGAACCATATCTTCCTATTCTCTCTTCCCATCTGCCTTCAAGTCTGTTAGAATAGGAATAGGTTTATATAATCCTATGTAGAATAGGAATAGGAATAGGAATAGTAATAGAATTAGGGATAGTAAATAGTATCCTACTTGGTAAAGGATTGTATTGTAGTGTCTATAAATAGGGTCTCAATGTAATAATGTAGACACAACAACAATTCAATAATATTTTTCTTCAATATTTCTCACATGGTATCAGAGCCTCTACGATCTTGGTAAACAATCAAAGAGCTTTCGCTGCTGATGGGTGACTATTACCCATATATGCCGCTCGTCTGGCCAATGATTATGTTAACAAAAGTAGGACCAATGATACATGCATGAACTCCATATTCAAGGGAAAAAAAACCTCAGTCGTCACCGTGCATCAATTTTCGGTGACTTTTTAGGGCTATTTTGTGTCAACTCCATATCCGTCGGTATTTTGTGTAACACCGTGCCATCTTTCCGGTGAATACTTTTTTTTCATATTTAATTTGTGTAGCACCGTGCTATCCTTCCGGTGACTACCTTTTTCTTGCATATCTGATTTGTGTAGCACCGTGCATCTCTCCGGACTACTTGTCATATTTAATTTGCGTAGTACCTTGGATTTTTACGAACTACTTTCTCATATCTGAGTTGCAGAGCACTGTGTGTCTTTTCGGTGACTCCTCAGATTTGATTTGCGTAGTTCCATTCGTCTTTCCGGTGACTCCTCGAATCTGATTTGCGTAGGGTTGTGCCATCATTCCGACCCTACCCATATAATTTCTTTTTTTCAGTAGGGTCGTGCCATCATTCCGACCCTATCCATATTATTTCTCTTTTTCAATAGGGTCGTGCCATCAATCTAACCTTTTCTATATAATTTCTATTTTCCAATTGGGTCGTGCCATCATTCCGACTCTACCTATATAATTTTATTTCTTAGATTATGACCACTTTCAGCCATCAAATCTAATACTCTGGCGTATGAGCATGTTCCGGCCAGTTTTTTGGTGACTTTCTTGTTTAATATCAACTTGTTTATTGATTCCAACATGATCCATATACTTTATACTAGATTTTGAGCACTTTCCGACGACCTCTGCATTGTGAAGAAGTCTATATGGAGCAACCACCTAATTTTGTTGCTCAGGGGGAGTTTAGTAGCCTTGTATGTGGATTACGTAAGTCACTCTATGGTCTGAAATAGTTTTTGCATGCTTGGTTTGGGAAGTTCAACATTGTAATTTTATCACTCTGTTTTATCGGCATTATGCATCAAATTCAGTATTTCATGAGAAGACCAAGCACATTGAGATTGATTGACATTATGCATCGAATCCAGTATTGCATGAGAAGACTAAGCACATTGAGATTGACTATCAATTTTGTGAAGTCGAGTGATCAACTTGCAAGTATCTCCACCAAGTCCCTCATCGGTCCTCATATTAATTACATCTGTAACAAGCTAGGTACATACGACTTGTATGAACTAGCTTGAGGGGGAGTGTTAGAATAGGAATAGGTTTATATAATCCTATTTAGAATAGGAATAGGAATAAGAATAGTAATAGAATTAGGGATAGTAAATAGTATCCTACTTGGTAAAGGATTGTATTGTAGTGTCTATAAATAGGGTCTCAATGTAATAATGTAGACATAACAACAATTCAATAATATTTTTCTTCAATATTTCTCACAAAGTCCAGCTCCGCAGCAGTTCCTTCAATGTCCTAACGGAATACTCATTTTAAATTGTACACACTGAAAAACATGCTCTAAAGGCTGGTAGTGTATGAACAAGTGATGTATCTCTCCTTCACTTCCTTCACATATGAAGTATTACACATCATGAAACCCCTACTTCGTAAATTTGATTGAGTTAGACAAGCTTCATGCGCACCAATCCAGCAAAAATTGGCCACCTAGGGAGTTGCATTGCCTTTTCAGATTATCTTCCAAGGCCACTGTGGTGGACCATTTTAATCTGTGGTTAATATTTTATAACCATATCTGACAGTACTTTCCATCTCTCTAATGTCTCCACCTCACTGCATGTTTCCTCCTGATATATTAGCATCTTCTGGTATTCTCAGAAATTCAGAGACTTCCTATTTTCAGAAATTCAGAGACTTCCTATTTTCAGTCCTCAAAATTTCTCTAAAATTGGCTTCCCAGGCATTGTGCAACTAATGCATCAGGGTTGACTACCAAACTGTACAAGTCTAGGAACTGCTCTTCCACAGGAATATGGCCACTCCAGGTATCTTGCTAGAATCTAAACTCTGTCCATTACTCACCAAGAAGTTGGTGTATGCATCAAAATCATCTCATAAAACCTTAAATTCTTCCAGAGACTAATCCCACAGCCCTTAGGTTCACACCTTGCACTGCTAACCTGTTCCACAGTAGTTTTCCTTCCACAGATAATTACTCGGAGCTTTACCACCTAGTCCTCCAATTAACTAGATGGCAAGTATTCCTTTCCTTATTGCCTTTCCAGCAAAATTCTCTTGCTATTCTGTCCATTCTCTTCCCTACCTTTGTAGGGAGGGGTAAGATTGACATCATATGATTGGCGAACTATCTAGTGCACTATTTATACATTCATTCTCGACATGTACTTCATGATGATTTGCCCTCTTTCAACTAAAAGAAAGCACTAACAATTTCTGTGAAGTTTCATGGTGATATGCAACCAACTCCCACTAGAAATAGATGACATATTTAAAGAGCAGAAACTAGAGGAATGATGTAATAAATTGTACCGAACATGTAATGGTCTGTACCTTCAGATCTTCTTGGCTCAAGTGTCATCTATATTTTCTCAATTATGAGACCATATAGCATCTCACTAAGTTTCTTCTTTTCTTTTTCCTTTTTGAAATAGAAGGCATACTCAGTGGTTGGAGTAACTGACAGTTGATATGACATCCTCAAAGGAATTATATAATCAAATCAACAAATTTAGGTAATTTTGCCTACAAAGTTTTTGCAACAGCACTAAAATAAAAACGTTGCAACTCTCAGAACAACAAATATGCTAATCCTAGTAATTTGGTAATCATCGTGTTCTTACATAGGATCCTTAGTAAATTTATTTAACCAAGAAATAGCAGTTGCAGAAAATGATCATCCTAAGCATTACTGGAGCAACAGAGTTATGAACAGAGAGAAGACTCTTTGAGGCCTCAAAGTGATGATCATGAAAATTAAGTATTTAATCGCCACTCCTAACCCCCACCCTTGTTCCTACCTCCCATGAATGATATCCGCAGGGATATGTGCATGTATCGGAATTTTTTGGGGCATGCTCGTTCTTATCTATGTTACATGGGCTTTAAAAATTATATATGTTACATGGACTCAACTAAGAACATACATCCACTATAGATATATTTAAGTATCAGGTACGTGTATGTGTAAGTATCCCGCATATGTATGTACAAGCATAAGGTACAAGTACTTTGCTATTTTTTAATGTGAAGAACTAATACAAAGTATCCAGACTCATGTCACAATCGTTCTGCATGGCTACATAAAGGCAAAGTAAGGACCATGTAGCATAAGTTTATCTTCTAAAAAACATTGTGTTAGAATAGGAATAGGAATATGAATCCTATTTGGAAAAGAACTCCAATGTAGCGTAGGAATCCTAGTTGGAAAAGAACTCCAATGTAGTGTCTATAAATAGGGTCTCAATGTAATAATGTAGACAACAATTCAATAATATTTTTCTTCAATATTTCTCACATGGTATCAGAGCAATGATGCACAATTTTTCCGGTGACCTAAATTGCTGTCGAGAGGATAAAATTTTCTATCAATGTTTTTCAAAAACCAAAACCACCATTAGGTTCGGAATCCTCCGGCGACCAAACCCCAATCAGATTCGCCAGAAAATAATCATACACGCGCCCTCACGCGCCGCTAGAAGTGACTCTCCGGCGAGCGCGTCAGATCCATGCGCCGGCGCGTGCGTCGTTTTCCGGCCAATTTTTCAGCAAAAATTTTTTCCCAGTGGGGTCGCCTCTTAATTCCGAGGCTGACCATATAAAATTTTCCTGATTCCGACCAGTTTTTGGCGATCAGATCCCTTTTTCCGGCAGTCAAATCTATTTCCAGCAGATTCTGGCACAAAATTATTTCCAGCATTCCCCAAATTTTTATTATTTGTAGAATATTCTAATTTCACGATATGTCGTTCGGGATTGATATTTTTGGCTCCAAAAATATAGGAAGTTCAAGTGTTTGATCACTTCAGAACCATTAATGGGAAGCTCAAACTATATAGCTTGGGCCTCTTCGGTTGAATTGTGGTGCAAGGGTCAGGGCGTACAGGATCACTTAACCAACAACAGTTGTGTGGTAGATGAAAAGGCAAAGGCTAGTGAGGCAGATGATAAAGCCAAAGCACAATGGGAGATGGTTGATGCGCAATTATGTAGTCTCCTATGGCGATCTATCGATTCTAAGTTAATGCCCTTGTTTCGCCCATCCCAGACATGTTATTTAGTTTGGGAAAAGGCTCGTCCATTATATACTAATGATATATCTCGATTCTATAATGTGATATCTAGAATGACCAACTTAAAGAAACAAGAATCCGATATGTCTACTTACTTGGGATAGGCACAAGCAGTCATGGAGGAATTTGAATCATTGATGCGAGTCACTACGAATGTGGACAAACAACAAGATCACAGACAAACAATGTTTCTAGTTCTTACACTTGTTGGACTTCCTCCTGACCATGATTCAGTGCGTGATCAGATTTTAGCTAGTCCTGCAGCACCTACAATTGATGAATTATTCTCTCATCTACTTCGTCTAGCCGTGCCTCCCAGTCTCAAAGTAGTTTCATCATCCACCATTGACTCCTCTATTCTGGCATCTCAAACCATAGATAAACGAACATATCAGCCTATGGAGAATCGACGAGGAGGAGGTCGTTTTGGAAGATCTCGATCCAAGTGCAGTTATTGTCGTAAGCTTGGACACACTCGTGACATATGTCATATTTTGCAGGCGAAATGGTCTGATGGACCCCTGTACTTTTATGCGTTTGTATTATGAACCCTTCTACTTAATTCTTTATCAACTGAACCCTTAAACTCAATCAAAAGAAGATTTTTAAACCCCTCTTATCATGTGTGTAGTTCACTCGCCCTTAAATAGATGACATGTCAAATCCACGTCACCTAAATTAATGACATGTCATAATTATCTTCATCAACTATTTTTAAAAATTATTAACCAAAATAATTTAATAAAAAGTAAAATAATAAATTTTTAATTTATTCTGTAAAATAAAATTTGAAACTTCATGTATCCTCTCCCCATTTCCACCTTGAAACAACCCAAATCTACATAGAAAGCCATCACTGCTGTCGCCATTGCCACTAGCGAGACCACCTTTACTCTCTCCCTACCCGTCCACCATACACCCTCACCATTTTCCTTTCTTCCTTCTCCAATTTCCAAAAAATTAGCAACCTAAGAGCCATTGTCGCCGCCGCACCAAATCTGGCCAAAAAACCTCTTCACCATCGTGACTAGATCCTCCCACCCTCACTCGTCTCGTTCTCCTCTCCACTGACCAGCACCATCTCTCTTTCACTCTACTGCGACTATTGGGTCTCCGGAGAGCGCCGCCACCGTCGCTCTCTCCCTCCGCAGGCAAATCAGTGGACTTAAGGAGGTGACAATGCCAAGATCTCTTAAAGAAAATGTCAAGAGTGTGGAGAATGTGGCATAACTTTTTTCGATGATTTTTTCCTCAAGCAGGACCGTAGTACGAGACAGATGATTGGCACAGAACATGAATCACAAGGCCTTTACTATCTTACCTCTTCAAATTCTTTCACAGCATGCTCCATTACAGATCCTCCAGCCCTAATTCACAAACGTTTGGGACATCCGAATCTATCCAAGCTGCAGAAGATGGTGCCTAGTTTGTCTAGTTTATCCACATTAGATTGTGAGTCGTGTCAACTTGGAAAACACATCCGTGCTACATTTCCCGTAGTACTGAGGGTCGTTCAAAATCTATATTTTCATTAGTTCATTTTGATATTTGGGGTCCTAGTAGAGTCAGTTCACCCTTAGGTTTTCGTTATTTTGTTATTCATTGATGATTATTCAAGATGCACTTGGGTTTTCTTAATGAAAGATCGTTCTGAGTTATTTTCTATATTCAAAAGTTTCTTTACTGAAATACAAAATCAGTTTGGTGTTTCTATTTGTACTTTTCGTAGTGATAATGCCTTAGAATACTTATCCTCATAGTTTCAGGAATTTATGACTCACCAAGGAATTATTCACCAAACATCTTGTCCGTACACCCCTCAACAGAATGGTGTAGCAGAAAGGAAGAATAGGCATCTCATTGAGACTGCTCGCACTTTCCTCGTTGAATCTCATGTTTCGTTGCGTTTTTGGGGCGATGCAGTCCTTGCATCTTTTTATTTAATTAATAGAATGCCCTCATCTTCTATTCAGAATCAGGTTCCACATTCCATATTGTTTCCTCACTTACATCTTTATTCTATCCCCCCTCGTGTCTTTGGGAGCACCTTCTTTGTTCATAACTTATCCCCCGGTAAAGATAAATTAGCCCCTCGTGCTCTCAAATGTGTCTTTCTTGGTTACTCTCGAGTTCAAAAAGGGTACCGTTGCTATTCACCTGATCTACGTCGATATCTTATGTCTGCCGATGTCACATTCTTTGAATCTGAACCTTATTATACATCTTATGATCATTCTGATGTCTCTGAGGTCTTACCTGTATCGACTTTTGAGGAACCTACAGTTACTTCTACATCTCCAGTGGTAGTGCCACCACTCCTGACTTATCATCGTCGTTCGTGCCCAACACTAGTCCAAGATGAATCATATCATGCGCCGGACCCTGCTCCTACCGCGGACTTGCCTCTTCCTAGTCAATCGATTGCACTTCAAAAAGGTATACGATCCACTAGAAATGCTAACCCACATTATACTTTCTTGAGTTATCATCGTCTCTCATCACCCCATTATACCTTTGTATCATCTTTGTCCTCTATTTCCATTCCTAAGACTACAGGTGAAGCACTTTCTCATTCTGGGTGGAGGCAGGCTATGATTGATGAGATGTCTACTTTACATACGAGTGGTACTTGGGAGCTTGTCTCCCTTCTTGCAGGTAAATCTACTGTTGGTTGTTGTTGGGTGTATGCAGTCAAAATTGGTCCAGACAGTCAGGTTGATCGGCTTAAGGCTTACCGTGTTGCCAAAGGGTATACTCAGATATTTAGACTTGATTATAGTGATACATTCGCTCCCGTGGCTAAAATAGCATATGTTCGTCTTTTTCTTTCTATGGCTGCTGTTCGTCATTGGCCTCTTCATCAACTGGACATTAAAAATGCTTTTCTACATGGGGATCATGCAGAAGAAGTCTATATGGAGCAACCACCTGGTTTGTCGCTCAGGGAGAGTTTAGTAGCCTTGTATGTCGACTGCGTAAGTCACTCTATGGTCTAAAACAGTCTCCGCGAGCCTGGTTTGGAAAGTTTAGCACAATAATTTAAGAGTTTGGCATGACTCGTAGTGAAGCTGATCACTCTGTGTTTTATCGGCATTCTGCACCAAATCGGTGTATTTATTTGGTTGTTTATGTTGATGATATTGTTATCACCGGCAATGATCAAGATGGTATCACTAATTTGAAGCAACATCTCTTTAAGCATTTCCAAACTAAAGACCTTGGTAGACTGAAGTATTTTCTAGGTATTGAGGTTGCTCAGTCTAAATCAGGTATTGTTATTTCTCAACGCAAGTATGCCTTAGACATTCTTGAGGAGACAGGAATGATGGGATGTAGACCCATTGACACTCCTATGGATCCGAATGTTAAACTCCTTCCAGGACAGAGGGAGCCACTCAGTAATCTTGAAAGGTATAGACGGCTAGTTGGAAAGTTGAATTATCTCACAGTGAATAGACCTGACATCTCTTTTCCTCTCTTTTCCTGTGAGTGTTGTAAGTCAGTTTATGACTTCCCCTTGTGATAGTCATTGGGAAGCAGTTGTTCGTATTCTGCGATATATAAAGTCAGCTCTTGGTAAAGGACTACTCTTCGAGGATCAAGGTCATGAGTATATCACTGGATACACAGATGCTAATTGGGCAGGATCACCCTCTGATAGACGTTCGACAACCGGATATTGTGTTTTAGTAGGAGGTAATATGGTGTCGTGGAAGAGTAAGAAACAGAGTGTGGTTGCTCGACCTAGTGTAGAATCAGAATATCGAGCAATGGCTGCAGCAACTTGAGAGCTAGTTTGGATCAAACCATTGCTGAGAGAGCTAAAATTTGGCGAAATTGCTCAGATGGAACTTGTGTGTGATAATCAAGCGGCTCTTCATATCGCATCAAATCCAGTGTTTCATGAAAGGACTAAGCACATTGAGATTACTCTCAAGAGATATTGTTACAAAATTTGTGAAGTCGAATGATCAGCTTGCAGATATCTTCACCAAGTCCCTCACCTGTCCTCGTATTAATTACATCTGTAACAAGCTAGGTACATATGATTTGTATGCACCAGCTTGAGGGGGAGTGTTAGAATAGGAATAGGAATATGAATCCTATTTGGAAAAGAACTCCAATGTAGTGTAGGAATCCTAGTTGGAAAAGAATTCCAATGTTGTGTCTATAAATAGGGTCTCAATGTAATAATGTAGACAACAATTCAATAATATTTTTCTTCAACATTTCTCACACATTGCATCAGCAAAAAGAAGCTAAAAGATAGTGTTTTAGTTCACATGAATGTAGATAAAAGAGAATTCACCTTGAATGACGAGTATAGAAGAATCCCGGCCAACAGTAAGTTAACTGCCTCAAATCTCTGAAATGACATAAAATGATAAATGTGAATAACTCTGAATAATGTGTACTTCTCCGGGTAGGGGGATATACTTGGAAGTTGGAACTTCTGCATGTTTGTGTAATTACATGTTTGAAATGAAATTAGCAGCCAACCTGCAGGGTTGCTGTTCCTAGCAATATGATAGACAACCTGAAGATTATAGCACCGGCAATTCCATACGAGAGCACCCGGCTCTGTAGACAAAATACGCACATTTGCATCATGAACATGGTCTCATAATTGAAAAATACAAACACTATCCAGTTTATATAAAGTAAAAGTAGGGCCAGAATGAACACAAACGTTGCCAGTACAGACAGTAAGTGCAAAAATATTAGCACTGTACCTGATACATAAGTGGTACTTTGAAATATTTGAATATCAGAACGAATACAAATAAATTATCCACTGACAAACTCTGCTCCAGCAGATACCTGAAAATGTATGATTAAACTTAAAACCAGCAAATCCAGAAGCAGTCAAGCCTAGAAAGCACTGGAACTTGATAGGAGCAAATTTGAAGACCTAGGAAGGCAGCGCATTTTCTAAAATTGAGTAATAAAGAAAAATCAAACAACTCAGATCAGTCCTAGAAAAAAATCAATCCACAGCGCAATCCAGCACTAAAACATTTACAACTTTAAGGGCAAAATGAGAATTTTATTGCTTGTCATAAGCAGCATCAAGAAAGTGCTTGCTCACTATTTACAGAAAGATGACAAAAGAAAGCAGGTTTTAAGTTTTACAATGGAGCAAATTTCATATTTATCATCGGGAGTAACACTCTCTGCAAACAATCAAATTTTCATGGCCAGGCCAATAGCATCTATGCAACATCTTGCACTTATGTGATAAAGGGTACAGTCGTGGCTTATTTTATGAATTGGTTGAAAGGAAACTTCAGAGATCCGCACTCCTGACCGCGAAACTCTTTCCCCACTCAAGCATGAAACGTATTCACCTGGCGCAGTTAATAACTTCAAGATAAAACATTGTTCTAGGCTGACCCCTTATCAGCTCTTCACAGAGGCCACACCCCAGAATGTGTGTATCAAATCAATAAAACCATTGCTCTGCTTGATAATCTAGACATGAGATCTTTGACTTTGAATTAAAGAATCTTTGGCCTACTTCCATTACTTAGGATGAGCCCTGATACATAGTCTCTCTCAGTGAAAAACATTGTCAAATTACTATTCTACCTGGTGACTACCACATTGCCTAATAAAAATTCAGTGAAGAAATGCAAAGGATCAAGCTATTGTATAATTAGAAGTTGTAAGAACTTCCTTTCTCACCCCACCCCAACTCCATCTCCTGAATAAATATTTCTCCTTTTCTCTACTTTGCATATTTTTTTCCAGAGTTCTTCTCACTTGAATCACGGAGATATTATAAAGTGGCAATTCTAAATAGCTTTATTCTCTTGTTATCGTTTTAGCATTACGAGTAATTTCAAAGTACTCCACATTCCGCAGTCGCAATCAACAACAGAGGTTCTATCATCTTAAAACAACAAAGAACTTCAAGTATTTCCAAAATTTATAGGCTTAAATCTTCAATATGCTGAGAAAAGTAATTTGAATCTTTACCCAGCGAAAAATTCAGATGACTTGCTAACTCCATTCATGAACCCCACGCCAACACCAAAAGCCACTGCTGAAAACACCTATATAAATCCATCACTATATTTCCTTCAATTTAGAGTGCTCTAGATCAGTATGAAAAACAATAAACGCTGTTATGACCATAGCAAGGAATCACTTACACACAAGGCAACCGTCCTGACAGAAGACACATAAGTTCCAGACCCTTGAGTTCTTTCTTCTGCTTCATCAACAGCAAATGTATTATGAGACATCTTAATGTCATTAGTGCCATTATGTGACTGTGATGACTTAGTCTCCTCCGCATTATCTTTTTTTGCCAGGCACATTACATTCTAACAGAAAAAGGATGGACGACCAATGACCTTAGAACATGCTAGTAGAAATTCCCAAGACTAATGAAGTGATGGATATCATTTATCTCCTTTTCTATAGTTTTCATGCTAAGCTGGATAGTAAGTTGAACCCATTTTGGTAAATTAACCAGTGGAGATCAAATTAAAATGATTTGGTGGGGAATATTATAATAGATAACAACCTTCAAAAGAGCTTGCAGGTGAAAAGTAGATTCATTATTCTGGTAACTAAATAGTGACAGAAACTTGAACTAAGTTCCCCAGTTATCTTTTTTACAGAGTGGTGGGTGGGGGTTATGTTAAGCATATAAATCAATCATATGGAAGCAAGGAACCAACGTTCTTATAGAGCTAAAGATGCTGACATAGTTAAAAACATTATGAAAGAGAGTATATAACATTGGCAACTAATATGCTTTTGCATTTGATGCTAAACCTAAACTATTAGAAAGGAAGTGTGAGGTAATATTTCATGAATCCAGAAATGTATGCAGACATTTTCTTTCACTTGTACGACATGATTTGGTACGGAAACAAGAAAAAACAAAGGGAGATCATTATACATGACTAAACGAAGATAGATTTCTGGTCTGGCTTTTGGTTAATAGTATATTGGTTTTAACAAAGATACGATTTTTATGCTACTATTTTCATTTTCCTAAGCAAAAATAACTGATCATGCTAGGAAATCCCACATTTACAGTGGAATCTCCAAATTCTTATCATTTCGTTTTCAGTTATAAGAATTCTAATTTCTAACCAGCAGTAGACAACTCTTCCCTTTGTTCAGATTTTCTCAAGCAGGAAACCACCGCACTATATCTTCTTCGTCTATAATTACACCCAACTGCAAACAAAAAAAAGAAACTTTAATACCACATGCTGCTTAATGAAGTGGGTCGAGAACCATGATATCTCAAATTCAAATTGTCCAATCTTTCCTAGCCTTGGCGGACAAAAAGGGGAAATTTACACATGAGCAATTACCTAAAATGGTTGGTGGAAAGCGAAGAGGAGCTAATTGAAAGTGAACCCATGTTGGGGATGTAGAAGGGGAAGAGATTGGGGAAATCTTGTGGAACTTTGGAGGCAATTGAGTAGTGTTGTTATGGATTATGGAAGCCAAATTCATGGCTCTTCTTTAGCTATTTTACTGCTTTCTTCAACAATGAAAATTGGCTGAGGCAACTTTCTGCTATCCGATTCTTAGATAGGAAAGTGACCACAATTCCCAAATTGTCCCCTCATTTACTCCATCCAATTTATGTTTTTGGACTTTTGTTAAATTACTTTTTCCTTAATTATATTTTTTTTCGGGTATATTATTTAATACATAAATTTTATTTTAAATGTTTTCATAGTAAATACCATTAGATGTTTCATATTCCTATTTTTTTTGGTAAACAAGATGATATACTATTATTTAATATGCATCAATACAAGTAAATGACCGAGTATGACTAGTAAAGTTCGATACTCCTACTACATTGAATCCCTTAAAAAAAAAATTAAGATAAAAAGATACTAAAGATTAAATATAAAACGAAGCAATCTAAATTACAATACTTTTCCATTGCCATTGAAGCGTATGGCATCTGCCATGCTTACAAGAAAATTATTTAAGTAATATTTTCAAATTTCACAATAAAACACTATTTATTATTTAAATAATACAACACGAGAAAGGGAGGAGTTAAGGGTGTTTTGGGAATTTCAATTACAAAATATCGCAATCCAAAGTGTGAACCAAACAACGAGCTATAAAGAACAGCTCCAATCCCAGAAAAAGCAGCTGCCGCTTCCATTCCGTCGTTTGCAATTCACTGAAGGAATCGCCATTTCCAAAGTTCTCTTCATCTCTTCGATCCTCAGCTATGGCCGCCACAACGACAGCGCAGCAGAATCCAGAAAATCATATGAAAACCCTAGATGAGCCTTCAGATCCCAAGCCTGTGGCTGAAAGTGTATCCCCTACCGATTCCGCACCCGAGTCGCCGAAATCACCGCCATCTGATGGTGCCAAGGAGGAAATCAAGTCGGCGGGAGGAGATGACAGCTGTCAGGGTAATGATATTCAGAAAAAGATGAAACGGGCTGAGCGGTTTGGAATGTCTGTTCAGCTATCCGAAGAAGAGAAGCGAAGTTCCCGAGCTGAGAGGTATCTCAAATCGTTGCATGCAAATTGTGTTTGTGGTTTATTCTATAATTTTGGATGATCCTGAGTGCAAATATCAGCACATATAATTTATGGTGTGAATTACAGCATTTTGTTATTCTTTAAAAAAAAAATTATATACTTTAGAAAACTGTTGCTCTTTGCTGGAAATTAGCCTTCTTCATTGTTGTTAGATGTGATTTTAGCTCCGATTATTGTAGTTCCTTTGCAGTACCATTAGGTTTAACTAGAGATCTTTGCGTATTTGTGGTGGTCATTAGTGGTTATATGCTTGACACTCAGTTTTTGGTTTGACTCAATTTTTTCTGATGCATTTTATTGCTTAATTGAGAGGATGAGCAGTTAAACAGTTTTAGAACTTTATTCTAGGAAGTCGAAACCCTTCACTAATAATGAAGGTTCTGGTATTGGATTACTGTATTCTGAGATTTAAGTATCTATCTGTTTGCACTTGCAATCAAACATGTACTTATATGTGACAAGTGAATGGCAATTCTTAGTTTATCAAGAAAAAATAACAAAGTTGATGGTTGTTCATGTGTTTTCCGCTTTTTGGTTTAATTTCTGTGTCTTATGGAGTACCGTGATTCTACTGTTTCTTTTGAATTGTCTTTCACAGGTTTGGCACTGGGTCCCCAGTTCAAGGTTCAGATGCTTTAAAGAAATCCGAGGAGCATAAGAAGCAGGCTAGGGCTGAGAGGTTTCTATTTCTTCCTGTTTTCTTCATCTGAGATGTATTAGTTAAATTGGTTAAGAGTTCTTCTCGAGCCAAGGGTCTTTTAGAGATAGCCTCTCTACCTCCTGGAGGTAGGGGTAAGGTTTGTGTACACTCTATCCTCTACAGACCCCGCTTATGGGACTATATTGGGTTTGTTGTTGTTTGGTTATGAGTTATTCACAGATTTTTGTTGTTCTTCAGGTTTGGGACTGTGAAATCTGACACAACTGATGAGGAGGCTAAGAAGAAGAAGGCTAGGTTGACAAGGTTTGCGCCACCAGGGAAAACTGATCCAGTGGAGGAAGATAAAAGGAAAGCCAGGGCTCTCAGGTTGTAAAAAGTTAAAATTGTTCATTTTCTCTTATTACACCTTGGAATCTGCACAATATTTTCCATCCATATATCAATAAGAATCTATGGATACATCAGTGTTTGTCAGATTTATGACGTAATTCTGATAGTCATGTACTTTTTTTTATAGGTTTTCACAACCCCAGCCTGGTTCACAACCACATGCAAATGGCAAAGGAAACATTGAACAGGTTTGTTTTTGTATTCATAAGCTGTGCACAAGGTTTGGCCCAAAAGAAAAAAGAAAAGTGACATCATTATGCATTTGAATGTCATTTACTTTAATTATTCACTTGGTATTCATGATCTGTGAGGCAGATCTTGTGTGACCTCCTCATCTAAAAGTTTAAGGTATTAAAGAGGAAAACTTTTATTTATTTATTTTGGTCTACAACACTTCACACAATTGCTCAGGCCTCCTGAGATTGAATGGCTTACCCCGTACAAGTCTCTCAACAACCCCATACAAGTCTCTCAATCTGTCAATCAGTTCGCTTTATTCTGTTGCATGTTTATATGGCTCAAGAAAAGGATTATATAAGGAGAGGTGCACCAACTCACAAAAATGCAGTGTGCCCTGTAATGCGATCTCGTAGCTGGGTGGGGGGTCTCAGACAGAAGAGAACAGGAACATAATTTTAACCTTGCTCCTCTCTCTGGGATTGCCACGCTAAAATAGAAAAGAAGAGGAACGCTATTCTAGCTTCTCTTCCATAACTTTCACTAGGCAAGAGGTTAAAAATAAAAGGAAGCTTCAACAAACGAAAGAAGCATCTAAAGGATCTTTTTTTTTTATTCTTCATTCTTTAAACTCGTAACGATGGCTGATTTTATAGTGTTTACCTTCAACTCCTTATTATTTCTTCTTCTGCCTCTTTCATTTTAAAAATCATTACCTTCATCTTTGGATTCAATCCTAAGTGGGTTCCCCTTTTCTGGGATTTGGTAAACCCTGGGTCCCTACAAGCACATTTGGATTGAAAGCCACATTTGTGAACATGGGTCTTCTAGTATAACTTTAAAAACCCACTGGTGAATTAGTAGTATTGAAAGCTGTTTGAGCTCAAGATTCTTGGGAATAATGTCTAGTCCTGTGGCTAATTCTATTTGTCATCTTTGTTGCATTGGACGGGAAGTTCTTATGTACCCTGTTTGTGGTTGTGTAGTGTGTCATATAGAGGTTGATCGTTTTCAAAGGATGAAACATCAAGAGCAATTGTGAAGTTGATACTTATCTTAAATGATAGTGGTCAATGAAGTGGGTTGAGAACCGTGACCTACTTCTGTCCAAGCCTTAGTCGACAGAGTTACCCGGTACCTGTGCTTGTGGGAGGTAGCATGTATCCCATGGAATTAGTTGAGGTGCACTCAAGTAGTCTGGACACCATAGTTATAAAAAAAACTATAACGTTAGTGTAGTGACATTTAGTGAATGTATTGTGCTTTTGGTCTCGGTAATTGTTTATATGTTTCCATAGATATTAAACATTTGTTGTTTGTTCTTTGAGTGGTTGTCACCGTCAACTCTACTAGATTCTGTACTCACTGTTTTCAAATTCTGGATACCTCTTTATTTGGTTCTCCGTCTTTCTTTCTGTACAAGCAACAATGCCTCACCCCCCAAACAATTTCGGACAGCTATATGAACTCCAACTGTCCATGTTTCTTCTTTTGAGCTCAACTCATGTCATCATCATACCAAATAAAAATAATAGTGAAAGATAAGTTAAATATATATAAAAAGTAATACTAACAACAATGATTCTCTATATTTTTTCTGGCATGTAAATCTATGATAAGGTCAAATACCTCTAGAAAAGCTATAGGTTCAAAATTAACGTTCTAATAAGACAAAAACTTATATCCAACTAGTATATATCATCTGTAGGGATCTTTCTCAAATTTCTTTCTGTAATGTATAATAGCTTTTTCCTAATCTACAAATATATTTAATTCAGGAAGCTGTTGCTGTGGACAAGGCTGGAGGAGAACCTGAATGATTCCAAACTTCGTTAACGAGTAAGACTTGCTCGATTGTCTAGTTTACTGTTGTTGGGTTGTGGTTAGGGACCTTGTTAACTGCAGAATTGGAGTTCCTCGTCTTTTAACCACTTCTTTCCAATTCTTGCAGGTTGGTGGGCTTGGATTCTAAAGTTTTTGACCTTTCTGTAGCTTATATTAATTTTGGCTTTCGAATTACTGCAAAAAAGGCTTTTCTAGTCTTCCTAAAATAGCATACTATGTCTTTCTGGAAAGCACTAGGATAATTGACAACCCTCTCCTTGGCATCAAACTACCGGAAATGACCCATGATCAATGTTAAAAATGATGAAACTACAACCAAAGTATCCTTCTTGAAGGGATTGACTTGACGACTTCATCATCAATCTCTTAGTTGTTAATCTGCAATATATGTCACGTTTATATTGTAATGCATTACCTTTTAACATAGAAAAAACACAGACTCCTGTTGCATGTCAAGGATCAACCAGTGCTAGATTTTTAGTTTCGACTTATCCAAGTGGTTCAGAGTATAGATTGGAGATTGCTTGATGTTAAAACTTAAATGTTCCCCACGGTTTAGAGGCTGTCATTGAACATGCATTATTTATAGGAGGTCCACTTCTTGGGTATTTGGCTGTTTAATTCAACCTTATTTGACCCTTCATTACTCTAATAGCTGAAGTGGGAAGTGTAGTATATCTTGTGTTTTGTAGCAGATAAGCATTTATCTTGCACTATCCAAGATAATTTGTACTTCTCTTTGATGCATCGTATGGTTTTAGTTTGGCCATGTAATTTTTAATTTTCATGTTGGGTTCTCCATAGTTAGAAAGGTAAAGACTAGTTATATGTGTTTCGATCTATATTTGCTACTTGCTAGTGTATCTCATGGTTGTGAAACTTGTTTGCACACTGGTAGAGTTATATGATGGTCAAGTCGTCAAATCTACATTCCTTCAAACTGGTTCTTTTTTGGGTTTGCTGTTTTGCTTATGAAAGGTTCAATGGTTTAAGAGCTTTCCAAGTTTTCTTAAAATTTTGATGTGGGTCATTTCGGACAGATTGACACTAAGGAGGTGTTGTTCAACTACCTAGTATCTCAGGTACATCTTGTAGGCTTCAGTCGATGGCCGTGTAGAAGTAGGTTTAATGTATTATGAAGACATCTACTTATGTGTTTGTTCTTATTCTTGTTATGTTAATTGTAAACAGCAATGTTAATTTAGTTGTGTTTAGTCTTTGAGCTTTAACTATTACCCATCGTCAATGATTTTATGCATTTCTTTCTGTCGTTTTATTTTTCCCTTTCTTTAGGATTTTAAGTCTATCCAAATTTTACATGTGTTGTTTTGACTTGGATGGAGCCAGTTGGCAAGTTTTTCAAACTTCTTACGTGGACAGAACTTTGATATATCGAAATCAAGGAATCATGGTTTTCTGAATTTTAGAGTTAATTGTCTAACTACTGTTTGGGACAAAATGTAAATGGAAAATTGTCATTGTTGCCCAGTTGAATAAAATATTAGCACTAGTTAGTTATGGCAAACAAACGGAAATTTTAATTTAGTATAAGGGTCAAGTAAAATGAAATGGAAGAACAGTAAGAAGAAGTGTTCAGAGTGGGCACATTTAAGAATCAAATAGTTCGAGTCTACAGCTACAGTGATGAGAAAAATATGGATGTGTGGCAAATTGAAGCTAGAATATTACTTTCTGCATGGAAAACAGTGCAACTGTTGCTGCTCTCACTCTCGTCCCAGGGCGTTAAGGACTTGCGTTTTTGGTGACCAGAACAAGTTGTTTTGAGGTACGTCTAATTTTGCCCCTTAGCTTATCAACTATACTCTCTCCGATCACTTTTACATCATTTTCTAAATAATTGAATTTTTGTTACAGTAAAATTGTCATTCTACTTATTCTTAACGAATGTGTCAAGTCAATTACTAAATTGACGGAGAGGGAGTACATTTATTCATCTTTTTTTTTCTTCAGCCTATACATGGAAAATTGGAAAATCTGTATCCCATTAGGATTCAGGAGGCGAATATGAATCCAAATTTGTGAACTCAAACATGGCCATACATTTATCTCCTCTTTTAACGCTACTCTGTTCGTATACAACTAACATATAAACTCAAAAACAAAAATAAAAAGATGTAAAATTAGTTGAAACCCAAAATTCCAGGGAAAACAATTTTTCTATTAATCCATTTACCTTTCTTTTTTTTACATGCATTGTCATTATCAATGTCAATGCTAATACCAAAATCCCAAATCTTATCAGCAGCAATTTTGCTGCTATTTTCCATTTTCATTTCATTTACAGAAGCAGCTGTCCCCCAATTCGACTGGGTCCAACAAGAATTCCTCAAATCCCATAATGATTTGAGATCAAGCGTTAGCGTCCCACATTTACAGTGGGACGCCAACCTAGCTGCGTTCGCCCAATCATGGGCGAACCAGCGCAAGCAACAGTGCGATTACAGGCACCATTCCACGAGCCCTTACGGAGAGAACATATTCTGGGAACTCTACAGACAGAACACAGCCACTAGCATTGTCCAGAAATGGTTTGGGGAAAAGCAATTCTTCAACCACGCGACGAATCAATGCAATTGCCAGCCTGAACGAGCTGGATGTGAATGCGGGCATTATTTAAATGTTATATGGAGGACTACCACGAAAGTTGGATGTAGTGGTTTTGTATATTGTGATGATCAAAAAGGCGCGCTTGTTGTGTGCTCGTATGATCCTATTGGGAACGTAAAAGGCGTTAACCCTTTGAATCCTGGTAACAATGTGCATGGTGTTGCTCCACCAGTTTTACCTCCGAAACCTGTGAATAACGGTGGTAGAGGTAGAAAACGTAATGTGGCTGTAACGCCTGCGGTGTTACCTGCCAATGTACGTCTCACATCGCCAGTTTTACCACCTAAACCAAATCGCAATGTGGCTGTAAAACCACCAGCTGCGGTGAGACGCCCTTCGAGTCCCAAAAAGGCTCAGCGTGGGAGAGGTAGAAGAAACAAGCGGGTTTAAACATCTCTCTGATTATGTTGTTGGAGCATCGTCATGATTAATGGCGATGCTCCAACAATAGGTGAGATATGATCTCTAATGTTGTGTGATCGGAATGTAACATTTGTTCTGCTTCTGTACAACTTTTTTTAAAAAAATAATCCAATTTGACATTTTTTCTGATTTGAACTCGTTTTAATTTGAAGGCATTATTAAAATCTCTAACAACAAAACGGGGTTAATTTCTCAGATGATCACTCAACTAATAGTTATTATATCAGAAAGTCGTTTCCTTTGTTGAATAAAATTAGAATCAAGAAGAAAGATGACTTGTAATAGTGACTATCAAGTCAAAACTAATTTTGTAATAGTAAAGTCATTAAACTATGTGTCAGAAGCACATATAAAGTCAAATTTCATACGCGGAAAGATGACATGTCATTGCCACATCATCATTTTGCCACTGTATACATACCACATGAGAAAATTTTGTTTTCACTAGTAAAGTATCTTCTTCTTTAGTGTCAAACTCAAAATCCCTTCTTCACTCTGAGGAGAAAACTTTGGTTTCTAACTGGTAAGCTTTTGTGAAGAATGAAGGCCACGAGAGGTACGTTGAGAAGATGCTACTAACAGTCGATGCCCCGATAAGCATGTTCATTACAACGATCTGCAATTGAATCGCCTCGAGAGGAGAAGCTCCTCCCATAATTAGGCCTGTCATTGCACCTGGAAGTGATATAAGACCTACTGTTTTTGCATTGTCTAACACAGGAGACAGAGCAATAACAAGTGATCTTTTCACTTGCTGTAGTGTTGCTTGTCTAGGAGTTGCCCCTAGAGCCAATGCTGTCTCTACCTAGCCAAACAAACAAGATTTTTGAGTATGAATAGACCAAATTTGTCACCAACAACAACGACAACATACTCAGTATAGACCAAATTAGCCAACAACAACGACAACATACTCAGTATATACGAAATTTGCCAACAACAACGACAACATACTTAGTATAGACCAAATTTGCCAACAACAACGACAACATACTTGGTATAGACCAAGTTTGCCAACAACATACTCAGTATAGACCAAATTTGCCGTTTACCAAAATTGAACCTAATTATATAGCAATGTACTATCAAAATTTGAGCAACTTTACTACTCCTTCTGTTCCAGTTTATGTGGCAACATTTCCTTTTGTAACTGTTCAAAAAAGAATGTCAACTTTCTAAATTTGGAAATAACTTAACTTAAACTTCTCATGTTTACCCTTATAAATAGGGATTCTTTATAGCGACACAAATAATTATAGAATGCCTCAGACTATAAGTTTCAAAAGTCTTGTAACCGCACAAATATAAAGACATGTTTATGGAAACAAGTTTCAATAATCATACTTTCTTTCTTAAACTTCGAACTTATTCAAACTTTGTCACATAAATTGAAACAAAGGAGGTATGTTTTATACTTTTGGTCCAATACTACCCTTCCATTAGAAAAAAAGTCTATTTTCTCCATCACCCCCTAAAGGAGGTTGAGCATAAATTTGGACCTTTTTCCTCGAAAATTTGGATACATTGAGTCCACTCATTTTAGACTAGAGCTCCGTTAATGACAAGGACAAATACTAAACGATTTGCTAATAACAAGCATATAAATGGGCCAAAAATGTTACGAAGGACAAAATTAAGCAATTTCAAATAGTATAGAGACCTTGTCACATGCCTACATTAAGATTTACAACTCGACGTACCAGGGCCATTTGTATCTTGATGTCATCGCGGAGTTTCTTCATCGTAACCCCAGTGACAGTCATTGCATTGCCAACCATCATCCCCGCGACAGGTATAATATAACGAGGAGTGAAAGGGAAAACACTCAAAATAATCAACAAGAACATAGTAACAGCAGTTCCAGCAAGAATTGAAACTCCAGCTATATATTTTCCTCGTGGTACATGTTTAGCACGTTGTCCAGCAGTATAACCAGCAATTGTAACCTACAAAATCAACAAATATCGGTAGAATCTGTGTGTCTATTTGTTCAACGTTATATAAGTATTAGTGTCGACTTCATGTACATACTCAAAGTTGAATGACATATATATCAGTTGAGGTCAGGTTCACGAGCATATTTATGTGATATGCATAAATATGAATATTATATTAATCTTCAATTTTTTTAAAAAAAAGATGCTATGATGTCATACCAAAAAGGAGATTTTCAAAATTTTCTATTATGTCTAAGTGGAGTAGTAAAGATGATTTGAAAGGTCAATTAAGTGATTGGCAAGTGGAAACCATACTCCAAATGGAAAATAAAATAAAATAGAGACAATGGATGCCAAATAAAATAAAGTCAACATTAGTATCAACAAGCTAAGTGGGAGAAGAATATTATTTTACTTTTTTTTTTGGAACCTACAATCAATTTGTTGATGATATCATAAAATAAAATGGAAGTGCAAATACAGAAATAAAAATAAGAATAAGAACGTGTCCTTGTTGATTTTTTTTTAATTTATCATTCGGAGTTATATTATTTCCATTGAAGTTTGATTAATACGATATGCATTGCAAGGTATATTTATTGAAACGATGCTCTCAATATCATTTTTTTTTAATTAAAATTCAAACTCGAAATTTCTTATTCAGAAAGAACAGATCAAAACTATTCCACTACCATCTCTTGTTGAATTATTCGTTGCTGAAAGTCAAAAGAAGCATAAAGTCTTGATGAAAAGAAAAGGTATTTATTGACCTGAGGAAGAAGTGAAAGAACTACAAAAATCGAGATTTGATACATGAATATATTTTAGTCCATGTAAATGATTTTTAAACTTTTTTTTCCTTTCATATTCGGTATCTGCATTAGAGTCCGACTATTCTGAATGCGCATCGTATAGGGTTTTATTCGGGGGGAAGCGCTCCCTATCAAAAACTTTTCATACCCAAGCTCAAACTTGAAACCTCTCATTAAGAAAAGAACAGTGGCAATCACTGCACTGCATCCTTTGATGGTAATTTTCTTTATATTTATCCGTCTAGAATTATCTCTCTGCACTTTTCTTTTATATGCCTTTTGAAATAATATTAATTGGAAGTAGTTTTTGTATTTTATCTTTATTTATGTTTTAATATACCATTTCTCTTCATTAAGTATTTACTCCATTGAGGAATTTGTAATCTTCAAGAATAATTACTATTAAAAATAAAATAGAAAAAAACATAATTAATTTATAATAAATATATAAAATGAAACAAAAAATTTAAAATAACTACTTTTATAAATTACGATAAATCATTTGAAACAGAAATATCAATATATTATGTAAAATAAATTATTTTGATAGCATTTCTAAAGACACATGACCTGAAATAATGTAGTACTAATTTTATGACAAAAATACAGTTTCAATTAATTAAATTAGCCTATAAAATTTCTTCTCATATTTTGTTTGCTAAGTTTATTTAGATTCCTAGAAATTATAGTTTTCTCGACACAACTTACTTTCACGTCATATGCAATTATATGAGGTTTACTTTCACGTCATATGCAATTATAGTTTTTTCAGTTATATGTATAATCTATTAATATAAAAAAATTCAGTAACTTAAACGAATAAAAAATATATGATTTATAAATTTTAAATTTTGACTCCACATCTGAATTTATATGAGGTTTACTTCACCCTTTTGTTTAAACATTTTCATTCATCATCATTTCATATTTACAAATTACAAACGACAGATGCATTTATAGATCATAACTATATAAATTTTAAATTTTGACTCCATATATGAACTTATATGAGGTTTATTTCATCTTTTCTTTAACCCTTTCACTCATCATAATTTCATATTTACAAATTACAAACGAACACATGCATTAGTAGACCGTGACATATCAAATCATCTCAGGTAGCTTTGTCTCAAACAAATTTGGAAAACTAAATTACCAACAAATCAATTACACATGTAGAAAGATTCTATATTTCTGCATTTACTTGATATCATTTTCTAAATTTGAAAACACAATAAATAAGAAAGATGAGAAGAATTAAACGGTTGATTTTTCAGATAATCATTTAATTAAAAGTTCTTTTTTAACCTCTCCTTAGAAATCAGGGGAGTATCTAAGGGGGGTCACCGGGTTCACGTGAACCCATGCTCCCCTTCGGAGATCATATATAATAGTGTTATATTTTTTTTAAAATATTGAAATATAGATGTGTGAACCATACTCAGAGTATCATATTATGTGACGATTATTGGGTGCACCTCTCTAAGTGAGGTTAGAAATCTGAATCTTATATATATATAGATATATCCGATCAAATTTACATCTTAGATCCACCTTTTTACAATAGTGCACCCCTCATCTTGAAATCCTAGATACACCTCTGTTAGAAACTCTCTTCATTTTGCTCTCTTGATACTTATCATCTGAGTAGCTTATGTTCTCTAACTAAAAGTTACGATATTATTTTAGAATTTTTATGTGTTTATTCTATTCTAATTTTCTTTAACAAAAAGGTATCTTTTTCAAGATACATAATAACTATTAGATGAGTGATTATACGAGAAATTGAGAGGAGAAATAAACATACCATGAATAGATAAGCAAGAATGATCCAAGCAACATTCTTCTGATTGAAAATGAATTGAAGAACAAAACCAATAATGGATAGTTGAAGAAATGCTCTAAATACTGAATAAATCATTTCTCCTTCAAGTCCCAATTTTTGTACATAAGATAATCCAACTGCCATAAACACAACAGCAAGTGCAGCAAAAGGCTTAATCATCCCTTTTAAGAAATCCCTTAACCAATTCCACTCCATAATTCTCTTCTTAATTATTTTTGAAAAAATCAACAAGAGAAAATTGATAAGTTTCTAAATGTGAAAAAAAAAAGAGAATTGATCAACTTCAATAGATACTAACAATTCTAGACTATTTATGGATGGAAGAAACTTAGAAGAATTTTATCCTTTTTGTGCAACCCCCCCCAAAAAAAAAGGCAAAAGGAAAACTTTATGGTTAATAGCATTTCTAGTCCTTCAATTATGGTCCTTGTGAAATCTAGCTAAAAATATGTAATCTTTAATTATTTAAGAGAGTAGTATTGAAAACAGCACTAAACTCGATATGAATTATTAGTTTTGTTTTCACACTATTGACAAACTTAAAAACACTCATTTACTTGACTAACTGAACTTAAATGCACCTTCGATTTTGCAACATGATTGAAATAAATACATCCCTAAATTCTCGCCAAGTTTAGAGGTTTTTAATATTCAACACTTATCTCGACTTTTTATTAAGAGTCACATGCTTCTACAAGAGTTTGAGACCACTCACAATATCATGTAGTAGTCAATGGTGTATTTAAATTTAGTTAATCAAATAGATTAATAGTATTTTTAAGATGAAAATTAAAACTAATAATTTGTGCCAAATTTAATGAGAAATATTCAATACTTCTCTCACATTTATGCTACTACATATTTGAAGGTACTATATTACTCAAAAGTAGTTCAAATATAGCATATTTCTACATAAATATATCAAAAATACATATTTTAATAATTAAAAATTAAATGGATCAAAATCAGCACTAATCAATAAAAGAAAGGGACTAAAAGTGCTATTATCAGTTATGAGAATTTAAGGATGATACAGAAAAGACCTTCCCTAGATAGACTTGTACCCGAAAGCATAGGGAAACGTACGTACGAAAATGGGACCCACTAATGGTAATGTGGGCCCCTCAGATTTCTGATATTAAAAATGACGTGGCTATTCTGAATGACTCTTCAAAAGGAACAATTCTGATCCATGGACCCAACTACTTTTTTATTTATTTTCGAGCGTTCGATATTCATGTTAAAATTTAAATAATATGAATATGTGTTATAATTTAAAATATTTAATTAAAAAAAGGTAATTTAATTTGTTGCACCGCATTCGTTGATAATTTGAGGAGTGTACTGGTGTGATGCCATATCTCCTTTTTTGTTTCTAACTTTAATAAAGTTAGGTGTAACTGTGGAAGGTTTAACCGGGGAAATAAGGGAAATGATTTTGTTTTTTTCAATAAAAGAGAATGGATATAAAGAGATAAATGTTGACAAAGATGTTTTTTTTTGTTTGTAGGCTAATATAGTAGAGTAAGAAGAGAGCTTGTAAAGGAGATAAACATAAGATTAGTGATGGGAAATGGATTGATTGAATCGAGGTCTAAGTATTTGTATATGTTGATGGGAGGGAAAGATGATAGATTCAATTCCGATTGCATCAAGAGAGATAAAAATTGTGTTTAAGTCTTAATATACTATATTGATTTTTAATAATGATTAAGGTGAAATAATATATTTTTGATGAAAAGTTATAAAATTTGTGAAGAAAATATGATTACAATGTATAATAAATCTAAATGAAAATAAGTGATTGAACAATTGAACATGAAAATAGTTAAAGACAATATAATAATCATCATTATGATAATTATAAAAGGATGAACTTGTGGATTCTCAATATCTCATTATCATCAATGTGACTACTAATCTAGATAACAATGGAAACATTTCATAAGTAAAGCTTAATACACGACACATACAATAGAATGACCTTAATCATTGTTAATCGTAGAAAATTATATATTTTAAGAAGCAAACTATAAGGTGAACTGATCCTGTTAATTGTGATGACATACCTTAATGATTTAACAGTCAAAATAAAAAATTCAAAATATCCAAATCGATACATCCAAAATTAAACTTAAAAAATCCAACAGATTGAATTTGAATTGTAAATTGTAAATTTTTTAATCCGAAAATCGAAATTGAAAATTTCATATCCAATTTGAGTAGTCCTAACGCCCCTAATGCCCACTCCAATCGAACAAGTCATCTAATTATACATTTGTTATGTTGATTTTTTATTATTCCTACATATTCGAGGATCTATACTACATTAAAAAAAATAATCAAAAATACTTAATTAAAAAAATTAGATATGTTGAATTATATATTAAAAGGACTAAAATCAGCATTAATCAATATTTGAGGGACGTCAAGTGCTATTATCATAATTAATGAATGATACAGAAAGACCTTCCCTAGATGGACTTGTACCCGAAAGCATAAGTGAACGTACGTACGAAATGGGTCCCACAGATTGCTGATTTTATTGAGATGACGTGGCTAACACTCAGACTACTTGTCAATTAACACGTAATCCTTCTCCCCTTATTTTATTTTTTGTGTCCGGTGTTCAGTATTCATATTAGAGTTCGACTATTTTGAATTTGTGCCACATAAGGCCTCATTTGGAGCAAAACACTCCCTATCAAGGATTTTTCAATAACCAGGGCTTGAACTCGAGACTTTTGATTAAAGGAAAAACAATCGCATTTGTTGCGCAATATTCGTCGTTGGTGGTCTTTCTTTATTTTGTTTCTTGAAAGCTAAATTATATGAATTAAATTAAAATAAATTCTAATCAGATTTACATGATAAAAATTATAATTTAATGTTATATATATAAAAAATTTAATTATAAATTATTAAGTTGATCTAATCTAATTTAATTTCAAACATTAATCATATTAACTCTCAAAAAATTTGAAAAGTGACAGCTAATTTGACACAAAAAAAATTGTTTATATAAAAAATTAACAAAAAGGTTGATATTTTATATATAATGATGTTTCACTGACTATTATGTTATATGCAGTGGCGGAATCAAAAATTTTATTAAGAATTATAAGATTTAATGAGAAATAAATGTTGACTTATATACTCCATACAAGTGCCTCAACAATATACGGCTACACCACTGATTATTAATATTGTATTTTAACTTACGTGATATAAATATTTTTAAAACGAGATATTTTTTAAAAAGTTCCCAGATAATGCCTCGTCTATCTTTTTGTTTTTATCTTTAAAAGTTAGGTGTAGGTTTAACTGGGGAAATAACAAAAAGGAACGAAAAAGCACAATTTCTTTAAATAATAATAAAATAAAGAAAGAGAGTGGATTAAAAAAGTGACTTTGTATAGAAAAAAATGTTTTTATACGTAAATGGAGTAAGGGGAGATAGCTTGTAAAGGCAATAGTAATTTAGATTGATAAATGAAGGACATGATTATATTATAGATAGATAAGAATGACGTTATCTAAATTAATTAATCCTGGTTATGTCAACTTGGTGATCTGCATTATTAGTCAAACTAAAGTATTAGAGTTAATTATTTACAGTTTTTTGAAGAATTATTTGTTATTTCTTGTATTCAAATTAGCAAATTAGAAATAATAAAAGATGAAAAGAAAAAGAAAAGAAAAGAACTATTCGTGTCCACAGAATCTATCGTGTGTCCTTAAGAAATTTAATCCCCTCAAAGTACCTGAGGTTTTAGATTAATTCCTCCCAAGATAAAACGAATTAACCATTAAAGAAGTAGCGGTACCTCAAACTTCGATAATTTCAACGAACTCAAAAAGACAGCAACGAATCACACATAGACTCTATTTTATTTTGTAAGAAAATATATGCCAAAGAAGGAAAAATTGGAAAAATGAGGAAAAACCTCTTTATTTATAGCCAACAAAGGATAGTATGAAAATGTGTTAATTGTGCCTTATCTAAAAGGTCACAACTCTTTGGAAAAAAGACAATCTTTCAGAAAAGTCACAACCCTTTGGAAAAGGCACAATCTTTCAAACGGCCACAACCCTTTAGAAAGACACAATCTTTCATAAAGGTCACAACCCTTCAGCAACGTCACAACCCTTCATTTCCTATTCACACCTTTAAAACCCAACATTATTGAGGTGTAGGATACAATTTTAGTTTTGATGTACACTAACTGAATTACATTTATCAACTCAATATATTGTCAATATAATAATTTCGTGTTACTTATGAGAAAAAATAATTTATTTCGAGTATGACTAGGTAGGATATGAAGAAAATAAAAATACAAGTTTTAGCAGAATCACATGGTATCCCAGGTTCTCATAGCAACACGTAAGTCTCATCTTCTCTTCTTACTCTATTTCGCTTGGTGATGAATAAATTGACGCGATCTATATAGAAGAAAATTTCATAGTATATGATATTTATGGATGATATAGTATTGATTGATGAGGTACAAGACAGAGTTAATATTAGATTGGAGGTTTGGAGACAAACTCTAAAGTTCGAAAGGTTCAGATTGAACAGAACCAAAAAAGAATATTTTGAGTGCAAATTCAATGTTGTATTGAATGAAGCTGACATGAAAGTAAAATTTACTATACAAACTATTCCTAAGAGAGAAAGTCTTAATAAGTATCTTGGTTTTAAATTTAGGACATCGATGATGATGTCAAATATTGTATTGAAGCGATAGAGATGAAAATTGAAATGTAAGTTTGAAGTCTTATGTAATAAGAAGATATCACGTAAATTTAATTATTTAAAGATAAAATTATATTAATGATATAAAAATTAAATTTACATAATAGTATACGTAATTCAAAAAGTCTATCAAAAATAATTATTCTATATCATATAAAATAGGAATAAAATCTGTGTACATTCCAGTCCGATAAAATACCAAGTAAATCTGATTGAGATAAGTTGAGGCCGAATAAAACCTGTCTAAGTTATGATAAATCCCACTAGCTTTCCAATAAATGATACTACTACTACTTGATAAGCATCTGTACGGAACAAAAGGATTTAATTATTCGATAAGATATTATTATTATTATTCTATACAAAAGAAAGATTCTTCCTTTTTTGCATAGGATCTTGTTTATCCTTTTTTTATACAACGTCAGCAGATTAAATTTGAAATTATCATCGAAGTTCGAACTCAATCATATTTTTCTGGCTAAAGGAAGGAAAATTAGGAGTGTCAAAATAGACCATTCAATTTAATTGAATATGAGGTTAAAATAGATCGAGTTAGTATATTAGAAATATTAAAGAAATAAGTATCGATAATAAAATAACTATAAGATTAGGGAATAAGATAATATTAACATAATAGTGATATAAAACTAATAAGAATCAATAATCAAATAAGATAACACTAACATAATAGTAATCTATTATTTTTTTAAAATACATTATCTCAAGTTAATTGAAAAAGAAAGTCAATTAATAAATAGTGAGGTACAAATCATTAAAAAAAAATGTATAAACAAAATGTACACTCGTGTGATAGTCAACATTTAATTTCAGTTGTATTTGATCATCGACATACCTATTTTTACTTTTAAATTATTGAATAATTTTTTAAAAACTCTTTTTTTTTTTCGAATTCAAGGTAATGACAAATAAAGTCTACTAGCTTTATTTCAATTGTTATTTAGGGAAGAAGCAAATTAAAGAGAAAAATAATAATCTATTTTTAGAAATTAGCATACTCCTTCCATTTTAATTTACTTGTCTTTTTTTTTCTTTTTAATATGTTAAAAAAGAAAGTCAATTCTATATTTAATATTCCACCATCACAAATAATTACGTATCTTACCTTTAATTGAGAGTTTTCTACCATATATTGAGGAAGATACACCTAGATGTATATATTTTTGCTACCAGATACACAAAAACAGGGAGAGAGGCGAGCGAGATGTGGAGGGAGATAGTCATGTATCCAAGATACATGACAAGTACACTAGATACATGTATCCGTATGTATTTGGTGTGATTCGCATGTATTTGGGATACCAAATACATAGAAGAGTGGCGAGCGAGATGGGAAGGAGGCGAGCGAGATTTGTTATGTATTCTTAGATACATTTATGCATCTCAGAGACATGCAAATTCATTTGGATACAATGTATCCAGAACAAATTACACCTAATTTTGACCCAATGTATCCCGATATACATGAATTTGGACGCACCAAAATCTGATAAGATTCGTAATGTTGTAAACTAGTGTGTATCTAAGTAATTAGTTCCTAAAGTATTGGGATTTCGATAAGTTTTTCAAAGAAAAAACTCAACCTAAAAGCTTGAGAGAGATATTTAAGCGTGATGGGCTGAAGCTGAATGGGCTAGCATAGCTCACAATAAGCCCAAATTTACTTGAAACCCTTAAGACTCAACGAACAAGCTTCGATTTATTTTTTTTGGGGTGAGAAAACTGCGTTATGTTATTTCATAATATGTTTTACATGTCCGTAAAATATTTGTGCATAACAAGCTTCTGGATTGGCTCTTAAATTGATAGGATTTAAGTGAATTACATTATGATTACGAGTATCAAAGTAACCAATGAAATTATAACTCGCCCAATTACCCCAGACTTCAGGGGATTGGGCTGAACATTTAATCATTGGGAGACCATTTTGGGCACGACTTAAGTTCATTCATTTAAAAATTTAAGCTAATTCAGAGGGTGATATGAAATATTCAACTAATATAAGAGAAATTAAAGAAAATATTTATTATTCAAAGCTAGAGGGAAATGTAAGTTTTTAAAGGAAAAATTACTCCCCATATATATTTAAGATACTATATTACATTCTATAAATCTATTAATCAATAATTAGTAATATAAGATATATATTCATCAAAATCTTACACTCGAAGTTGGCTAAAAAGTTGGTAGACTTTTCATCGAGTCGCTACGGGCCTACGATGGAGGCCCTTAGAAGGTGCTTGAAAATTATAAAGACATGAAGCTCAAATTAATACTTCTATATCTTCCTAAACCAACTTGTCAATTATTTCCTATCTTATTTTTCTATTCTTTTATCTTTTGTTCGTTTGTTTTCCGCGTATCCGATATACTACTATTATAGAAGAGTGAGTTAACTTTATAGTATCAATGTGTGTTTTGTCATTTCATGATTGGTTGTTATATTATTATTTTTTTGTTTATTCCACAAGTAAAATATTAAGAGATCCACAAAATTATCTATACACAATTATTAATGACTATTCCTTCGTATTATTTGTTCATATTTTTATTTACACACTTTTTAAAAATTCATAAATAAGAAGAGTTTATTTATCACATTTGAATTTGACATATCCATTAAGAAAATAATGATTGACATGACTATTTTACCGCATTAACCCTAATAATTGATGTTAGTATTGTTGAATATTTTGTAATATATAGAGGTCTTAAATTGAATAGACACATCTGTTTATAAAAGAACATAACTCTTATGAAAAGTCATCTCTTAACTTTTATAAATATAAAGTCTTTCTAGAAGTAGCTTAAGAAAAAATCTGCATGTGTAAATAAAGGGCTTTGTTGTATCCTGAAGGGATTTGTTTGTATTTTCCCCAATATGTATACGGGCAATATCTCTTTAAAGAAAGTGATTTTACACGTTTCAAAGCCATCTTCTTCGTTAATTATATTTCCTATTATTTTTCTAACAAGTATTACGTCTTGAAAAAATAAATTGAGGAATAAGTAATTAATGTTAAGGATAAAACACTACTGAAATTTGAACCCTTTATTTTATGGAAGATCGAACACTCATCAACCCATTGGCCTGAACTCGAAATTATAGAACTATAACATATCATATTCGAATCAAATGAATTCAATTTAATAAATATTATTTAAATTAATTAAATTATAATTATCTTTATTTCCATGAGGCCCGTGCTTGCATGGGCTTGCCATCCTCTAGTATATATATAGGTGTGGAAATAATATTCACCTAATATCTATATAACTCTCTCTTGACACCATCTAAACTTCAAAAATACACACATTTTTTCCTAGTAAAATGGCCAAAAATCCTCTTCAATCACCAATAAACCACTTAGATGATGAAGAATACATAGACATTGAAGTAAACTCTGCCTCTCAAAACAGAGAATTTGAGTTTCAAATGGTTTCAATTACCAATTATAACACAACTTCCTCTGCTGATGAACTCTTTTACAGAGGTAGACTCCTTCCTCTTCACCAAAAAGTCCTTCAAAAAGAGGTCTTTGAAGATTTAGAAGATAGCTTTTGCATCAATTTCACCATTAGTTCACCATCACAATCTTTTGAACTTAGTTCAAATGATCATAAAATAAGTCCTAAGAAAGTGTGGATTAAGTTTACTATGCATTCTTTAATTACCCAAAAGCTCAAGTCTTTGTTTAGTAAATCTTCTTGTAGAAATGGGAATTGTTGTTCTAGTATTGACATGAAAGTTGCCAAGAAAAAAACCCCATTGAAAAATGCTAATAACATTGGGAGTTTGTCTTCAAGGTCATTCAAGTGGCAACAAAAATCAAGAAATGGAAGTTCAAGGTCATTTTCTTCAACTAATTTTTCTTCAAATGATGGCTCTTTCTCATCATTTGATTGTTCCTTCAACTCTAATTATGAGTTGAATTTCTCCAAGAGAAGAAGTAGTTTTACTTCAGAGAGTGAAGGTTCAATTGAGGATGCTGTTGCTCATTGTAAAAAGTCCCACACTGGTTGAGGAAATAAATTATGATCTACGTAATTGAAATTAGGCAATTCTTGTCTCAAAAGCTAGCTTTTGTGTTTGAGTTAAGGAAACTGAGTTGTCACGAGTTTAGTAAAAGCACCTAGCTTATCTTATTCCTACAATGCAAAATAAACCTATCTTATTCATTCCTTATTATTGCATTAAAATAGACCTATCTTATTTGTTCCTTTTATTATATTAAAATAGACCGATCTTATTTGTTCCATACTATTGTATTTTTTAATATTGGGCTCCCGTGTTATGTTATGCATGCTCTTGGACATGTGGGAGAGTGTTAAGTTCCACATTGGTCGAGAGAAAGAATGTTTCTCTCCTTACTTGGTCTAGGTCAATTCTCACCTTGTTTTTTTTTCTATTTATTATTTTGGTGATTTATAGTTCTTCCGTTTTATTGGATGAAATTTCAATGAATTAGATTTTTAAAATCGCGAAGTCTTTGCTTTTAAATTCAAAATGAATCGTTTAGAGCTTGGATTTCTAGTCTGTTTGTAATTGGATCAGCATATGTCTGATAAAGAGAATAATAACTTTTTAGGCTGAGTTAGATTCAAGATTTATCCCTTATCTATATATCCCGATTGCAAGAACAACCTCATTTGAAGATTTTGAATAAATGTCTATTTTCTTCTTTTTTTTGGTTGTTGCAAGATGCATTTATGCTAACAAAGACCTACATTAGAAATTGATAAGAAAAATAAACTATGTACATTTAAAGTGTGGACATACTCTTAATGATATGAAATTTTTTGAGAAAGACTAACCAATGATGTGGAATGAACCGATTTGTTGCCTTTTACCTGTCTATAGGGCGATTTTCTATCATTACATGCAATTTGGAGATGCTAAACACTATACAAATGATAGGATGTTACACAATAAATTTTCAATTAAGTTCATAATTTTTCTGAAAATTAGTATAAGAAAAATAAGCTATAACTATAAGGTATATGGATGCTTTTAATTATGTGAACGGTGCGAATTTAACCAAAAACTGATAAGATCACATCACATTAATATATAAACATGATGCTTAACTTGGCTTTAGCGGACAACTATCACTACAAGAAAAGTGTGAATTACATAGGGATTTTTCTGGGAATTATGTATGAAAATTCGCAGGAAAATAAATTTCTTGCGGATTTTCCTGTAAAAAATACTAAAAATATCCCAGAATTTTTTGGTAAAATTGACAAAAAAAATTTCGCAAGTAAAGCGGCGTGAAGATATTCAAATAAATTTCTTTAAATAATATTAATTATTATCTCCTATTTATTTATTTTATTCATTGAACCCAATTGGCCAAGACACATATGTACCTACCTATCCACATTTCTCACACAACTACGCACCCATTGCACAATGTACTAACTGCCTAATCCCCACATGAGATTCAATTTAATTGCCCCTCCTCTTGAGATTTCATGCCCACTCATTTGTAGTTGCTACTTGAAATTCCATTCTACCAATATTTTAATTCATAGCATTTTAAATACTAAAATTTTGGTGTCTTTTTCCGATGTGGTACAAAAGATACCATGACACTACACTAATTTTTTTTTTTTGTGTCTTTCTCTAATTTGATTAATTTTTAAAGCTAAATTTAATTAATTTAATTGAGTATTTAAAATACTATTTAGATATTCATAAATTATACAAAACTACTCTAAATTCATCTCATATCAATATGGTAATAAAATATATATGTTAAATACTGGCTAAAGTTCATGTAATTTGATTCTTAAAAAGTGAAACATGACAACTATTTATATATTTAAAATAAACCACTACCACCCAACATATCATGAAAATTTTATGCTTATACTTCCTATGAGATAATGTCCATAACTAAGCATATTAAACATAGGTAAAATTTAAATTATACATACAAAGATTTTATAAATAAATAATTGAAAATGTAAATAAATTTATAAGTGTAAAGTGTAAGAAAGTTATAATCAATAATTGATAGTATATCTTATTAGGTATTTGTGGTATTTATAATTTTAATTTATCTTTTAATAATTATATTTTAACATACTTAATTATATATTTGCAAATAAATATCATTTAATAACTTACTATATATAGAGAAATTACATCATTTTTAATGATTATAAAAAAAATCAATTGGATATACAAGTAAAATTTATTTATTTATTATTTAATATAATTCTATCAATGAGGGGTAATCAAACTTCACATTAATAGTGTATATAATCGAATTTTTCTATACTTAAATATAATGCTTGTCTTATTCAATAATACAAAATTTAATATAAATAATATTAGATAAAAATTAATTACATTTATGATAGTTATATTTCTATTGGATAAATAACTAGCCATATAATTTTAATGTTTTCTATCTTTTAAATAAAAAAATAAAATAAAAAACCGCATCATTGATTTTCAGTGAGAATAAATATTAATTATATATAAGTTGAAAATATTGATCATGGCATTTGTAGTATTGTTCCAACACCGTATTAGATTAATATTATTTTATAATAATTTATTTAATCTAAAAATAGAGTAAATATTTAACAATAAAATTCATTCTAATGTCATTGTTATTTTTTATATTATTGCAATTTTTTATTTGGTTAAATATATTTTAAAGAAAATATTCCTCGAAGTTTTCAAATAAAATAAGTTCTTAGATTCAAAAAAAAAAACTTCCCGTTAAATTATATTAAAAAAATCAAGTATGCATTCCTCAAAAAATTTCCAACCAAATTCACAACAATAAAATCCCCAATTAATTCTACAAGTAAAAAAATTCTCAAGTAAATCCTCAAGAAATAAATTCTCAACAGAATTCGTAGAACATAAATCCCGAGGTAATACCACATATAAAAAAATTTCTAAATAATTTTGTCAGTAATTATTTCTAGCTGGATTGGAAAATAAGTTTATTTAGAAATTTTCTTGCAAACAAATAAAAAAATATTTTTTTTCATTACCTACGAATTTACCTATGAAAATGGTACTTGCAAATTATTTGCCCCAAATAATTCCCCAGGTAATAATTTTGCAGAAATTGCGTCAAATTTACCTACCAATTTTTCTGGGAAAATATTTTTCGCAGGTAAAATCCAGAATTTAGGAATTTCATATTTTCGCATGAAAATTTGTAGGAAATTTCTGCGGAAATAATCTCTAAGTAAAATCTCCAAGTAATTTACAGTTTTCTAGTAGTGTATGCCCTCCAACTTTGAGTGTGCACAAGTAGGCACTTAAACTTGTATAAAATTGAACAAGTAGACACACGTGTCCTACATGGCATAATACACGTAGGATGCCACGTAGGACACAAAATTGTCATGTAGGGTGCCATGTAGGACGAATGTGTTTATTTGTTCAATTTAATACAAGTTTAAGTGTCTGCTTGTACACACCCAAAGTTAAAGGTCATAGTTGCTAGCTGAAGCCAAGTTAAGAATCATGTTTGTGTATTATGCCAATTTAAACATATGTAGATAATTTATTGCTATAATATACAGAGATTGCAATTATTCCATGATCAGATGATTTATTTGAGTGTCCATAATCTTGTGTGCCAATGGGTAAGAAATGTTTTAATTCCTATTTTTGTTTTATTTTTAGTGATGGGTTGTTTCCTAAAATTCTTATGGTCATCTAGATGAGTACTTTAAAAAGGTACTATAAAATTTATCAAGAAAAAAACATCATTGAAAAATACTATATATTAATGGAACGTAATGTGCAATAAACAACATTGGAATTGTTTGTCTTCAAGGTCATTCAAGTGGCAACAAAAATCAACAAATGGAAGTTCAAGGTCTTTCTCTTCAACTAATTCTTCCTCAAATGATGGCTCTTAATTTCTCATCATTTGATTGTTCCTTCAACTCCAATTATGAGTTGAATTTCCTCAAGAGAAGGAATAGCTTCACTTTAGAGAGTTGAGGTTCAATTGAGTCTGTTGTTGTTCGTTGTAAAAAATCTCACACTGATTGAGGAAATGAGTTGTGATCTCTGTAATTGGAATTGGACACTTCTTTTCTCATGAGCTAGCTTTTGTGTTTGGGCTTGAGAAACGGAACCTTCAATGCAAAATAGACCTATCTTATTTTTTCCTTAATTATTGTATTAAAATAGACCTATCTTATTCTTTCCTTATTGTTATATTATATTAAAATAGACCTATCTTATTTGTTCCCTACTGTATTATATTTTTTAATGTTGGGATCCCGTGTTATGTTTACTCTTTTGGACATCTGGGAGAGTGTTAAAGTCCACATTGGTCGAGAGAAAGATTGTTTCTCTCCTTACATGGCCTAGGCCAATTCTCACTTTGAACTTTTTCTATTTATTATTTTGGAGATTTATAGTTCTAGTATTTCAATGAATTCGATATATAAAAATTGTGAAGTCCTTGCTTTTGAATAAACAATGAATCATTTAGAGCTTGGATTTCTAGTCCATTCGTAATTAGATACGCATATGTCTGATAAAAAGAATAATAACTTTTGAAGTTGAGTTAGGTCCAAAATTTAGCACTTGTCTATATATCCCAATTGCAAGAACGACGTCCTTTGAAAATTTTGACTAAAAATAGATAATGTCACATTACATTAATTTAAAATTACGCAAATATTTTATTGCTAGAATTTACAAAGATTGCAATTATTCCATGATCAGATGATTTATTTGATTGTTCATAATATTGTGTGCCAAAGGGTAAGGAATGCTTTAATTCCTATTTTTGTTTTATTTTATATGATTGGTTGTTTCCTAAAATCCTTAAGGTCGTCTAGATTGATACTTTAAAAGAATACTATAAAAGCTTGATTCACTTTTATAACTGTCTTTTCATCATTTAAACTTTGTTTCACTCTCTCATCACTCAACTTATCAATGATCAATTAATTAACTAAAGTAGTATTCAGTGTTCGATCTCAATTATTCTTCAGCGTGACTAGAAGATTAATTAATTACTAATCTAAATTTCAAAGAGGCCGTATATTATATTTGTGTGACTATAAATGTTGAGTATCATTAAAAATAAAATAAGAAATTTAAATTTAACTATTTCTAATTAAATTATATAAAAATATATTATTTTATTTTTTTTGGACATTATACTAAAAAAAGAGAAAGAATATAAAATATACTGAGATTGAAGAAAATATTCAAGAGCTAGTTAACTATAGAAGGCTGATAGATTGTATTGCATTACTAGGTTGTATATAAATTCATTAAATAATCTGATAAACTGTATAGTAAGAAAATTGTTCGACTCCCTAAATATGGGGATGGAGGAAGCATATAAGGCTAGAATAGTCATGAAAAAATTTTAATCATAGGGAGAGAGGCGAGTGAGATTCATATGTATCCCAGATACATGCGAATCACATTAGATACACACTAGATACATGTATCTGTATGTATCTGGTGTGATTCGTATGTATATGAAATACCAGATACATGAAAGAGTGGTGAGCAAGATGAGAGAGAGGCGAACGAGATTTGTTATGTATCCTAGATACATGCGAATCCACTTAGATACAATGTATCTTGAACAAATTACATCTAATTTTGACCCATGTATCCCCAGATACATGTATCTGGACAACCCAAAATCTGCTAAGATACGTAATATTGCAAACTAGAGTGTATCTAAGTAATTAACTCTTAAACTAATGATATTTATGTAAGTGAATATTCCTACTTATGTATTCGTATATATAATTAACTAAGTGACTTTTGTACCTGAGTTGAATATACACAATAATGATATTATCAACTTCAAATACTTTTTTTAAAAAGTTTCAACATAATGTTAATTTTCCTAACGCTTAAAATATCTTTTGTACTGTGATATTTCTCAAAAATTAAATTATGATTTGTCAATATCATTAAAGGGAACTACATGCACTTCTAATGTGAGGACGAGTCCCTTTTTCTTAGCGAATGCATGTCATGCAAGTTGATAATATATACCTTTTCTTTTTGGATTATTACTGTATTATTTTTTGGTTTAGTGTTTGTTTTCTTTTCTTTTTTTGTAATGAGCTGTCCAATAATTCAAACTTAAAACAATCCACTCAAGTGGCAAAATATTATGAACAGTAACGTATCGAAGTCATAATTTTCAATAAAAATTTTTTAAATCATTAGTCTATTTTTCTCTACTCTCTCGATTAATTTATAGTTATATATCTTATAAAATTAAAATTCTCAAATTATCTTGTTTGAAGAATCCAAACAAGTCAATCAATGCACACCTTGAAGATTGATAATATTATTGTGATGGAACCACTATCAAACTAAGATGTGGTAAATTAAAAAGGATGAAAAAACTGTCAACCAGTGTTTTAAAAGGCGGGGGCATGAGGCGAGACATTTTATGCAGTACAGGGCGAGACGTAAGCCCCGAGACATGAGGCGTAAATCTTATGGATCTATGGGGCGTTGTCTCATGTATGTTCAATTTTATAATTTTATTACTAAGAAAATAAGTAAAAATAAAATTTTCAATTATTTTACAAATAAATTTTAATAAATAACTATAATATATAGAAAAATTATTATGATTTTTATTTGAGAAAGGTATTAATAACCAATAATGAATAAAAAAAGTATTACAATTACTATTTGAGAAATATCATTACACCAATAATAAAAAATATGATTTAAAGCAAAACAGGTTCAAAACCCAAAAAAAAAAGAGAAAAAAAAGCCCAAGGCGTACGTTTTTACACTTGAAGCTTACGCCCCAAATTCTAAGACTTAAGCCCTATGGATCTACGTTTTTAATTTGCACCCAAAGCGTTTTTGGTATGCGTCGTCCCAAAACTCAACCCCCAAACTCGCCGAAAAAAGCGTTTTTGAAAACACTGCCGTCTACCTTAAGTTTATAAAATGAGAAGAAAGATCGATACGTCTTGATGAGAATTGAGAAGTTGGCTAACTGAAATCATGACCGAAGAGTTTATATGCAAGAAAAAGGAATGATCATATTGATCAAGTCAACAATAACATTTAAATAATGACATAACTTAGAATTAGTTATATTATAGAGTTCAATCTCAATCTAATAATAAAAAATGCGTGTTTATATAATAAAGTCACTACCAAGTAGAGAAGCAACCAAAATATATATATTCTTACTATCAATATTATTCTATAGTCTTCTTTTACGTACTCATGAAGTATTTTAAATCCCTATTTTTAATTTATTTCATTAATTAGCACAAAAATATGTTTCATGCTGTTATTGACTGATTAATTAATGGTATTATCAAGAAACATAGTAGTAGTAGTATATTTTTCCTCTCATCTAAGTTGGATAGATCATGAGAAGTAAACAAAATACTTACTAGAATTAATTTGAAGCCTAGGTAAATTTATTATGTCGGCAGGGTATCTTTACACCACTTTTGGATGGTTTCTTTTCAACATTTTCTAAAAAATATTTTTGCTCTTTTCTTAACTAGAGATTTCAGGTTCGAGCCTTAAGTACGAAAATATCGAAGTTTTTATATTATCGAGGACCTCATTACAAAAATAAAATGACGCCTGCCTGGGGTTTTTTACTAGGACTAACTAATAAAAAGCCTAGGAACAGAAGTGATCTTAGAAACCAATCACATTCAAGAAAAAAATCTCAATATCTTATTCATCTAGAAGAAAAACAAAAATTACACTTTCATTATAGTCTTATAGAACGACAATTACTGAATTACATTTGTATCACAGAAAAATCCAAGGGTCAAGTGAAGCGCTTTCCCCGAATGGAGCTTTACGCGACGCGAATCTAAATTAGTCAAACTTCAATGCAATATCGAACACCTAATAGAAAAAAATAATCCATAATGCCTCTTATTATCATGAAACTCAGAGGTGGATTTAAGGATTTATAAGTTTAGGGGGTTTGGTGAATTTTTCACTCGATCGATATTCAGTATCTGTATCGGGGCTTAACTAAATTCAGATTCACATATTAAATATTCCGTTTATGAGGATAGGCACTTCCAGATTTTTTTTTTCTTGTTGTAAGCCGTTGAATTGAGTCTTAATATTTACTTATGTCGTTACATGCCTGACTTTTATTCTACATGGGACATGTTGTGTGTACTCCAATATGTGAAGGGTTATTGTTTTAGGTGCAAGCCAACAGCAATATGCTATTTTACAGTTTGGTCATGTTCATAGCCCATATGGACTTAAAACATGTTCTGTATTTAGTCACTTTGTGAAAATGACGTATATATTATTCATGCACTACCACGAAATAAGGTACGTCCTAGTACATATAGCCAACTTTAGTTACTTTTGTATAGTTGAATGTAGGCATATATAGTACATGTACGTGCCCTTTATAACCTGGTGTTAACTGATATTTATGACTTTCAACTTTGAATGTGTACAAGTAAATACTTAAATTAGTAAAAAGCTGAACAAGTAGAGATACACGTCGTTCGTGGCGTCCTACGTAGCAATTTGTGTGAGATACACTTGAACTGATTTGTATATGTCATATAAGAAGTTGTGTCTGTTTGTTCAACTTTATACAAGTTTAAGTGTTTACTTATATAAAGTTAACAAGTAAATACACACTTCCTTCATGGCATCTTATGTAGCAATATTTCATGTGAGATACACTCGAACTGATTTGTATATGTCATGTAAGACGTTGCGTCTATTTGTTCAACTTTTTACAAGTTTAAGTTTTTACTTATATAAAGTTGAACAAGTAAACACACACATCATTCTTGGTGTCCTACGTAGCAGTTCGCGTGAGATCATATACTTGAATTGATTTGTATATTTCATGTAAGACGTTAGTGTCTGTTTGTTCAACTTTATACAAGTTTAAGTGTCTATTTATATAAAGTTGAGCAAGTAAATACGCACGTCCTTCGTGGCATCTTACGTGGCAATTCGGGTGATATACACTCGAACTGATTTGTATATGTCATGTAAAACGTTGTGTCTATTTATTCAATTTTATACAAGTTTAAGTGTCTACTTATACAATAGTTTTACTCAAATTTTAATTGATTTTACAATTTCTCTCGTTCATTTCTTGTCATTTAAGGGCCCGAAGGAGAGAGGACTGATTATCCTTCTCATTCCCCTAAGGAAGTAGAGCGTGGTGAAAGAAAAATTCATTTACCCAGCATGAGAAAGATAATTAATTTTGTCTGCTTTGACATCGGAATAAACATTATAATATAATGATAGCACCTGACAAGAAATTCTCAGTTGTCCTTTTAGCAATGATATGCCTTTTTTATAATTAATAATAATATTATTATTATGTTGTCATATAGCTATATTTAAAAATAAAATATCTAAGATAACGAATAACAAATCTAGTATTTTGATTAGATATTTAAATCTTTAATACATCACTTTTAACAAGAATCCAATAGCATCAAGACACGCTTCAATAATTTATTTTTTTAAAAAAACATATTGAAAAAAAATTCTACATCTAAAAATCATGTGTTAATTTATAAATGAATAGGAAAAGTTTCATGTTGGTTGAATGAATACCTTGGTTCACCCAATAAAAATAAAAATAAGAATGTATCACCATACAATATTAATCGCTAAAAATTTGGATGATCACTCATTTTTGGATAATTAAACATTATAGTCGTTATTTATTTTTATTTTGCCTTTTAAAAGTTACTTAATTTTATCAAATTAATTTCTATGGTCATTATTCCTAGAAATATAATTTCCGCTACTTATTTAATGATGTGACAATTATAAAATTTTAGATTTTTAAAAAAATATTAAAATTAATGTTTAAATTTATTAATTATTACGATCAAATCCATCATAAACCCGTAATTAATTCTTGACTCGACCTGTTTAACGAGTTGAATATTTAAGAAATGCCTTTAAACTTGAATAAAAATTAAGCACTTTTGAAATATCAAGTCCAAAATAACAATGTAAAGAACGAGAGAAACAATATGATACAAGAGAGTAATATAAGATAACTTTCTTCTTTCTTTCAATTTTGTACAATATAATTCTCAAGACCTCTATTTATATTATTATATTGAAAAATATCAAAGGGTGTTGAGGATTAGGGGTTTATGAAAAATCAATAAAAAGATATTGTATGTGTGTCTATTACTACACATGAAAACGAAATTTATACCAAAAATTATGCCTACAAATTATGAACATAGTAATATTCCTTCTAAACACAAAAGATATATGGAATACACTTAGGGCAACTTACAGATATGACAAATGCATTTAAAGAAATAATACTATATGGGTGTAGTTTATATAATTACATTCTATGGGTATATTTTAGTTTGCTATTAAGATTTGTTTTTGTATATAGCGTGTTTCTTGACTCAGTAATATACAAATTATATTTTATGAATTAATGAGCATTAAATGCGGTAACTGATGTAACAGAATCCCATAACTGTCACGACCCAAAATCACAAGTCGTGATGACACCTATGTTCCCAACCGATAGGTAAGCCAACCCAATAAGTATATCAAGCAAATATCTTACATACTAAGTCTTTTAAATAAAAATGCGGAAAACTGAAATACCACCCCAAGATTTAGTGTCATAAGTCAAGAGCTTCTACAATATGATACAAGTCCAAACTACATCGACAAGTCTAAATGAAAAAAAATACTCTGCCTGAATACTAAGACAACTGAATAGATTAAGAGATAAATAAAGGTGTGGGCCGCAGAATAGCCAAGCATCTCACCACAAATTCAAGATGATCCAAACTCAAACTCAAGCTCCATTAGGTGCGTTGATACTAGCAACCTAATCTGCACCACAAAAGAGTGCAACAAGTGTAGTATGAGTACGAAACCCCGTGTACCCAGTATATCTCATAGACCGACAACGAAGAAGTAGTGACAGGAGTATATAAGAAAATAATTCTTTAATTTTACAAGTCTACATGATACTATCAGTCAAGTCTCATCAAATAAGGATAATCAAACATCACGCAATATCCAATCACCAATAAAGCACATAATCAACAAGAATGAGGGATGTAATGAGATGCAATGCAATGTGACACTATTAAATGATATGCCTCAGACGCCAAGTACTCTCTCAACCGTATATACATGATACTCCTCGGAAATACATCGAGAGTTCATGACCCATGGGGGACTCGCGAGGTCCATATACCGACACAGACAATCTCCACGTGTCTGTGCGGACGATCTCAACGCACTATCATAAAATCAAATAATCTCCAGCACGGACGATCTCCACGTGCCCAACTTATAATTATAACATCTCACCATCCTCATCACGGACGATCTCCACGTGCCCAACTTATACTCAATCTCATGTCAATACATGTGTACAATATGATTTCAATAAAAGGGGATGATGATGCATCTCAATCAATCAAATATCATTATGATATATAATCACCTCAATTATCACAAATACACGGGTTCAATAAAGAAACACAATCACACAAAGAATTCAAGTCAATAAAACATCAGCTAATGCCTATATGCTTTGACATTCTCGGATTATAATCCACATTATATAGTAATAAACTTTTCCTTTATAACACCGGTACTCGTACCAATGCCCGTCACACCATTGGTACGAGACCCCCATCTTTCGCCCTTACCCATTGTCTATTCCATTTTTAGTTTTTAATTAGGAAAACGTCCTTCAACGAAGTCTGAAAGTCTTAACATACCTCGAATGTCGAACACGTGTCACGAATCCTCAAGATTTTACCTTTCCCCTTCGTAAAGCTTCAGAATGCTCCCAATCTATCAAAGATGTAATATTTGTAAGTAAGTGAGTCCATAGACACCCATATTACTATATGTCTAGCCTAGACCCAAAACTCACTCACATCTCTAATCAAGCTTCTAATATTGATACAATTAATATGTTGAAGTCTCATATTTCCTAAAATTCCAGCCTAGAGTTAAGTCTTAATTGGTGTTCATATAATATAATACACCTAATATTTAATTATCTATTTCAATATATCAAAAACTAAATTTATAATATAATAAACAATTAATAATAATTGAAATTGAAGCCACCGGTTACTAAACCAGTGGCAACAACTGTGAACAACATGCAAGCCAACCCCTTTTCATCACTTTCAATTATCACATCAATGGTTTGATACAATCATTAAACAATGATTTCTAACTAATGACAATTAAGTTTTGTGTGGATAGTTTTCATTGGAAGCTTTGCCATTAAACCCCCTAAAACACCCATAAATTTCTTATTCACCGTATTATAGTTATTAAATCCATACTATGCCATTAATTGAAAAAGGAATTGGTAATTGCAACACCATCAAAGTTTGAATGTTACCTGGATGACGGTGACGACCGGGTAAGTTTTTCTCTAGACCTTTTCTTCCCTTTTCTTTTCCAAATAAAATAATTAGGTATTAAAAGTGACAATTTCTACTAACTTAAATTAATTATGTGGGCTAAGTGATAAACGGTATTAAATAAATTATAGACTTGACCCATTAACTATCAACTATATTTATTATTTAATAAAATAGTCATTACCTAAATAATCGTAGTTATCGAATAGTTCCAAATTCCTATTTAAATTTATGGGAAGAGTCAAAATAGTTCTAGTGCTCAAAACGACCTAGCGGGTCGTTACAATAATTCAAGGAAATTGTGTCAATTAAATACTTCTTGTTCCAAGAAAAAGAGCTCTATTTCCATAGAAACTCCATATGAAAAATCAGATTTCCCCCCCCCCCCCCCACCCACCCACCCACTCACCACTAAACCATAGGATTAAGCAAAACTATTGTATATTGAAGTGCATGTAATGTTTTAGTTCGTTTAAAATTCATGGTTTTTCCTCTCTTTTTTTTAAGTGGTTGTAGTTCGATGAAATCAAAGATACGATTTGTATATTTGAAATGTATATGATTCGATAAGAAGATTATTCTTCTTTAATTTTCTAAATTTTGTTTTAACTGTAATTTGTATATTAGTCAAACAGTTTGTATATTGTAAGGTTGATAGAAGTTTGGTACAAGGTTTTCGAGAATGTGGGGAACATTTGTATATAAAACTAAAATGCACGATTTGTATATTTCAAGTGTGTATAATTCGACAAAAAGATTAGTCTTATTTAACTGTCCACATTTTGTTTTAAGTGTAGTCTTTATATTCGTCAAAAAAAGTTTGTATATTGTGCAGTTGATAAAATTTGTGTACAATTTTTTCGAGTTTTAATTGTGTAAAAACTTGTATGTGAATTGTATATATAAATTCTATATGTATATTGGGAACGTTTGTATATAAATTGGGGAACGTGTATGTATATACATTCTGTGTAGACTTTGTAATAGTCAAAAAAAGTTTGTATATAGTATGATTCTGTATTATTTGTATAATTTTATTTATATTGTGTATAAATTCTAGAAATAATTGTAATGAATAGTATATAGAATTGTTATATACAAATATGCAAATTTGTATACAAATAAGGATAGTATTTAAAGAACAAGCATCTTTTCTTGAGTTTTATACAACAATTGCGACACAGATTGGAGTTGACGTGAATAAGAAAGCATTGAAGATTGAGTATAAAGTTGAAGAGAAGAAAATATGGATATAATTCATACAATCTTGTGATACTACATGCAATTTTGTATATAGTAACTAAATATACAAAACTATGTATACATATATGTCAATCAATTTGTATATATCAAATAAAATATACAAATAAAATACTTATATATGCTAATATACAGATACTACATGCAATTTTGTATATAGTAACTAAATATACAAAACTCTGTATACATATATGTCAATAAATTTGTATATATCAAATAAAATATACAAACGGCAGCATAGAATTGAGAATTAAGCATAAAGTATACAAAGTCATTTTTTCTCTTCGATCTCAATTCTTCAATAGATTTTTACTCTAGAACAAGTTTAGAAGATGGGGTCGAATCGTCCATCTTGCTTTGAAATCTAATAGTCTGATAGCTAATGGAGAGATTTTGAAAAAAAATTATACAAAAACTAATAAGCATAATAACTATACAACTGATGAAATCCGGAAAAAAAGAAAAGAAAATTTACCCACGAATTAGGCGGTTCACGAAAATTGAAAAAAGAATTGGAGGGAGAAGGTGAAAATTTTCCAATTTAAATTTTAAATTGAAAGATGAAGAGTGATTTTAGGAGATATAATTCATACAATCTTGGAAGTTGAAGAAATAATTATGGCAAAATTAATGGTTTGAATTCATGAGAGAGAAAGTTGAATTGTATATAATGTTATATATATAAGGAAGAGTTGATTCGTGTGGGTCCCATTGTTAATGGCAAAAAAATTAAAACTGTATTTATTAAATGTAAATAAATTAAAATGTACCCTTAATGACTAATAAACTAGTAAGGTTTGTCATTCTATGTAATTTTTCCTTTTTAAAGATGAATGGACTTGACCATAGCTCACAATAAGCCCAAATTAACTTGAACCTCTAAGAAAACAAGGATTAATTTGGTGGGCTGAATGGACTCACATAGTCATTTGGGCACAATTCAATCCATCTAAAAGCATGGGTTAGAAGAAAATGTGGGTCTAAAAGTAAATATACATAAGTAAATAACACAAAATATATTATTATTGATGCTAATTATACGCTAAATAACAGTTTCCCTAATTATATTTTCTGTCAGGAAAATATTGTTCCGAATACATGTATCTGACGAAATAGATATATGTATCTCAGATACACACGGGTCAAATCGGTGTTATTTGTTCCAGATACACTGTATTCAAGCGTGATTCGTATGTATATGAGATGCATTGACTCTCTCATTTTCCTCTCTTCCTATGTATCTATATTTTAGAATGTATCTGAGTTTCATAAATTTTATGTATCTGTGTATCCAATATCAATTTCATATATCTGTGCATCCAAAGTTAATTTCATCTAGTGCATCTGATATCAACCATGTATCCGATATCAATTTCATCCGGTATATCTAGTATCAAATATTTAGTGTGTCCATACATAAATATAGGTATTTTGATACCAGAAACATGTATTTAGTATCAAAATATACACTGATATGTTCATCAATATATCCGTACTTAGATACATATATTTGGTATCAAAATATATGCTGATATACATCATAAACCAAGCAAGAAGAGAGAGAGAGAGCAAGGGAGAGAGCGAGAAAGCAGAGGGAGAGAGGAGAGGGAGAGAGATTATGTAATTATTTTAAAGTAAAGAGGAATTTAGTATATATTGTAGGTATGTTTGTGTAGGTAGTTTTCTCATAATACATATATAATAATTTTTTCATTATTAATTACCACTATTAATAAGAGGGTACAAGCAATGTCGTTCAAAACGTTGTGATTAAGCTTTTCTACTCCTGTGGGTCCTATTTTTTTTCCCAATATTTGTTTGGATTTTCCTTGAATACTTGTGAACCACATTATTTTGAACACTTCTCTAAAATTTGAAAAATAATAATTAAAAATCACATAACATGACAAATTTGATTTGTTTTTTATTTTTTGTTTTCTCCTGATTAATATCATATCTCAAATTTGCATTTTCTACGTTAATTGATTGAAAATTATTTTTCTCACTCAGGTTGAATGGAATATAAAAATCAACAAATAAATTCAAAAGGGTTATTCACATAAATACTTTTATTTTCGAGTGATTTTTATTTTTTATCCTTAAATATGTTAGTCTTTGATTTATTCCTTTCAACACTTAAAGTAAAAAATTAAGTGGTGAAAAATATCTCTGACATCAAATGATAAATAATTTTTGGTTGATAAAATTTATATTATCGAATCACAATATATTATAAATATGTGTTATAAGACATAACAAGCTATGTTGTACTGCATAACTTAATTTTTACAAAGCTTTTGACGTACGAGGTAAAAGTTCTCCAAATTTTTGCCGAGCAAATTAGATCATAGATATTGGGTGAATGATCCTAAGCATGCACGAGATCGTCAATGTGCCTTTTTAGGATCATTCATATTTGGATGCGTCTTGAATTTTTTTTATAAGGATCTATTTATATCTTGTATTTTTTCTATTCATTTTTATTTGTTCACTTTGAATTTTTATCCACCTTTTAAGTTAGTGGTTAATATGAATATTTTACATATAATGGACAAATAAAGTAAACAAAGAGAGTATTTGACAACCCTTTACTATTTTTCAATGGTAAGATTTGTATTACCCAAAAATACAATGGAAAAAAAAAATTATTGTAACAACTGCATATACTTTTTATTGACATGAAAAAAATACAAAAAAATTACTTGTGTGGTGACTCATTTTCTTTCACTCAATATCTATATAATTGTCTCTTGACACCATCTAAACTTCAAAGCTCCTTTACCCTTCATTCACCAACCTCAACTTCCCCCATAACCATCTTAAAAAATACACACTTTTACATTATCTATGGATCATTTAGATGATGAAGAATATATAGACATTGAAGTGAGCTCTTACTATTACTTTTCATCATGTCCTAATTCTTCTTCCCCTCAAAACAAAGAATTTGAGTTTCAACTTACAAATCATAACAAAGAAACCACAACTTCCCTTGCTAGTGAACTCTTTTACAAAGGCAAACTCCTTCCACTTCACCAAAAAATCCTTCAAAAAGAGCTCTTTGAAGATTTAGAAGATAGCTTTTGTATAAACTTGTTGATCACCCCAATTAGTTCACCATCACAAACTTGCATGGTGAGTTTTGAACTTAATCCAAATGATCATAAAATAAGTCCTAAGAAATTGTGGTCTAAGCTCATCAAACATTCTTTAATCAACCAAAAGTTCAAAGCTTCAAGGGCATTCTTCAAGTCTTTGTTTAGCAAATCTTCTTGCACTAATAGTAATTGTTGTTTTAGTAAGGACATGGAATCCAAGAAAAAAACTACTAATAGAACATCAAGGTGGCATTCTTCAACAAAATATTTGTCTTCCTCTTCAACAAACTCTTCCACAACTTGTGGCTCTTTCTCATCATCATCTAATTGTTCATTCAACTCCAATAATACTTTTACTTCAGAGATTGAAGGTTCAATTGAGGCTGCTATTGCTCATTGTAAAAAGTCCCAACAGTGTGGCTGGCCTTAGGTCATTATTAAGGTTCCCTATTATATATTGTGTTTCTGTTGAGAATGTTATTAACTAATAAAAGTGTGCTCTTTCTAACAATTTAAGTTTTTAGATGAGATGGTCCTACATTTCAACATGGTATCAGAGCCAGGTCCATCTCCATTTGGGCTCCCGGTCCACACTCCAGTTGGGCCTGGGCGTGAAGGGAGTGTTAGAGTGAGTAAAAGTTTCACATTGGTTGGGAAATAGACTTGTGATCTCCTTATATGGGTTTGGGCAATCCTCCCCTCATGTGCTAGCTTTTGGGATTGAGTTAAGCCAGGTGTCATATCTTTACAGTTTCTTAATATTGAGCTCTCCTGTTATGTTATTGATCACGCTCCGGAACGTGTGAGAGAGTGTTAAGTTCCATAATGATCGAGAGATAGGTTGTTTGTCTCCTTACATATTGGTCTCGATCAATTCTCACCATGAGCTATTTATATCTATTATTTTGGAGATTTATAGTTCTTTCATTTTATTGGATGGAATTTCAATGATCAAGATCTATAAGACTTGCAAAGTCCTTGCTTTTGAATCCAAAATGAATTATTTAGAGCTCGGGTTTCTAGTCCATTCATAATTAGATCTGCATATGTATGGTAAGGAGAATAATAATTTTTGAGGTTGTATTAGGTCCAAGGTTTATCGCTTATCTATCGTGATTGCAAGAACGGATCGGACTTGTCTTTGCAGATTTTGAATAAAAATCTTTTTTATTTGTGCTTTGTAATTGCAAGATGTTGTTTATGCGAACTAAGATACAACATTAGAAATTGATAAGAAAAATAAACTACATATATAGGGTGTAGAGAGTTACTTTTAAGGGTAAAAAACTTAACTATACAAAATAAGCATCTAAATTACCACTGTATAATAGTAGTTTTACTTTTCATCAATATAGCAATAAAGTTTTTGCAAAACACAAAAATAATAATAAATAATAAATAAAAACGGAAAATTAAAAAAAGTAAAACATACTATTCAATATTTAGTAATATTCTAATTCCCTTAATTTCCTCCTTTTGTTATTTTTCTTCCACAAATATCTCAAATATTAGTTAATATTGTTGAATTTTATTTATTTATTTAAAACAATATTTTTTTACATTTGAATATTTAATGGTATTAACGATTTTATTATTCGTGAATGGTATTCGTTCTAGTGTTGAAACATTAGTTTACAAGTTAGTTTACTTCATGGTATAAAATGTAGTTCTCTTAAAAACATAATTACCTTAAAATTACTATGGGGCATTTAATGGTATAAAATTACCTATTAATATAAAAGTGGTGTTATATTTCAATTTAAATATATCAAATTATATAGCAACTTAAAAATGATTTTGTAATGCTTACTAATTCAAAATAGTAAGATTATGCCTTCCATATTGTCAAACCATCGTAAAAAAGTTGATTTTCTTCATGGTATAAAATGATTTTTTGAAAAAAAATTAAATGTTAAAATGGTTTCATATATATATATATTGGTATATTTAAAGGTATATATTATTATAATAATTGTTGGTATAATGTTGGTTCTATAGTTGGTATATATGTTTGTATATTAAATGGTTGAATATTTATTTAAAATATGGTATAATTTTGTGATATTTCTTTGCATATATTGAGTTATGTTGTTAGATTAACACATAGTGTAATCCTCTAAAAATAGAATTACTAAAGAATTCCTATGGGGCATTAAATGGTATAAAAATACGTATTAATATTCTCACTAAAACAACCAACACAAACATTCATTTTCACTACTCTACACCATAATATATACATCTCCACAACTAAACACACCATATTAATTATAAACAAGAAATCACAAAAATCATCAACATAATAATTCAATATCACATTTAATACCATAACATCAACACCTCCACAATTCATCAGACCATATTAATTAATTAATAGAAAATAACATGCATCCCCTCCTTTTTATCTATTTGGAGTAACATTGGGAGGATTTCCCGCCCATAGAAGTTTTTCTCTTACACTTTCACTAATCAGAGATGAAGTGAATGCATTCAACTCAAAATTTGACCTTGATAATATAATGGAGTTGTTTGAATGGCTATTACACTTCTTAAATCTTGGACTCTTTATAAGAATCGATTCCGCCAGAATTGTTCCACTCATAATTTTATAAAATCAAATGAAATAACTTTAAAATCATAGATTTTATGGGACTTTGAAATCATTGTTTGAAGATAAAAATCAAGGAGGAGAAGAAATTAAAGATGAGAAGAAATCGTTGTTCTTATAAGATAACAATGGAGTATTGTTCTATGGAAGAAGATGAAAATAAAAGATGAGAGAGAGAATATATTTTTCATATAAATTGAATAAAAGAAGAAGAGAGAGAATACACATTACCATAGTAAGAGAAAAGAGAGAGACTTCTTTTTTACATAGATTGAATAAAATAAGAAGAGAGAGAAAATTAATGTGTACAAAATAGGTAACATATATGACTAAAATTGTGGTTGAAAAAATAAAAAGTAATACGATGATTATCAATCCCATTAAATCTGCACATAACCCCAAAAAAGAAGGAAAAAATACTACTAAATAAATTATTTAATTAAATCTCAAAAATTAAATTTTTTTGTTATGTTTGTAATTAAAAAGGAGTATATGTATTTATTGTTAATTAAGATCTTAAATAGTATATTCTTGTAATTTTCACTACTTTTAATGGTGCGAGATTTTTTGAAAAAAAAAAAACAGGTTAATTAAACATCACTTAAGACAAATAATAGCTCACTATGTATAAGGAGTATATGATCTAAAACAAATAATATCACACCACATCGAGGATATATAATTACGTAAAGATGAAGAAGAATAGCTTTACAAGGAAATGAATGTGTGAAAATGGTCATCAACTTATAATAGAAGAAAATGAACCTTCCCAATAAGAATTGTGATAGAATGAAAAGTACTCCTTCATCCTTAACAAGAGGTTTCGGATTCGAGTCTCCTTGATTATGCAATTGCGTTTGTTAAGGAGCACTATACCCTCAATGTGGGACTTTCCAGCTCGAATCCAGATGTTGATGTCCACCTTTTCCCAAGTGTTACCTTTAAATTTCTACTCTATAAAGGGTACTATAAAAGCTTGATCTTTATTATTTAAAGATAAAATAAGAAGTTTAAAGTTTAAAGTTTAAAGAAGCCGAAAATTAGTTGATTTTAAAAAATAATAATTTTTACTTTATCTCAAAATCAATGTTTGATAATAAAATTTTCAAATTCAATTTGAAATTGAATTTCACGCATCTACTGCATGCATGCTAGCCTTTGCTGCTTTGCACATGGATTATCCCCTATGTCTACGATATTTTTTTATTATCAAAATTTACACTAATATATATATATATATATATATATATATATAAGTTTTGATCAATATTTTAAATTATATATTTTTAATCATATTGCAACTGATAATATTTTCTCGTATAATTATTGTATATCTAAATTTTAATTTTAAAATATTGATTCTAATTTAACTTAAAAGAATTAGTTAACTTCACTCTGAAAAAGAGAAAAGTGTCTGTCAAATAAATTATAACGGAAAAAGTACTAATATTGATTGCCTTTACAACTTTTTGGTTAATAGTCATGTTCCCACTTGAGCATCTCCAATCAACAGAAGAATAGTTTCTTTTTAAAATTTTGAATTATCGTAAATCACAATGACAAAGAAATAAAGAAGAAAAACAAGCACTAAACAAGAAAAAAAGAGTTTCAAAAAAGGTACTACTAATAATATATATCAAAGGACCAACAAGAGTTATCGTGGAGTGATAAATACTCATTCATCATTAATCAAGAGGTGTCGGGTTCGAGTACCCTTGAATACGAAGTCGCTTTTGTTAGAGAGCGTTTTACCCCTAATGTGAGACTTCCCGACGCTAATCTGAATTTAGTCGCAATGGATTTCAAACAATTATCAAATAGCCCTCGCATGAAAAAGGGCCCTCATGTGGTACTTCGATGTCATGATGTCTAGACAAACTCACAATACTATTATAGGAAATATCACACAAAAAAAACTATGCAATATATTAAAATATCTTACTATAAATTAGCCAATTGCATATTCAAGTCCAACCGTATCAACCAAAGTCCCCAAAAAAGTGCATAAATATGTCATTTTCAGTTAAAAAGGTCTGCCCACATCTATCAAGTAATAATTCATATTATAATTTAACAGTTAACTGTTGAGAAATATGCATAAATACAAAACGTGTTCCAAAATAGGTAGTGGGGGCATCCAGGAATGATCACTAGGGTATCAATTTATTTGTATTAGGGAAAAAGCTTAAATATGTTATCCAACTTTAAGAAAAAGCTTATTTATGTCATATGTTAAAAGTTTGGCTCATTTATGTCATTGTCGTTTAAGAAAAGACTTATTTATGCCATTATTTTTAACTCTGGTTTTGAAAAATCATTTTTTACACCCAAATAACTTTTAACACTTTTCAATTAGAGTTTTGGATCAAATGTACTCTTTTTGGTTCTTCTTCCTCAAAAACATCAAGAGCACATGAAGAACATCAACAACTCCGAAATTTCAAATATCTTCAATTCTTCGAGAAGTCACTTCAAATTACGGCCACATCATTAATTTTTTTTTAAAAAATCAAAATTCTAAATCATTTGTGGAGTTTAAAAAATTCACCCCTATTAAAAAAAAATTTCAAAAAAAAATGAAAATCAATCCCAAAATTTCAAAAATCTGCTTTGATTCATGTTTTTGATATTGAATCTTTGTTTCCTAGTGTTTTTTGAGTCTATATTCAAAATTATAAATGATTTGAAGTTGTGGAGAAAATTCTATCATTAAAGAATGTTGAAGTTTTGAAACTTTGAAGAAATTTCAAGTGGCTCTTGTTAAGTTAGGTTGAATTCGAGCTCAAAAAATATTGGGTTTTAATTTGTATCTAGCTCTAAGGGAAGCTACTCTTGAAATTTCAAGTCATTTCACGAAGAATTGAAAAAGTTTGAAATTTGAGAGTTGTTAATGTTCTTTATGTGAATTTGGTGTTCTTAAGGAAGAAGAAGCAAAAAGAGTACATTTGATTCAAAATTTTCAATTGAGAAGTGTTAAAAGTTATTTGGGGTGTAAAAAATGGTTTTGCAAAATCGAAGTTAAAAAATAATGGCATGAATGAGCATTTTCTTAAACGGCAATGGCATAAATGAGCCAAACTTTTAACGAATGATACAAATGAGCCTTTTCTAAAAGTTCGATGACATATTTGAGCCTTTTCCCTTTGTTTTTTTAGTCCGTTTAGAAAAGAATGTTTAACTATTTTTTTTACATTATATGTTTGAGATTACAAAATCAAATGATATACGTATCTTTAATTTAAAATCATAAGATTTTAATTTTTTTTACTTTTCTAAATGTCGTGTCAAATAAAAAAATCAGATAAATAAATTAAAACGAAAAAAATATATTGGTGTTGATCTAATATGTCCCGGCCAGCTACAGGAATTTAACTCTTTTTACTTATTTTTGGTTAACTCTCAGCTAACTAAAAATGTATTACTTATTATACTTTAATTTCACTCATTATTTTATCTAACACACTTCAGTGGCGTACGTAAAATTTTATGTAATAGTATTGACAAGCATAAAGGATCCTTACATTCTGTTTGGATGGTTGTTACAAAATAATGTATTATATCATATTGTATTGTTTTAATGAATATAACGTTTGGATAGATTGTATCGTTCTTCGTCGTTACATAATGTCACACATCAACAATTTCAATGATAAACCTTCAAGAAAAATAGGATACGGGGTAAAACTACTACTCCCTCTGTCCAACAACAGTTGTCCACTATTGACTTTGCACACTTCTTAAGAAACTATAAATAGAAGGGTAATTTTACTATATCAGCCTTTGAATATACTCCCGCCGTTCCCTTTTACTTATCACTTATTCCTAAAATAGATTTTCATTTTTACTTGTCACTTTTGACATATCAAGAAAAAATAATAATTTTTTCCATGTTTCACCCTCAGCATTAAATAATTATTTTGCAAATCATTTTCTAAAACATCATTTAATAGGACATAGTTTGGTAAAATACCTATATCATTAATTATTTTTTAATGAGTGTGCCAAGTCAAACTGTGACAAGTAAAAGTGAACGGAGGGAGTAATAAATACAATGTCTTGAAAAATGTAATAAGGAAATGACTATAATTAATGATAAGAGTAAATTAGGAACTAAGTGTAAAATTATCCATTGATTTCATAAAGTGGACAGGTATTGTTGGATATCCCAAAATAGTATAGTGGACAACTATTATTGAATGGAGAGAGTATAAAAAAAGTAGAGTAAATAATAAAATAGAATTATTAAATAATTAATTTGAGTAGATTATTTTAAGTTTGAATTATTGGACAGAGGAAAGAAAAAGAAAAAAAAGAAGACAAAACAATGACATGTTATTCCAGGATAATATGTCAGGACAAACTCACAAAAAATTAAAAGTGCGCCTATATAATAATATTGACAAATGACAATTCATCGTTAGAAATATTACAAAATAGGAAAATATATTTTTAAGCTTTTGGACGATTAATATTTCGTTGAAGTTTTAAAAATAAAGTATTTGATGTTGATGTTTTATATTTACAAGTATCTAGAAGGATGAAATCAATCGGTGTTAGCTTTGACAATAAATACTAAACTAAGAACTTTTAATCGTAATATTATGTACAAATTTGATTTGATCGACCTAATAACTAAGTATATAATAGGACGGTGACCCTCCTCTCAGACCAATCCCTTATTCGAACCTCAAAACTTACTATCGAGTACTATTAGGTTAAACATAATGTTATACTCAATTACTAGTAGTGTATAATCAACTATACACAAAAGTCACTTAATTATCAGGTGGTTATGTATAGTAAATGTTACATAAATAATTATATTGTCATTTTCAGAAAATAGTTATACAGTTGGCTATTCAGAATTATGCATAAATACAGAACGTAATAAGACATCATAATTCATAGCTAGCTACTAGCTAGGGGCCATTTATAGGAACATGATCACTGTTAATTAAATTAACATATTGTTGTTGGCCAACACCTAGAAAAAACATATGGAAAACTATCCACCACTGGAGAAGAAATAATTAATATAATATTTTAAAATTAAAATTTAGATTTTTTTTGAATGTATGTTAGTTGTTAGGTATGAAAGAAAATATTTTTCGAAAAATGTTGAAAAGAAACAATCCAAAATACATTATAAAGCCTCATACATAATATATACCTAGCTAGGCTTCCAATGTTAGTAGTGTTTTGGACTTATCATCCAGCTGATTTGATGAGAGGGAAAATATAAGAGTAACTAGCTAGTACTATTTCTTCTGTTTCAAAATATGTGTCGTTTTTGCTAGAGTATACTTGTTAAGAATTATGATATCCCTAATCATATTGCATGCATACCTAAATGAGAGAGGCGCAATGTTTTTGAAAGAAATTAATATCTCACGTCGGATTGAGATTCTTTATATGACTTGAACAATCTTCTTCTTTTTAAATTAATTTTTGGAGTGTGAGTTCGGTGTTCGGACCTATGTTTATTTAATTAACATGGTATCAGAGTATGATTCATTCTAATTCTTGTGTATCAATATTGGACCTCCATATTAATTTGTCCACACCCAAATATAAGAATGTTGATGAGTTTCATGTTCGGATGAAAGCTCTCTTTATATGGTCTTTGACAATCCTCTCCTTATTATGAGCTAACTTTTGAAATTGAGTTAGACCCAAAATTCATTTCTTTAACATGGTGTCAAAGTCAGATCCATTAAATCCATACAAGAGTTGTAAATATACTCCTTGTTGATGATTGTGCACACTTCAGTCCGGAAAGTGTATGCGCATCATGAGGGGGAGATCGAGAGAGGGGTGTTGAAAGAAATGTCCCACATCAAATTCAAAGGCACATAATCAAAATTTAAATTTTATAAATTCGAAATTATAATCTAAGACAAATACAAAATTCGAACAAGCACTACTGAATTTGTAAATTATACTCTATCTCCACTCCTAATCAAACCAAGATAGGATTCTTGAGACTTCTTATATATATGGCTCTTGATCAACTCTCCGACCTAGCTATTTAAAGTTTAAGTTAGTCCCAAAAACTATTTAACATAAATATGTCATTTTCATCAAAAAGGTCCCCAAAAAATGAAACGTGTATCAATAAATGTAGTTAAACAGTTATAGATATACGTGTTCTCTAATTAAGCCAGGGGGCCTGGAAATATTGCTTTTATAAGAAGAAAATGAGCAAAGAATATAATATAATGTCCCATAAAGAATAAAAGTCACGCATGTAACAACATAAAATCAATTCAAACGGTTTATAAGTACAAAAATAACTATTTCATGATGAGATGTTTATTTGTTGCAAAAGTAAATATAATAATCAGAGGCGAATTCAATATTTAAAGTTTATGAATTTTTACAATAATTTTAAGTTAATATAGGACAATAATTTTAATAGAAATATATGATTTGAGCAAAAATTACTGAGTTCATGTGAATTCACACCAGACAAGCTGAATCTGCCTACTAACTACATTGATGCTACATTAAAATTTACCTTGTGGTTTTAGACGGTAAGACTTGTCGTTCATTTACATACCATTAAAGATTGTGATGATATGGATAGATTTCTCCATTCTTAATCAGAAATCTCGTATTCGAATTTTAAAAAATGTTTTTAATTTCCTTTAATAAGTCTTATATCGCAATTCAAATTAGTTTTATCAGTGAGTTCTGAATACCCAATTGTTATACCAAATGAACTTCACCATATATAGGATCGTCAACATCTTGCAGTGGGATAAGGTCTTTATGCAAGTTATGATATAATATTATTCGATTCGAGTCAAATTCATAGATTATCGCTCCTTACAAAGCCTTACACCAATAAAAAAAAAATTTATTGCACCTTATACATAATAATAACACCAATAAGGGGTAAATGATCTAGGGCACATAATCTTGTGTTTGCAACTTATTAGTAAGTACTCACAAGTAGACATTTATGTGTAACACTTGCGTCCTACGTGCATTATGTCAGATAGGACGTATGTGTCTACTAATTGTCGGTGTCCTTATAAGCCCAGCCACACTGTTGGGACTTTTTACAATGAGCAACAGCAGCCTCAATTGAATCCTCAGAAGTGGAAGTACCATTATTAGAGTTGAAGGAAGAATAATTAGATGATGATGAGAAAGAGGCACCATTTGTGGAAGAATTAGTCGAAGAGGAAGACAAACCTTCATTGTTACATGATGTTCCATTACTAGTTTTTTTCTTGGAAACTTTCATGTCCTTACTGGAACAACAATTACTATTTGTGCAAGAAGATTTGCTAAACAAAGATTTGAGAAATTCCCTTGAAGATTTGAACTTTTGGTTGATTAAAGAATGTTTAATGAGCTTAAACCACAATTTCTTAGGACTTGTTTTATGATCATTTGGATTAAGTTCAAAACTCTCCATGCAAGTTTGTGATGGTGATCTAATTGGAGTGGTCAAGAAATTTATGCAAAAGCTATCTTCTAAATCTTCAAAGAGTTGGGAAGTTTTGGTTTCTTTGTTATTTTTGGTAATTTGAGGGGAAGATGATGAAAAGTAATAGTAAGAGTTTACTTCAATGTCTATGTACTCTTCATCATTTGAGTCCTCCATTGATGATGGAAGAGGATTTTTGGCCATTTTTTTCTAGGAAAAAATGTGTATTTTTGAAGATGGTTATGGGTGGAAGTTGAGATTGGTGAATTAATATGGTGTGAAGAGAGAATTATATAGATATTGGGTGAAAATCAACTTTGTTTCGAACCATATAAATTTTATCTAAAGCTCATGTTGGCTTTTTGGAAATTTAAAATAAAACTAAAACATTATTGTATACAGCTTTCATTAAGTATTCATACAAATTTAATACAGTTAGGAGCCGTTTGGTTACTGGTTAGAGTTATGCAGGTATTAGTTATGCAGGGTTTAGTTATGCAGGTATTAGTTATGCAGGGTTTAGTTATGCAGGTATTAGTTATGCAGGGTTTAGTTATGCAGGGTTTAGTTATGCAGGTATTAATTATGTATGGTTTAGTTATGCAGGGTTTAATTATATTGGTATTAGTTATACATGATTTAGTTATGTACAAATTACAATACAATAAACTAATTTTTATTTCTTAATTCCAAAAATGTTTAGCGAGCTAATATTTATTATATCCATTAAAATAAACAACTATCTTAATAACACATTAAAATTTAAATAAATGTCAATAGCTAAAAACACTAAAGTAAATAACAAATAACTAAAAGCAGTTAAGTAATTTGTATTGAATAGGATAAGTAATTAAGTAAATAAGAAATAACTAAAAATATTATAATACATGTATTGGCCGTGCGTTGCAAAGAAACTAAGTAAAGAACTAATTACAATTAACTGGCACTATCTTATCGCCAAAGAAAATAATTAATAAAAAATAAAGCAAAGAAACTAAGTAAAGATATTGAATAGGATAAGTAATTAAGTAAATAAGAAATAACTAAAAATATTATAATACATGTATTATAATAAAGCAAAGAAACTAAGTAAAGATATTGAATAGGATAAGTAATTAAGTAATTTGTATTGAATAGGATAAGTAATTAAGTAAATAAGAAATAACTAAAAATATTATAATACATGTATTGGCCGTGCGTTGCAAAGAAACTAAGTAAAGAACTAATTACAATTAACTGGCACTATCTTATCGCCAAAGAAAATAATTAATAAAAAATAAAGCAAAGAAACTAAGTAAAGAACTAATTACAATTAAACGGCACTATCTTATCGCCAAAGAAAATAATTAATAAAAAATAAAGCAAAGAAACTAAGTAAAGAACTAATTACAATTAACCGGCACTATCTTATCGCCAAAGAAAATAATTAATAAAAAATAAAGCAAAGAAACTAAAAATAATTAAGCAACTATCAAGACAAAAATAAATAGTAACTTTTTTAAAAGCACACATAATTAAAAAAAATTAAAAGTTAATTAATAAGGGTAAATATGTAAATATATTATTTAATCCATGTATAACTAATACCCACATAACTTATTCCACCTTCTACCCTGCATAAAATTATACATAGATTTCCTCATAAGTTATGTAAGTATTAATTATGTGGATTCACTAAAACACAACCAAACATTGTATAAAACTAATGCAGGATTAATTTTTATACAACATTTTAAACCTACCAACCAAACACCTTATAAAATTAATACATAAATTACTTTTATACAATATTTAAAAACCTATCAACTAGGGGTGGGCATTTGGTTCTTCGGTTCGGTTTTCTTAAATTTCGGTTCGGTGTTCGGTTTTGAAAAAATGTGCACCAAATACCAAACCAAAATATTTCGGTTCGGTTCGGTTCGGTTTTTTAAACTTCGGTTCGGTTTAATTCGGTGTTTTTAAAACGATTTTTCGGTGCAATCAAATAAAAAATAAAGTGAAAATTAAATTATCAAAACGTTTAACTAAAGATAAAAGTTGAAAATTCGAAATAATCAATTAACATATTTAATAGTTAAAGTTTCCAACAAAGAACTAAAGAAGTTTTTTTTTCTCTTTCCGATTTTTTGTTTCAACAAACACTCTTTGTAATAGCAGCCAACAATTTAAACCAAGAATTCAACACTTGAAATTTAAAAGTTAAAACAATACAAAGTTAAAAATGCCTTAATATTCAACTTCATTCAAATAAAAAACAATAGGAGTCACAACTCACAAACACAAGTTACCAAGTATATAATTAATAAAATTAAAATATTATTTTAAATTTAGTTAATAAAATTTCAGTTTTTCGGTGCACCGAATTTTTCTTACCCTGACACCGAATATCGAACCGAAAAACCGACACCGAAAAACCGAATTAATTTGGTTCGGTTCGGTTTTTCGGTTTTCGATATTTATGTGAGTATTAGTTATGTAGAATTACAAAAATATAACCAAACATTGTATAAAACTAACACAAGGATAACTTTTATTCTATTTACAAACCAAACATGGTATAAAAATTAATACATGAATAACCAAGTTATTCATGTATTAACTTTGCCCTTATCCAGTAACCAAACGGCCCCTTACAGCACAAATGCAAAACTTAATATACAATTTTCATATAAATTCAACCCTAACTTTGAACATTAATGAATCATGAATGAAATTCAATTCAAAACTGACCAAATTTTCGATTCGAACCTCTCCCCAAGTTTCAATTCTTTTGAGGTATCATCCATTCAAAATAAAATTTGTTTTCAACAAATCAATTTTCTCCAACTTCAGCTCTTAGAAAAGTGTCCTCTTCCGTAAGTTTGTGGAATTGACTCATCTCCATTACACTTTCTCTCTATTTTCTCAAGTATACATTTAGATTAATTTAACAAACACTGGAGTTACTGGAAACTAACAATACTATTCTATTTTTAAAATATAATAAATAAATATATTTTTTTCTAACGATATACAAAAAATTATTTACATTTATCATAATTAATAATACTACTCATTCAACTTTCAAAATATAGCAAAAAAGTTTTACAAACCATAAACATTGAGATGATTGTAACCGCTTATATCACTTGTAAATGTGAGTGTTTTTTTTTAATTTTATTTTCCCCCGATGTTCAGTGCCCATATTCAAGTTCTAATTAAATTCGAATCGCGCACTATAGGGTTCATTTGAAGATGACGCTCCCAATAGAATTTTCTCGATAGTACATGACATGGAGGTGTTTTTGGAGGTGAAAATATGATGAAATGGAAGGTTGTCGTGAGATGTTTCCAATGAACCTACATTGAATGTATACTTGATATACACAAGATATACATGTAACATACACAAATATATTACTTGTGTATAACATATATAATATTAAAATATAAGACATACATACAAAGACCATACACACGACATATAATCATTTCACCATAATGGACCACTACAAAAAATTACCATAACCACCCGTCATTCCACCATAAGAATGCAAAACCATTTCCCTACAATTAAAAGTAGAAGAAGAAGTGATAGGAGAAGGAGGCACCTTCGCCGCTTCTTGGCGTCGTCTCTGTGTTCAAAACTAAGTTCTAGTGATAACAACTAAACAATTTATTCAATACCTAGCGAAGGAAACGCATGTTCAGATTCTGAAGTTCAAGTTAAAATAGATTTCTAAAGGTAAATGTTAGAGAGAGTGGGAGAAAATTAGAAAGATTGAAAGCAAATTTAACCAAAATTGAAGACTAAAATTAATGAATACATATTTTCTTAAGTTGTTATATTTTGCGAAGTCTTGATACGTATGATAATAATTATTTGAATATGCCTATGAAAATGGTAATTAGAAGTGTAATTTTTTCATCAATTATGACATAAAAAAAGTTGGTTGTAAAGTCACCTCACACAAACCTCTTGATGATGATAAAAGAAAGTCAAACAAATAAAATTTCTATTTCCAAAAAAGGAAGAAGGAAGAGGATGAGATGTCATTATTTAGCCCACGTAAATTTATTTTAATTTTCTTCTGAAAGATGTTATTTACTTGATATAATAGAACAATTGATAATTATAAAATACTCTATATAATATCTTGCCTTATTACATTAATCAATTATAATCACAATTTTCTTTTATAATATTTCTGTATCATATGAACAAGAGGGATTTAGAAAGTGAATATACAGTGGGATTCGAGCATCCATGACTAAAGTAAAAGTGTGAATAACTCGCTAACTGAGCTATAAGAGGAATTTGAGAAGTGAAAATACTGTGAAATTCGAGCTTTCATGATTAGAGTAGAAGTGTGGGTAACTTGCCAACTGAGCTACACGCGTGCACCACATAGGAACATTTGAATGATTTTTTTAAAAAAATATAATATTCAAAAAGTAGATTTATAAAAGTGGACCATATAATTAAAATTGTATAATCTATCGGTAACTATTTAGGAGAAATTTAACGAAATGGCAACTAATGACACTGTTCCGACTGTATAATTGGTCGGCGGGAGAGACGACTGACGGCGGCTTCTCTCACCGGCGCCGCCAGAGGAAATTGACCGGAGAAAATCAGAAGCCAATAGGTATTGAGCTCTTTTGCTGATTCTTCATCTTTCCCCTGAAAAAAAGAAACCCTAATTTTATCATTTCTCAATTCCATAAATTTCTTCAAGGACTGCTTAATTGATTCCATTTTTATGTCTTTTTTATGGTTAGTTACTTGCATTTGTTGTTAATTAATGTATTGATGTAGCAGTAATGGGAGCAAATTTAGATTCTGTAGCTATAGTAGATAGCGATGAAAAGATAAGAAAATGGTGGCGTGTCTTCAATATAGCCGTAAGACGCAATTGTTGAAGCTCCTGAAACAAGTATTATGTGAAAAATGCAGAATTGTAAATGTATCTGCTTAGTATTATGCTCTATGATAAGTCCGTGGCTTAGTGTCATCAAGCTTATTTTAAAGCTCTCTATATTAAAATTGTTTGGTGTACCCGGTGCCTGAGTTGGTAGGAGTAGTCAAGGTGCACAGAAGCTGATTTAGGCACCAATGTTATCAGGACAGAGAAAAAAGATTTTTTCTTGATTACAGAAGCTTGCTACATTGATGTAATACAGGACTGATTTGAAGCTATAATTGAAATCTGAATAAGCTTTTTAAGCTTTAATATTCCTTCAAATCCATATTTCCATCCATGGTTAGTTACTTAATTGTCTACCTTCCATGATTCTCATTTGAAGATAACCTTCTGATGAAATTTTTGTGTTCAATTTGAACTTGATTGTCTCTTAACACCCACCTCTCATCAAGCTTCAACTTTCCTGCCGAAGTATTGTTGTTTTGCATTCTTCCAATTCCAGATAGGACTTACGATACGTGTAATAGGAGGGAGTTCAATTTTGTAAACTCTATGAGCTGGTATGTTTTATTAAACTGAAAGGAATATCCTTGGACAGTTCTGTAGTTGAGATATGGGAGCAACAACCTGGAGATTCAAGGTTTGAGTCGAAGTTACAACACACGTGAGCACATTTGCTTTAGTTTATGGTTGGTCTACTCAGCACTTGTGCTTGTGTGTTATGAATGGGCCTAGATCAGTTGTGGGCTTTAATAGGCTGTCTTAGACACCATTGTCTAAAAAAAGGAAAATTAGAAGTCTGTTAGTAAATGTTTCTTTTGTCTCATTTACATACTCCTTATTGTTGAATCATTCCAGGAGTAAGAAACGCATATGAAATATATCATTTTCCAATTTTTTCTGGATGCACTTCTGGTAGATGGGAATAACTCTTCATGGTTCTTGCTGATCCTTATGTTTTGTTTTAACAGATTCCTACAAGGCATGGCTGCCAAACTGCCTTTACCGATCTGTCCCACAATCTCTAAGCATTTGAGTGCTGATCATACTAGATCAAGATTTAATGGAGCTGTCTGCAGACGGAGAGCTGCGCATTCATTAGGCAGAATTACGCATTTCCGGCTATCTTTTACTAATATGGTCCAACCTTATTCTTTCAGAATTTCCAAGTGAGTTTTTCCCTCTGTCCCGTGAAACTTTGATGTAGCTTGATGGTTGTGCCCCTTCCCCTCCACAACAAATGGATAGCGTGCATAACAAGGAACCATGCATGATATCAGCAGGTTTTCCCAGGTTTAATTTCCCTTACAGAAAAATCTCTTTTTCAATAAGCAACAATACACACAGATATTTAGGATTCTCCGTTACTTAGTTTGTCAATTTGCAGTACTGGTTATTGTGCCGTATGGAGAAGCCAAGATATAAGGATTAAAGACCGTTAAGATTCTCCTTTATCGTTCTTCATAAGAACAAGAAACTTAGCAGCCGGCTAGAAATCCTTGTTATACTCGGAAAGAAAGTTTGTGGCCTTCCTAGTTATACTCGGAAAGAAAGAATGTTAACATCATTTCGTGAAGTGGAAGTCATTTTCTAAATTATTTATTTGCAAATTTCTGCTCTATGGGTGGTTTACGTTTGAATAACTTCTCCAAATAGCCATTTGTCTTGTCTAATCCAAGTTTGCTTGTCCTATGCACTCCCACAACTTTTCCTAAATTATGATGAGCTCTTGTTACCAATTATTTGGGAAATTTAAAAAATCTGTATTTTGAGCTATTTTACTTTGTTCAAATAGCTAAGTACTTGAAAGTTCCTGCCAGGGCTTGTAAGAAAACGTATGTTATTTCTATATGCTAATCTTTGTTTAGTGCTAGATCCTTGCTCAGAGACTCATAAATGAGACTTTTCAACCCATGTATCTCAGAGTTTAATTCCAATATAGGAGGCGGTTGTGGTCTATAAGAAGTGCTGCAGATGGCAGCGGACTAAATTCTTCTCCTACAACCAGTGGTAGCGGTGGAACTCGACTTATTAGGGCCATAGAGGCTCTTCTAACGAAGCTAGATGCCAGAATTAAGGTGTTGAGGAAAAACCTACCAATGAAGTTGCTGTTTTTCTTAGTGGGTTTCTATTGTGCAACCGCATTTGCCACGGTAATAGGGCAGACAGGTGATTGGGATATTATTTCTTCTGGATTAGCTGTGGCTGTTGTGGAGGGCATTGGAGCTCTCATGTATAGATCTATTCCTTTAATTGATGGGGTAAGGAGCATCATCATTATGTTCAATTATTGGAAAACTGGGCTGACTCTTGGTCTATTCCTCGACTCTTTCAAGTATTAAGGCAAAAATGAGGAGATAAGTGTACATAAATCATAATGCCATTGAAATTTCATAGTTTATCTTTTGCGTTTTTGTAGTCAAATTCTTGTTGTCAGAGGGTAATTGTACATTTTTTGCAGGATGTCTGTTGTACAGTGTCTCCAATGATACAGCATATACGTCACTTGTACATGGGAGGCATCCCCAGTTTGGTGCCACATTAATAAAATGTATATGAAAATATGATTTAATCTTTCAGTTTTATACTATCTGCTCCTTTAGCACTTCAGTACTTTTACTATCTTATTTAATCAACACCATGCTCCTGGATGTTAGCACAGGTAATGGAGTTGGATAAAGCTCGTATTGATTAGTGTTATATGAATAAGTTTCATCTCATGATAGGACCTTTCGTGGTAAGCTTTCAATTGCTGAGTTCTGTACAGATTCTTTTTGAATCTATGTCATTGAGTTGGATCTTGATGAAGGTGAAGAATTACTGTGTTTCCGCTGGACTGTTAACCTCTGTTTAGCATTCCATGCTCGGAGGAAATGACTCTACGTCCAATGCTTTTTAAGGACATTAACTACAGGTCTTAATGCTCGATATAGTGCTTCGTTTATTGCTACAGATCCTATCTGAGATTAGCTGAAATTTTTCTTGATTTTGATTCGAATGAAAGAATTTTCTTAATATTAGAATTACTAGCAACATATTGGAAGTTGATGAATGTACTATTGCCTGGCTCAGTGTTGGTTATTCTTGTGAAGAATTATATTGTTGACTCTTTATTGTATGTCTATATTCTGTCCTCCTATCTTCATGAAGATATGAAGATGAGGGTAGTAACGTCCTTGTAGTGGCGAAGCGAGGAATTCAAAAAAAGAAAAGTGGAAAAGTTGCCAAGGAGATTTAACAATTTATATATATGCAAAAAAATATTAATCTAAATTGTGTAATTTTTCAATGAAGGACCTCCCTTGACATCAAACTTAATTACAAAGCTATGGAGCGTCAAATAAGGGATAAAGTTAGTAAAAATGACGAGATATACAGAATTAGAAGAGAAAACAGACTGTCTACTTGCACTACGGCTTTATTGAAGAAAAAGGACATCCAGTCTCATCCTTTTAGGGCATTATTGAAAGACTGCTAGTTTTTGTTAGAAGCTAACAAAACCTCTCTTATACAATATCTGGAAGTATGCAGATTTTTTGACAAGTGAAGGTCATAAGCATATCGAGGACTTGATAATATGAAATATTACATTCAAAACTTTAGAGTTTATCCTCCTCGATACTTCAAAACATGTAACTTATAAACGATTTTAAGTAGTTTATTTAGTCCTTTCCAATATACTAAAAAAATAAATTATTATGTTTGAAAGATTACTATAATATTAGATGGTAGAGTAAGTGTCATACGACCGCATAGCGCAGTGGATTAGCGCGTCTGACTTCGGATCAGAAGGTCGTGGGTTCGACTCCCACTGTGGTCGTTTTGTCCTTTGTTTTCGACTCGGTGTCCGGTAGGTGGTCGTTTTTGTTCATTAAGAATTTTTTTTATTTTTTTTTTGGTTTTCACTCAGTGTCTAGTCGAGTTTGAATATTTCAGATTCGAGCGCGCATCGGGCTCCATTCGAAGGGAAGCGCTCCTTACCAAAGAATTTTTTCATATTCAGAGCTCGAATCCGAAATCTTTGATTAAGGAAGGAGCAACCTTATCTACTGCACCACATCCTTTGATGGTCATTAGGGACTTTTCTCTATTGACTTTTGTTCCTATTAATTATTTTTCTTTTATAAGTGGATAAAATAAAATTGAAATGGTATTTATTTTCTTTTCTATATAAAAGAAAAACAAAATATTCTCTTCCAATTGTCTAGCTTAATAATTAAAAATGGAAGTTCAATTTTTAGCATACAAAATACACATTATTAGTTGTAGAAGGTAGAAACTTTTGCATGAAGCAAGGCTTTTATTCATGTGGACATTTGTTATCTTCAAAGTGAAGCTAGTGCCTTTGATGATTACACGTCCTGGTCATTAAAATAATGAGGGTTGTGTTAGCTTTATTTGAAATCGGAGTCAGAATTTAAAATGTATGAATTTGTGATTTTATTTTCAAGTTATTAAGTTAATAAATGCTAAATTATATATACGTTGATAATGTCAAGAACGGATAACACTGATTATGTAGTATTACAAATAAATCAAAATTATGTCTCTAAGTAACCAAATCGTGTTCTTTCAATATAAGTTTTTTTTGCTCACGTTTGACATCAAATATGAGGTATTCTAATTTGACTCATACACATTATTTTTCGAAATATGAAGTTAAATGCAATTTCAAGATATGGCTAAATGGTTAATAGTTAATGAATTGGACCGAGCTTATTTATAATTCAAACTTTAGAAAGTTTACTTTCAGTTTGAACAAGTAAGTTTCAATACGTAGAAGTTTGCTTGCACAAGTAATATACTACTTTTAAATAAATTTTGTAATTTCAAACATAAATCTTAGAAATTTCAATCTGAAGTGGCTAACTTTACAAATTTTATAAACTTAGCTTGCATCTGAACATGCAATAAGAAGTCATGATTTCAAAAACATATCTAAACTATCATTTTTTCGTGAGTTTTACACTTTTTATTATCAATTGTTTCCTTTTCCTATCTTAACTATCACCATGTTCCCTCTTTCTACTTGAGCTATCATTATACTCCCTTTTTCTATGTAAATTATTACCATCTATGTATTAAAACACACCTCGAAGCTACATGATTTTCAACTAAAATTTCAGTTTTGTCCTTTTCATTTTCGAGGTGATTTTTGAACGATTTTAACCCCGGTTCTTAAACCTTGCAATATGGGTATCGTTGAACTCCTTTTGATGAATTCTTTTCATTCTTGATAGTTGGGGATTGTTTCGGAGTTGGTATTTGAGGTTAAAGCTCCGGTAGAGTGTTCGGGTGAAGTTTTCGGCCTTCGAGGTAGGTTTGGCTATCGTTCTTTGAGACTGAGATTGAGTAATTTATTGTTCTTATGTCATAGGCTTTGGGATGGGATCGTAATATGATTTGGGATTGTTGATTATATTGTGATGCCCGTGTGGGGGCTTGATTATATTATGTTGCCTATGTGGGGGCTTATTTGTACAGTTTAACCCATGTGGGGGCCTTATTTGTTACTCTATTTTCTTTGTGAGCATGTGATTCATGAGTTGCCTGTGAGAGAGGCTTGTAACACTATTTGACTTGTAATGCCCGAGGGAGGGGTTGAGTTGGGGATTTTAGCATACTTTGAGAAATGAAATGCTTTTCTAAATGGTGCTCACTTATTTCAAATGAACTCTTTCCCATTATTTTTATATGAGGGTGTTTAACATGATTTGATCGAGTTTTGAGAACTTTGAACCTTTCATTACATGTTGAGTTGATTATTGCCTCTATGCCATATGTGTTGTGATACATTCATCCTCATTCATCATATCATTGATCTTGGGAAGTTGAGAAATGTGGAGATTCTTTTTGAGAAAGAAAATGAGACACTTTTTATATCCTTGACCACGAGCTAGGTGGCAAGTTGATGAGATTTTGAGATTGTGATTTGGTATATGGACTGCGAGTCCCCCATGGGTCCTTGTCTGGAAGCCTTAGCTCGACAGGGTGAATACGACAGGTTGTGCGACAACCTTGATTTCACCGTACCACCACATCATTGCATTGCACTAGTCCAACTAACAGTTATTCTTAGGGGTGTCAAATGGGCGGGTTGGGTTGAAATTGGAGATATTAAAATGGGTTGAAATATAAATCGGGTTGGGTCCTAACCCGCCCAAGTTTACTTTGGGCTCAAATGGGCTAAAGAGCGGGTTGGGTCTTGACCCGTCCAATTTGACCCGCTTAATTTCAATAATTTTAACATATTGATATTTAATTTTTATAACCACAATTTGAATTTTAACTCAAGATTATTTTTTTAAAAGAAAGTTACAAATGGATAGATAAATCCTTAAAGATATTAAATATAATAATAATGCATACCTTCAATGTAGGAATATACATTACATCAAGGGCAAATCACCTACGTGTGCACTATTTAAAAAATATTTACGACATTTGGCAACATTATTTTTTTAACCATATATAACCATTTGTTTGAATTAAATTCACTGTATCCTTATTTTTTTTCCATTTAAATTTGTTTGAATTAAATTCTCTGCATCCTTATTTTTTTTTGCATTTAAATTTCTCACCCCTAACTTTCTCACCCCTAACTTTCTCTCCCAAAATTTCTCTCGCTTCTTCTCACTAGCGATTTTCTCTCGCCGCTTCTCACTGCAATTTTCTGCACAATTACTGCTATACTTACCTTCAGCGATGTGTATTTTCAGTTATTGTCGAATGCACCGAAGATAGAATAATCAATTTCGAGCAGAGATTTTGAAGTTTTGAAAGATTTCAAGGTTTGAATTAGATTGCATGCCTAATTCATTATTTTTTTCAAGTTTAATTCAGTTACAAATCAATAACTAGTTCATTAGCTGCATTTTTTCATATTCCTAAAGTTGTTTGAAGGTTTGGATTCGATTGCATGCTTAATTCATTATTTAAATCTCAGATCACTGTTGGTTTTTCATTAGTTATGTTTCTCATTCATGCTTAAATGCAGAGAATAATGCAGAGAGTTTGAAATTTGAAGTTTTGAAAGATTCGAAGATTTGAATTAGATTGCATGTCTAATTCATTATGTTTTTCAAGTTTAATTCAACCAACAAATCAATAACTAATTCGTTAGCTGCATTTATTCATATTCGTAAAGTTGTTTGAAGGTTTAAATTTAATTGTATGCGTAATTCATTATAGATACAAGTTTAATTCAGTCTATAGATCACTCTCTGATCTTCTCCATTAGTTACTTGTTTAATTCATTCTTAATTCTGTTTTTACTGATTCAACTTTAGTATTTGTGTAATACACTTTTAATACACGTTTCATTCAGTTTGAAGCGTGTTGGTTGATTTGTTACTATTGAATTACTTGTTTAATTCATAGTAGATGCAAGTTTAATTCAATCTATAGATCACTCTCTTGTCTCCATCATTAGTTACTTGTTTAATTCATTCTTAATTCTGTCTTCAGATTCAACTTTAAATATTGTGTAATACACTTTTAATACAAGTTTAATTCAGTCTATAGGCCACTCTCTAGTCTTTTCATTAGTTAGTTGCTTAATTCATGGTTAATTCTGTTTTTACTGATTCTACTTTAGTATTTGTGTAACACACATTTAGATAGAAGTTAAATTCATTTTGAAGTTTGTTTGGTTGATTTGTTACTATTTAATTACTTGATTAATTCATAATAGATACAAGTTTAATTCAGTTTATAGACCACTCTCTTGTCTTTCCCATTAGTTACTTGTTTAATTCTTTCTTAATTTTGTCTTCAGATTCAACTTTAAATATTGTGTAATACACTTTTAATACAAGTTTAATTCATTTTGCAGTTTGTTGGATTGATTTGTTGTGATTGGATTACTTGTTTAATTCATAATAAATATAAGTTTAATTCAGTTTATAGACCACTCTCTTGTCTTTCCCATTAGTTACTTGTTTAATTCATTCTTAATTTTGTCTTCAGATTCAACTTTAAATATTGTGTAATACACTTTTAATACAAGTTTAATTCATTTTACAGTTTGTTGGTTTGATTTGTTGTGATTTGATTACTTGTTTAATTCATAATAGATACAAGTTTAATTCAGTCTATAGACCACTCTCTGGTCTCTGTCATTAGTTACTTGTTTAATTCATTCTTAATTCTGTTTTTACTGATTCAACTTTAGTATTTGTGTAACACACCTTTAAATAGAAGTCAAATCCATTTTGAATTTTGTTGGTTTGATTTGTTGTGATTGAATTACTTGATTAATTCATAATAGACACAAGTTTAATTCAGTCTATAGACCACCCTCTTGTTTTTCCCATTAGTTACTTGTTTATTTCATTCTTAATTCTTTCTTGTCATTCAATTTTAAATATTGTGTGACACACCTTTAATACAAGTTAAATCCATTTTGCAGTTTGTTGGTTTGATTTGTTGTGATAATTACTTGTTTAATTCATAATATATACAGGTATAATTCAGCCTATAGATCACTCTCTGGTTTAAGTCATTAGGTACTTGTTTAATTCATTCTTAATTCTGTCTTCAGATTCAACTTTAAATATTGTGTAATACACTTTTAATACAAGTTTAATTCATTTTGCAGTTTGTTGGTTTGATTTGTTGTGATTGGATTACTTGTTTAATTCATAATAGATGCAGGTTTAATTCAGTCTATAGACCACTCTCTTGTATTTCCCATTAGTTACTTGTTTAATTCATTTTTAATTCTATTTTTACTGATTCAACTTTAATATTTGTGTAATACACTTTTAATACACGTTTAATTCAGTTTGAAAGCTTGTTGGTTGATTTGTTACTATTGAATTACTTGTTTAATTCATAATAGATGCAAGTTTAATTCAGTCTATAGACCACTCTCTGGTCTCTGTCATTAGGTACTTGTTTAATTCATTCTTAATGCTGTCTTCTTATTCAACTTTAAATATTGTGTAATACACTTTTAATACAAGTTTAATTTATTTTGCAGTTTGTTGGTTTGATTTGTTGTGATTGGATTACTTGTTTAGTATTGTGTAATACATTTTTAAATATGTGTAGGAAAAAATATGACTAATTTGGCTGTGCTGCTTTACTTCAATGGACGATGGGATTCTAGCAACAAATATATTAATTACTTGGCAGATGGTGTGTTGATAAATATCGAATCAACGTTTGCCACCCTAGTTTCTATGATTGCTGCTCAATTGTCATTAGACACATCAACAAGTAAAGTTGAGATCAGATATAAAATTGATGAAAGGTCTCCTCCAATTCAAATTCATAATGATATGGGGGTAAAAGTATATGTTGAAACCAAAAAGGAACATCGAGATATCGCAAGATACCCTTTGTGTGTCATAATAACTGAATCAATCAATTCGAAGATCAATTCCACCCTTGTTCCACTATTATGTACATACACTTTCTGAAGATATGAGGGTTATACACAATTCATACTTCTCTAATACATTTAGTGGTATTGGTGATGCAATAGGGTTAACTGGCTTTGGATCATGTGAGGAAGTTGATGAGCTAGAAGAATTAGAACCATGCATCTTTGTTGATCCCAATCACTCTTTATTTGAGAAAGATCAAGTGTATAAGAATAAATATGACCTCACCAATGCACTAAGAAGACATTCCTTTCTTAAACATTTTCAATTCAAGACACACAGATTAAGCTCAACCAGGTAAGACCTAAATTTAAGTTACTTTAAATTATTGATTGTATATTAATTTTTTTCCTACAACTATTCAATACAGAACCTAGGAGAAAACTATAGTTGGAGTTTATGAGCTTCAAGCTTGAACAAATCTCAAATGTTCAAGATTAGAGAGTTTGAAAGCGAACACACTTGTTTGTTGCTACATAATTCATTATCGGAAACACAAGCAACAAAGACTGTTGTTGGGAGTATTATTGTGGGTAAATGTGTTGAACCAGATGCTATTTACACACCAAAAGATATTCAAAATGAAATGTTAGTTGAATATGGTGTGCGACTCACATATATGTAAGCTTGGAGAGCTAAAGAAACTGCTCTTGAATTAGTCCGAGGTGATCCAGTTCAATCATATGCAAAGTTGCCAAGCTATCTTCACATACTAGAGGCAACTTACCCTAGTTCTCATATAAGAATGCATAAATCAGAGGATGGCCATTTTCTATATGCATTTGTAGCTTTATTTACATCAATAAATGGATGGGAATATTGTAGACCAATTGTAGTTGTTGATGGAACTTTCTTAAAAGGAGCTTACAAAGGGACACTACTAACAGCTAATACCTTAGATACATCAGGTGAGACTTTCCGAATATGATACTAGTGCTTTCTATATTGAATTTCTGCACTATGTATTAGAAATGAATCACGCTTGCAACAAAAACTAGTTCTTAGCTTGATTGAACTCTGCATAGTTATAGATTAGAGGAGATAGCCTTTCTTTCTATTGCTTGAGGTAATTGCCTTCTTTCTTAACTTAAATAAAGAAAGAGATGATTTAGAGAAGAATTCATTCCTCTCCGAGCAATGAAGTGCCATATCCTAGAGAGAGGGCTTTACCGGTCGTTAAGATAGAGTTGGTGTCGGTAGCGTATTAAAAATATCTTAAACAAATTATACATGATGCAGGGAGTATACTACCACTTGCTTTTGCCATTGTTGATTCAGAGAATGATGCATCTTGGAGGTGGTTTTTTGAGCAATTCATAGACGCATTCGGTTAAAGATCAGAGATGTGTATAGTTTCCGATAGGCATGCAAGCATTATTAAGGCAACTTCAAGAGTCTATCATAAAGTACCTCATTTTGCGTGTATATGGCACTTATTGCAGAACATAATGAAAAACTTCAGAAAAAGTCAGCAAAGGGTAACTGAGTTGTTCTACTCTATGGCCAAAACATACACCATGACAGAATTTAATCAATGTATGACAATAGTTGAGAAGATAGATAAGAGGATTAAGGATTACTTGTTGAACATTGGATACAACAAATGATCGCATGTGCATGCTGAAGTGAATAGGACTTGGATGATGACATCAAATATTGCAGAATCATTCAATTCAAGAATAAGACATGCCAAAGTTCTTACAGTCTTGCACCTCCTGGAACTCATGAGACAGCTTGTGCAGAAATGGAATAACAATAACAGATCAAAGGCGACATTTTCAGCTTTTTACCTTGGAAAAAAGTATGAAAATATTTTGCGTCATAACAAAACTGCATCAGAGAAATTAAGGATATGTTTGTTCTGTAAATTATTTTTGCTAATACTTTTTCTGCTGATTCATATCTAACATCTCTCTTGATTATATTTTTTTCTTTTCATAGGTTATGGAGACAAATGAATATGTGTATATGGTCCTTGATGGTATTACACGATTCACAGTATGTCTTCAACAACGCACATGCACATGTGGGAGATTTCAATTGGATGAGTTGCCATGTCCGCATGATTTGGCTGTTTTAACAATAAAACACACTGGTTATGAGAAATATTGCTCTAATTACTATACAAGAAAAAATTTATTGATGACATATCAGTTTCAAATGGATCCCCTGCCAGATGAAAGCACCTGGAACACACCAACACATGTTCTTGAAGAGGTTGTACTTCCACCACTTGGAAAGAGACCTCCTGGAAGGCCAAAAAATAAAAGACATACACAGCCGAGAGAAGATGGATTCAAAAAAGCAAAAATAACATGTAGCAACTGTGGACAACACGGTCACAACAGGAAGACTTGCAAAAATGTTAGGCCTTATGATAAAGAATAAGGAATAAAATTTGTTATAGCATTTTCTTTTAGAAGCTCATTAGTTTACTATAAGAATTTGGATCCTTTCTTTGTCTTCTAATTCATTTTTAATACATGTCTAGTATTGTGTATGAATGATGACTGTTATAAAAATTTTTATTTTTATATCACTATAAAATGCGTATTAAAAATGTTACGTATAATTCGTTTGTATTACATATGTAGGTGTTGAGAAAATTTTTAAGTTGAAACCTGCATTATGAATTAGTGTTTATTACAAATGTATTAAACATGTATTACAGTTGAATTCCTAATTAAATATGTGTATTAAATATACATAAAATGTGTATTCCTAATTAGTATCCATGTTGAGATTAGTTGCTTTATGAATTAACATGGTATTACACATATATAGTTGCTTTATATATGTTACTCTGCAACATCTAAATGAATATCCAGAAAAATACACACTACTAGGCAACATAAATGAAAAAAAAGAAGCATTTTCAGGGCAAAAAGATGTAACTCATCTTAAAAATATTCATAATAGTGAAATTTGTATTAAAAGTGTAATTAATACACTAAAATTCTCCGCAACAAAACAATCAACAGACCACCTATAAACAGTTTTTGCACCATATAGTTTCATAGCCATACTAAACTAATATAGCTATATTTCTTTATCTATGAGGTCTTTCGTCTTCACTTTGAAGGCCACTCGCTTTGTTCCTTCTTGCATATTCCCATAATAGAGCTCCAAATCTCTTTCGGAGAATGTCTGAATTTACTTGTTGATTTACAATATCTTGGCCATTACTTACTAACTTCGCAAATACAGCAACGAAAATTCCAAAGTACCTAAAAAATTCAAATATAAAATTGTTATCAAAATATCTACTTAAGAAGACCAATACAAAAAGAATACCTATTTGATAATACTTACAGGGAGCTATCTTGTTATCTGCAAACACCTTTAGTTATGAACTGAAACTCAATTTTCTCCAACTCATCTTTTCCATTGTATTTCGGCGTTGTCTTCAATTCAGGACGCTTATCATAGAACTTGACCACACTTAAGTAATATGGTAAAACATGTGAAAGCATCTCAACAATACTTTTAACCTGATAATTCACCCCTTCCCTAGCCGGGAATGAATCATACACCTCCAAAAACCTTTGTCCAATATCAAACACAACAAAAATCCAATGATGACCCTCTTTAATGTTTAATGGAAAGAGAACATAATCCACTTTGTCCCATGAGGTATTTGCCAACAAACGGCGTCCACATATGTATCGAGCAATATCATCAGAATCTTTTACTTCATACTTCTTCTTATTCTCATGAGCATCACAAAGTTGAAAAAAAGAATGAGCAATCATTGTCTTGAATAAACAATCAGTAGTTGTAAATCGAACATTACTGTTGGCTTCATATTTTCCTTTCTTTCTTAGATAATAGAAAATGACATCAATATGCTGCAAAATATTATAACTAAAATGTAAAAAAGTAATATAGTCTCAAGCAAGGGGACACGTTCTTTCAAATTAAAAGTAACATAGTCTCAAGTAAAGGGACACACACAAGTTATATTATATTTTCTCCACTTTTACTGAATTTCAAAGGAGAAACATGACCAGTCAAAAATTCAAGATGCCTAAGATTGGGGCAAGAAGAAGCTATAGAAAAAAAGTTTCAGTAGATGATGTTGCAGGGTCGGGCGTGTTGGATACAAGACCATGGTCTCTTTCTCATGATACGTCGGTTGCACTTCAATGAAAAAAGTTAAGATAGCGGATTACTACAACTTTGGTCCATGATTTTTTCATATTTGTAAAAAAAAAACTTTCACACTCGGTAACTACAGATTTCGTAAAGACGGTGTTTTCGACTTAAATTCCCTCAAAAAATAAAACTTCGTGTTCTTCTCAACTTTTGGAATCAGACAAGTTGTTTTCCAATAGAAGAAATGAATTAACTATGTTACTTTATGAAGTAACAAGGGAACTTTCGATTGACCTCAAGAAAGTTCAAACATAACATTTTAACTAGACCTAATACTCTATGAAGCAACAAAACAATACAATATTGATGTCTAACTGAAGTTTATACAACTAACCTCATCACACCATTGTTGTCCAGGATGTGCCAATTTGAAAAACCAGTCTTTTGCTTGTACAGTACAAATACCTAATTCAAATGATGGATTGATAACATTAACATCATCTGCATAAGGTTTCTTTCCCCTATCAAAACATAAAAAAATGAATTTTCAATCATTATACAAAACTAAATTTAGTTATGTAAAAACAACTAAGCACAACACTTAACATCAAAATTAGTACCAATAGTCAGTACCATATGCTCGAGTTCTACCAGAACTCTCGATTCAGGAAAAAAAATTGAATGGTGAGAAGTAAGCAGAAAACTCTAAATATAAATAAATTACCTCTTTTTTGAACCCGTATAAAGCCACTTAGTAAATGAATCGATCAAATCGGATTCATTATCTCCTCCAGTTGCATATGAAAAAGGATGTTTTGTCTCAAATATCTGACGTGTTACGCATAAAGTTCCTCCAGATTCAAAATGTTGTGTGTAAGGAGATGTTATTAACTTTCCTGGATTTTTCTTTCTGCCACGTTTCTTCGGTGTCGCTTGTTTTTTGTTTTGATCAACTTGAGCTTTTTTCTTTAGATAAGATGCTTCAGTCCTATTGATCTGAGAAAGATCTTCATCAAGAAACATAAAGTCATCAAGAGTTTGCACAAATTTTTGACAATCCTTTGTTGCATCTGCATACAACAAAAATATTGTTTAATTTACAATAGACAGACGAAAAACTTATCTACGTTGACTTTGTTGACTACATTACCATCAGGCTCCACCTCAATTGCGTTAGCATCAGCAGCCTCTTGGCCTGCAAACAAAATAAAGATTTTAATATTGCTATTAGAACAAAATGAAAGAAGTTTATTTGAACTTCTTAAAAGATTAATACTATTTATATCAGCAGCAACCTCAGACAAAAAAATTTCAATAGTAATTCCTGCAGCATCTTCATCTTCAACTGTACATAACAAAAATATTTAAAATAAGAGAGTTGAATTAAAACATATGAAATATGTAATATATTTGTATAAAACCCTTCATTACCTATTTTACTTGATACTCTTTCAGAATTTTCAACGTCAACAAATCTAACTGAAGCTTTAAGCACTTGAGATTCTTCATTTTGATTTGATCCTATAACTTGAGCATCGTTCCCTCTTGATTCATGTATAGATGCATTAACATAGGGAGAGAATGTTGTATATGTAATTAAAACATATTATAAGCAGAAGACTGAGGGAGGAGAAAACAAATGTACAAGATTTGGAGCTAATCCTAACAAAGAAAAGAAGGAGAGTTGAGAAGTGTCGACGACTACGCGAGGCACAATCTTCTTATAAATCTATGCTTGAGAAGATGATTCGAGATGCCATGCACCAGTAAGATCTCTAAAAAAACATGCCAACTAGAAAAAATAGAAATTCATTTAGTGTGTGTGATTATATGCTCTTAGTCTCTTACTCTACTGGTTTATGTAATTTGCAGGAGTATTGTGTATAAAAAACAAATGAGGTTGAATAAAGCAGCAGCTAATGCCCTTATGGAAAGACTTGAAGCTCAAAGAACAATGTGTGATTCTGCAGAGAAAGACCTACACATGAGATTCAAGCAGAGAGATGAATTAACCAGAAAATGTATTAAAAGTATAGCAAACCTCCATTGAAATCTAATCCACCCGAAAATGTGTCGCCAGCCTGCTTATTTGATGGTTCCCTGGCTTTTCGGATAACAGAGCTGCTACCACCACTCTTAGCAAACAAAAAATAAATATCCTCCAATAGTTGTTTGTTAGAATTCACCACAAATTCTTTGATTTCATTAAATCCTAAAGCTATCTTCTCTTCAAGTGCTTTGTGGTTTTCATTCGCCTAGTGGATAATCAAACATAACACAAATAGTAAAATATAACAATTTGGAAAAAAATAAAGCCTAAAGTCAAGTTTGCATATACCTTCACAAGTTCTTTTCTCAATTCTGTAACCTCACTAGTCAACAAGTCTAGACCGTGACTTGATCCTTTGGGAACCAATTTTAAAATTTCAGCATTGTAATCACGACGTTCAGGAAGCTTGAATTTAGAAACTTCATCTTCACTAGCCACTATGTTCTCAAACTGAAAAATCAAATAAAGAAAACAAAAATAGATATATTAACTTGAGTTGAATTAAACAATGTCATAAAATGTATTAACTTTGTACAAATACCTTATTTTTTGTAGGCATGAAGAGACATTTCTCAATATACTTTGGCCATGGACAATCAACAATTGTCTTCCAATTCAAGATTCTTGGAGTTGAATCAGAAACCCGAATAGCTATATCTTCATCAACTTTTGAACAACACTCAATAATCCAAATTTGAAGAGCAAGAGGAAAGCCACCCAATCTATAGTATTTATGGGTTGGCTTAAGTGCGTGCCTCACAGAATCAAGCAATTCCTTGTAGACATCTAATCCCCAGGGATATGAATTGAATTGTCCACTTTCAACAAGGTAAAAAACTCTATTACTAATTTGGTGTTCATTGTTCTCATATGAAAATAAAAATTCATTAATAAAGAAGAGAACAACCAATGAAACAGCGGAGTCATCATCTATGAAATTTTTAGCTAGAAACAACTCGCGAAGATGACTCTTTTGAACAGTGATTTGTTCCGGAAAATAATTGCTCAACAAACTACACTTAGAATCCGGAACATTGACAGGAGTGCCATCACTAACACAATTCAAGCCAGTAACTAATCCAAATTCTCTAAGACCAAAAAATAACTTTTTGTCATGTATTTCGATAGCAAGCACATCATCTGGAGTGTGTTTTAACTCCTTATTCATAAGGTAATGAATAAGTTGGAGTTGTGTGTTCACTTGTGGAAGGTCAAGAAAGTAACCAAAACAGGTATTCCTGAACAAATCAAGTTGTTTTTCAGATAAAGAGCTTTTAATTTGGTCGATGACATTATGATTAGTGTAAGATGACCACCTACTCGCAATATACACAACATCCGGATGTTTCCAAAATTTATGATCGTGCATATGAATAGAAATTCAACTTCAACTTTAATTAATCGAACTAACTTTCACTAATCATAATAAGTAAATCAAGTAACTGCAAATGTATTAAACATGAATTAAAAATGTATTACACTTGTATTAAAAGTGTATTACACAAATACTAAAGTCATATTTTTTCCTGCACATATTTAAAAATGTATTACACAATACTAAAGTTAAATCAGAAGAAAGAGAATTAAACATGAATTAAACAAGTAGCTAATGAAAAGACCAGAGAGTGCTCTATAGACTGAATTAAACTTGTATCTATTATGAATTAAACAAGTAATTCAATCACAACAAATCAACCAACAAACTGCAAAAATGAATTAAACTTGTATTAAAAGTGTATTACACAATATTTAAAGTTCAATCAATAAAAAGAGAATTAAGAAAGAATTTAAACAAGTACCCAATGAAAGAGACCAGAGAGTACTACATATTAAAGTTGAATTAAAGATGAATTACACATATTGGATCTCTTGAAACGTCTACCATTGATATAAGTTCTAAAGAATTTTATGGAGAGGGGTATGATGACAGTGACAAGAGAATTCTGGATATGACTATAATCAATAAACAGCTTGTTATGCGTGTATTTTCTCATCTATTGAATAATTTATACATTTTACAAGTTTTAAGAATAATCTGACATTTGAATTGTTGTTTGACCAGCTTGAACCCGAAAACATCCCTATGTGACTTACTTGAATCAACACTCACCTACCAACACAGGACATATGCTGAGGCTATAAAGCAGGCCATGTCAAAATTCAACTGCAAATTGAGGGAAGGTGGAGCAGTTGCTCATAGATGTTTAACTTCTTTTTGTCACTCACATTTTGAAAATCTATAATAGCTGATGGTTGTAAGCATCATGTATCCTATGTTGTAAGTCGTGACAATAGTCATTAGGGAATTGTGTCATATGTTGATGTAATGTTGTTACTAGAGACTTGTCAACAACAGTTATCAGGCACTAAAATGAAGGAAAGCCTGCAATGTCCTTTTAGTATATTGTTGTTCATTCTTTTGATTTTTCTGTATGAGAAAGCATCTTGTATAATTTTTTAGACCTGCTGTCTCGGGTAGTCATTTGTTCATCTATATCAGATTTGTCCTTTTTAAATGATTTGTTTGGAATATCTATTATGAAGTATCACATGATTTTGCTACTCAACTCATTTCCCAGTATATATGATTTTAGGCTATTGTGACTGAAAAACAGCAGGCCACAATGTTTTTCATGACTAGATAGAGAACAGAGGATATTTAGAAATCAAATTGATAAAAGGTAATTGTCTAACACATGATCTGTGATCAAACTATAAACATGTGTAATTGTCTGGTAATTCAACAACTCTATCATTAGAAATAAATTTACAGCAATATCTCACAAAGTGGTTTGGTCCCTCATGCTAAGTCATTATGCAAGATCAACTATCTAAATAATAATTACTAGGGTTATCTCAGCGGAGTAAACGTTTCCAAATAATAGAGAATAGAGAAGACTATAATTTCCAAATTTCCATTATTATGAGTCATAACCTTGTTGCCATATATTCGAGTTCAATATTCAAGAAAAGTACAGATGCCATATCTTATTATAAGTAAAATAACTTACATTAATTTTAATCAGGAGTGGAAATGTTTAAGATCTTGGATCAAATAAGAACAAAGAAAAATGATCAACGAGTTCATTGGACACAAAATTTTTATATTGCAACGAATTATTCAATCAATATAAGAAGTTGAATGGAACCATAGAAGTAAAAAAATATCGTTTCTTCAATTTCTTTTGAAGTAGAAAAGTGTCAACTTAGTCAAGAGACAAGGGGTATTACATTTTCATTCTATTGATTCTTCTGTATGAGAAATCATCTTGTATAATTTTTTAGACCTGCTGTCTCGGGTAGTCATTTGTTCATCTATATCAGAATTGTCCTTTTTAAATGATTTGTTTGGAATATCTATTATGAATTAAACAAGTAATTCAATCACAACAAATCAACCAACAAAACTGCAAAAATGAATTAAACTTGTATTAAGAAAGAATTTAAACAAGTACCTAATGAAAGAGACCAGAGAGTACTACATATTAAAGTTGAATTACACATACCGAATCTCTACTCTCCGGTAGAATCACATTGTTGGGCAATCGTTTTCGTGTCTGTGCATCCTTCCTTGGCTTCTTCTTCTCAACTTTATTTTTCACTTTGGTCGACTGAAATTGAGGAGGTAAATCCTCAAAATCGTCATCACTATTAACAGCTTCCTTAGAGGTAGATGCAATATCAACACATCTTCTTTTCGATTTGTGCACAACATTCACCTCTTTAACTCTTTTTTTACCCTCTTTCTGAACATGCATGGTATCCTTGTTCTTATTACCCTCTATACAAACTTGTTCATGTTGATCAGGTGATAATCCCAAATTAAAATTGGTACCGTCATAAACTTCATTACAAGGCAAATTTTTCACAATAGAAGCTGAAAACTGGCCCCTCAACTGACTCCTTCAATAAACTTTTTGATTAGAAGCATCAACATACCTAATCTGTAAACGCGGACTTTTTCTAAGAGATTTTCGATTACGTTCCATTAGGATATTATGCTGAATCAAAAGAATTTCTTAAAGGGAGCAATGAAAATCGAAGAAGAAAGAAGGTAAAACCCTAACAATGGAAGACAGAGAGAAAGCGAAGAAGGGAAAGAGAGAGATAGGTGAATGCGCTGATCAGAGTAGATACAAAACTTTTCCCACGCTAATGAGAGGTGAACACGCTAATGAGAAATATTTAATTAAAATTTTTTTTCCCCCAATTAAAGTATGGCTAACAATTGACATAGATGGTAATAAAAGAAAAGTATGCTTAAAAGTAGTAAATATTAATTAAAAGACATTCACTTGTGTAATTTTTCCTTACATGAATGCAAATAATAAAGAGTCTTAAAACGGGTTAAAGTTGGAGATTGAATTGGGCTCAATTGAGGATTCTCTCAAAATGGGTTAAGACTTGAATGAGTTGAAATTGAACCCAACTCAAATTATCATGAGCCCAACCTTTAAAAGTATGGGCGGGTTGGACGGGTTACCTATGTTTGGGTTCATATTTGACACCTCTAGTTATTCTCTTTCCCTATCTAAACTAGTACCATCTATTTGACTAGGTGTATTATATAGATAATAGTAGTTCCGATAGAAAAAGGAAATAACTGACATTAAATACGAAAACAAAAAAAAATAAAAAATCTCATGTACTTTGATCTTTATCTCCAATTTTTATATTTTTTTTAGAAAAAAATAGAAAAAGCAGCTAGCTCACATTTTCCGTATTTCCCATAGGACAACTTTTAGAAGAAAAAAAACTTCCTTTTTTTTTTCTTTCTGAATTTGTTTTGGAAAATAAATTTGTGGAAAATATTTGGCTTTCTCCAAGAAGTATGGAAAAGTTAAATTTAGGAAAATTGAGCTAATCTTGTCTGCTACCTTATAGACAACAACAAATGCAAGAAAAAAATCTCCTTTTTCTGATTCTGCTAACAATTTACTCTGTTTCTACCTGAAAATTTCCCCAAAAAAACCAAAAATTTAACCTAAAAGAAGAAGAAGAATATCAAGAAAACCATGAAATTGCATACCCAATCAAGCATGAATCACAGAAGAGATGAAGAAACAACAATGTCAATATCACAAAATACCCCACCATCATCTCCAAAGACCTTCAAACATCCCAGATCTCTTCCAAGATCCATCAATTACCTTCTTAAAGAGCAAAGACTTCTCTTTATCCTTGTGGGTATTCTCATTGGTTCAACTTTCTTCATCCTTCAACCAAGTTTATCTCTCCTTACCCCATCTTCTCCAATACCCAAATCTTATCATGGGTTTGATTCGGTTCCTGGTGTAATTACCCGTACATCTACTGTTACGACGCCGTATAGGGGTGCAGGGAGTCTAACAGGGAGGGTGCCTGTTGGGATTGGGGGGAAACGGATGCGGGTTGTGGTGACGGGTGGGGCGGGTTTTGTGGGTAGTCATTTGGTTGATAAGTTGATTAAGAGAGGTGATGATGTTATTGTGATTGATAATTTTTTTACTGGGAGGAAAGAAAATGTGATGCATCATTTTGGGGATCATAGATTTGAGCTTATTAGGCATGATGTTGTTGAACCTATTTTGTTGGAAGTGGATCAGATCTATCATTTGGCTTGCCCTGCTTCGCCTGTTCATTATAAGTATAATCCCGTCAAAACTATTATATCCTTTTTGTCTACATTAGCACTGGGATTGTTTTTCGTTATTCGTTATGTGTAAAAACTTTTTTTTTTGTTTCTTAGCGATGGAGGACGTGCATGGATTTAACTTATGTACACGGATAATGTAGTTTTATAGGTCATAGTATGTCATTTGCCATCTTTTGTGAGCTATCATTTCATGCTTGTTATAGAAAATTGTGTGTAATTGGTTTTTAAGTAGTTTGATTGTTTATTCTTTGCTTTGTTAGTGCATAGGAGTTTATCGATAATTATTAAGGAATTTCCTACTTGTTTAGCCATTTCAAAAAGGAATTTTCTGACATGTTTAAGTGGGGTTCTTTTTAAATTTGGATGTACTTGAGATCCTTAATTGTGATTACAAGACAAATGTGATGGGTACTCTTAACATGTTGGGCCTTGCCAAGAGAATAGGTGCAAGGTTCTTGCTTACTAGTACAAGTGAGGTTTATGGTGATCCACTTGAGCATCCACAAAAGGAATCATATTGGGGAAATGTGAATCCAATAGGTGAGTAGCAGCTGCAATAATTTGTTTTCGGTTTTGTTTGTAAGTCATTCTGTCAGATGGTTTTAGTAATGTTTGAGTGTCTTGAAATATCTAGGTGTTAGGAGCTGCTATGATGAGGGAAAACGGACTGCTGAAACCTTGACTATGGATTACAATCGTGGTGCAGATGTTGAGGTAATGAGAGATTTTTGTTTCTTACAGATTGTTATGACATTTGATGCTGAATGCTCATGTGCATTTGAATGTGCTTTTCCATTCAAAAGTCTAGCATTATATATGTAATGAGTATTTACTTAGGTGGTAAACAACTCTTCTGGTTGAAGTAATGAGTGCGCACCTGCTCTATTCATAAATTTGGAAGCTGCTTATATTTGAAGTCACGGAAGTACTTTTTCGAAGTTCAAAATTTTGAACTCGAAGAAACTCCACCTTATGATGATCATGAGAGAGAGAGCAAAATCTATGGCATATAAGGCAATGACAGAGAGACATTTTTTTAGTTCCACTTCTACTCCTGATTTAAGAATCCATCCTAATAAGTTTCCTATTTATGACTTGGTATTTAACACTGTCACGTTCAACTTTATGACATGCAAAACCAAAAATGATTATAAGTGGTAATTAGTATCAAATTAGACTTGCTCTCTGGCAGTGTATCATAGAGGACCCAGAGTTTACGATCCATAATATTCATATGCAGGTGCGCATTGCCCGAATTTTCAATACATATGGACCTCGCATGTGTCTCGATGATGGACGTGTTGTAAGCAACTTTGTTGCCCAGGTTTGTCGTCTCAGCTTATATTAACATCAGTGCAGTAAACCGAATTTCCCTTAGACGATCCATTTGTTTTTCTCTTTCTAAAACCAAGTTTGCAGGCCATCCGCAAACAACCAATGACAGTGTATGGTGACGGGAAGCAAACACGCAGCTTTCAATATGTCTCTGACTTGGTTAGTCATTTTAACAAATTACCTTTTCCATTTTAGTATGCCCTCGCTGTCTTCATTGCATATAATGATAGATGGGGGTAGTTTGTGGTAGATGATATTAGTTAAAGGTCAGAAAGTAGAAAGTGGTAGCTCTGTGTTAGGTTGACTACCCGTGGTAGTGTGGCTGCAAAACTTGATTTAAGCTCTTGGAAACGTTAATCATTTCGAAAAATTAGAAAATGGTGATGTATGCTATAGACAACATTCAATATTTCTTCCAGGTGGAGCCAATTATTTTCACTTTATGCAACACTCAACTTTCCCTACATTTGTTGCTAAAGAGCTTGTAAAGTGAATTTCTAAATCAGGTAGCTAGTAGATTTATGTGACTTCTTCAGTTCTTCTTTAACTTGCTTTATTTAATGGACTAGATATTTTACCAATATTTGGAATATCTGCACCGTTTGTCCCAAATTGACCTTACCTAGTTTGGCTAGCAGATATTAAGATTGAATGAGATAGGCTTGAGCTTGCGTAATCCAATATTAGTTGAAGATATGAAGAGAGTGTAAAGGTGTCACCTCTTTCTCAAGATGCTATAACACAATGTTTATATATACAGGTTTGACTTTAAGAGCATTTGACATTTTCTCCATTTGAGAAAGATGCAAATCCTTACACCTCGGATTAAAATGAAATGTAGGTCAAACAAACAGCATGGGGGGAGTACATGTTTTTTCTCTAAGATCTTTGTTTTTCTATTACAGAGTGATGACATCTATCTAGCATCATGCTTTTTACTGGACTGTCTATCTTTATTAATATTTTACAAAAATCTTCTCCAAGATTCTTATGGTGGAAGCATCCTGAGTTGTGATTATATGCTTTTTAGCATCATGTAGTAAATGCTTTATAGCTGAATTTGGAGAATCTAACCCAAATTCTAAAAGGAGACATTGCTTTCATTAAAATACTAAGAACTAAATGGGTAAAGGAAATACTTGGAAGTTGTTTTCCAGTCATTCCTACTGTATTATAGGAATCAAATTTCTAGTTAAAGATAGAGGGGTTATCATTAGTTGTGGCGAGTAGCCACTATTTTGTCAATTAAATGCTCAGTCTCAGCTAATGTTGCTAGCTAAATAATTATCACCTGCATGTCTGAGTTTGACAAGTGCCTATATAAATTTTGACCTTACAATCTCAGTTGAGAATTCTCAGTCTGCAGCTAATTGCATAATATGAGTTTATGTGTACACAAGACACAGAGCAAGATGTTATTCCCGATGAGTGGTCTACTTAGGGTATGCTATCATTTTTTACTGCAATAGGCTTTTCTTGTGAAAAGAATTTTTGTGCCTACTTTTTCATATGTAAGATGGTGGTGGGAGTTAGTCTCTTAATTATAGCTCTCAAGTTTTCTGTGTTCATTTTGAAAATTCCGAGAACTATTTGCCATAAACAGCCTATTGCTAAAATGGAATTCAATTATGAGAATCCCTATGCACACCACTAGATGTTTCGCCTGACAAGTGAAACTTCCTAATTTGGCTATATTTCCAAGCTGTAAGTATGTCCGGAAAGATGCTTTAGAAATGAAACAATGCTTTAGAAGACTAATAATCTTTGCTAGTCGTCGATTGAGAGAAGTACAAATCAATTAGTTTCTTAACTGAATACCTTGTGAAAGGAGACCTTAGTTATTGCTCATCAATTAACAGAATGACTTTGTTTAATGATGCACATGTGAGATGCTAATAGTGTGACATATTTGGTGTCATCAAACTGACAGAGCATGTACTTTTGCCTAGTGTGCAAAGCTTAGATCAGAGTGTGTCACCTGTTGCTATTTTCCTGTTATGAGCTGGTTTAGATGAAAGAAACACAGAACATTTCTTACTTTAAATGTATACATGTTTGTGCAAACAAGCTTTCTACATGTGTGTTACCCTATTCTTTTGCATAAACACTTTGTTAATATCAAAAGTTCATCAAAATGCCGTGGATTGTCCAATTTAAAAGTCCAACTGGCCAGCTTGCTTTTTGTTTATTATGCCTGGTTAAAGAATTCATAACAGAGGCTATAGTTATGTTGGACGGCAGACAATGATATTAAAACAATTAATTTCTCTTGATGAAAGGTTGACGGATTAATGGCCTTAATGGATGGTGAGCATATTGGCCCTTTCAACTTGGGAAACCCAGGAGAGTTCACCATGTTAGAGCTTGCCGAGGTAAGCTATGGTTTCTGCTGTAATACTTATTTGCCTATTCACTATTAGTTTGGGCGCTAATTGCATGGGCAATTTAGTGAATGTTGCTCGTTGAGAATCAATACCTGAATTGAGTTCACATGTTTTTTTTTAAATTTTGCTGTCATTTTATTATTATTGATCAACTGTTTGCAGTTTAATATTCTTACTACACATGCAAGTCAAGTTTTTTTTTCTGTGGCTATTTGATAGAACTATCAGTGAACATTTTCAAGTGTCGAAATATTAAATCTGCACTATCTGTTCTAAATAAAGTACGGTAGCACCACCAGTGTTTCCTTCTTGTTCTTCAGATTTGACAAACACCACCACCACGATGCGTCCTCCTTTAGCGATGGAAAGCACTCGACATAAACCCATCTCCCCTGAGCTTCTCTCAAAATCACAAACCTTACTCCTCCACTTACAGTCGATTTTCTCCATAGCATGACTCCCATTTTTCTCTTATCCTCATACTTTATCATCTACCTGTCATCCACGACCCAGGACCATAAAATCGTCCTCCAACTCTCCTGGTTTAAACTATTGTACCACCTTCAAAGCTTATGAAAAATACAGATATATAAACACCAACATCCTCCTCAATTCTTGAAATAAGTAAACTCCAATAGCAATGTACACCATCAAGCACCTCACAACAACCAATGGCTTATCTCCCTAATCACCGGCCACCTCTCACTCTCTCTTTCATTTTTGCGTATTTTGACCTTCTCATCACCAGCCACCTCTCCCTCTCTCTTCCATTTTTGCATATTTTGACCTTCTCATCACCGGCCACCTCTCCCTCTCTTTCTTTTTTACATATTTTGACCTTAATTACTTACGTGTCTCTTTTTCTTTTTATCTACTGATATATATTTTCTTCCAAATGATTTGATTTGTCACGTCATAAAAGAGTGAGGTTCACACGCCTTTGTTGACTTAAGACCATCAAGTTTGTTCCTATAAGGTGTTCAATAGGTACTACGTAAAGTTTAAATGTCAAAATGAGAACTCGTGCCAAGTTTGAGTGGATGTCTATGCATTTGGTCTATTCTGTGTTTATGTTTAGCTATACAACTTCTACTATATCAATAATACTCCCTCGTCCATTTATATGACAACATGTGACTCAACACGGAGTTTAAAAATATTAAAGTTGACATATATTATATTTGTGATAGTAGAAGAAAAATCAAACTAATGGATGAAAAGTAGTTTGACGTTTAAAACATGACATTAGAGTTTAAAATTTTCATATTTGAATTCTTCAAATTTGTCGAACTGAATAGAAATTGAACGGAGTGAAATATTTTGGGACGTGCCAATATGGACACTGTCATATAAATTAGGATGAAGGGGGAGTAATATGTGATTTTAGTGCACATTATATGCTTATTGAGAAACATGTCTTTGATATAAGACAGCTAATAATGTAGTAAAGAAGTATAGAGCATTGATTTATTGTTATAGATGACCGGGTGTCTAGTTTGTTATCCATGCTTAGTGGAAGTAGGTCTACAACATAAGAAATTATTAAGCGAAAAAGTGTTGCATATGAACTTATGGTTGAGGGGCTATCGAGTGTTATCCACCATGAATAAGTCCAGTCATCTTGAAGTGGTACTCAACACACTAGGTTTTCGACTACATTTCTTTTTGTTTTTTCCGACTATAAAGTATGTTCAATGTCTGTTCTCAGTTACCTGGTTTAACTTACGGTTATGTTATCAATCAACCCTAAATCGTTTCACTTGGGAATACAGGTGGTCAAAGAAGTGATTGATCCAAGTGCTACTATTGAGTACAGAGCTAACACAGCTGATGATCCTCACAAGAGGAAACCAGATATCAGCAGAGCAAAGGAACTTCTAAACTGGGAACCCAAAGTACCCTTGAGGGACGGTCTGCCTCTCATGGTCAATGATTTCCGCAATCGCATCTTAAATGAAGATGAAGGAAAAGGCAACTAATAAAGAGTAGTAGCAACAACACTAGGTTGTATAGACCAAGATTAGTGTACTGTTTATTGTTTTTGCTTATATACGAAGTTGATATTCGTTCATTTTTTTCCCTCTTCATTTTTGTATCAATAGCTAACTGGAATGCTCAGACATCCACCAGCCACTACTCTAGGCTGATGCTTCGTGTATCCGGTTTTTGGTTTTGATTTTTTTTCCCCCAATACACATCATGTAATTCTGCAGGGAGAAAATTTTGAGCTTTTAGCTTCAGTTAACAAGTAATTTGGTCTTTAACTATATGGTTCTCCTGGCTTTGCATTTAATATTTGTAGTTACTGTTTTGAACTTTACTTGTGAAACTGTTATGTGGAGCCACTCTCTGTATGATGGTTCATTTTTTCAATCTTTTGACCTCAGAATACTTACTCAGGTAGACCCACGAGGGGGTAAAGTGCTCCCTATCAAGTTCTCGATTTCAAGGTGGTTTAAGGATGGAGAGATTCCAATCACCCGATCATTTGAGAACATATCTATGGGCAGCAATAATTGGTATAATAGATAATACTAATGATATGTAAAAAAAGATATGAAGTATCTGAATAAAGGAAGAAGAGAAGAAGAAGGAAAAGAGACTTTATTTGTTGTGTTATGAAAGGCATCTGATTCTATGGAGCTCTCTTTCATTCATTCATAATATGAAAAAAAGAAAATTCCAAAGGCGTATTTTACTTTAGAATATGAATATGGTTCTTATATTCTTATTCTACAACAAAAGAATAAAAGTGTTATCATTTCTCATTTATTCTACTTTAAATTCAATGGATTGCAAAAAGTGAAAACATATAGCCACTTACAAAAGTATCCTTAGTTTTGTTTGCAATTTTTCTATCACACATCTGCTCCGGTCTTTTTGCTCCCTTGGTAACTTAAATCCGCAATCTTAAGGTTGGAGATGGAGGATGTTTACGAGCAAGAGCAGCAACAACAACATATTCAGTGAAATCCCATGAGTAAGGCCTGGAAGCAAGAGCAAGAGCAAGAGCGAAAAATTTCGTGAATTGTCTATTTTTGGAACAACTATTTAGTAAACGATTTTTTTTTAATTTTTTTTTTTGTAACTTATGGACTTTTTATATCACGGCTTAAAGATTACTTTTGAGCAAACTAAAAATTATATGAGAAAACGTTAGACGGTTGTTTAATATTTGTCTATAAGGTTGAGTAACATATGAGCAAACATTAAACCCGAACTTAACATTATCCGGCAGGGTAATTTTTCAAGGATTGTATTTGCATAATTTTATAAAAAAAAATAAAAAAATTATAAATAATAACCCAAAAAGAAACATTTACTCAAAGCAGGACCCAACAAAATTGAACTGCCTTTAGACCCCTCATATTAAAGTTGCAACGTCTTTCCCACACCTAATAGTTTATAGTAAAAACAAAAATATTAATTAGGGGCTATATTGTCCAAAAATTGGATGAAATAACATGAAACTCAAGGATTAATTAATCATAATTTTTCATCTTAATTTCCCAAGGCTAAAGTAGCCAAAAATTTCAAGATTACATTTTACTTAAAGATACATAAGTATAATTTCTAGCTTAGTTGATCGACAATCTGAACTTTTACTTTATTAGTGAGTATTCCATTTCCCGACAAAAGACAATAAATGATGTAAACAAAGTGAACAGTTGCACATGAAATCTGAACTTTGAGTATCATTATAAGAGGAAATATTTTTATTTTTTTGGGTGTCCACACATTATTTAGCCGTTGCACTGTCTCATTCTCGTGCAAACTCTGCTAATTTCAGCTCAGAGACTTGTTTCACGGTTCAATTCAATGGTCCTCTTTTGATTTAGCACGAAATTTAAGAAAATAATTAAAAAATTGAAATTAAAGAATTATCAAAAAAGGAAAAAGATGTTCTTTCTAAAACAGATTAAAAAAAGAAAAATTATAGGACGAACAAATTGAAACGTAGGGAGTGTAAGATATGTAGGCCATGCCAAAAGAGTATCATTTTTAATTGTTTTACGATTTACCAATTTTGTAGTAAAAAAATTTCATACATAGTTCGATGCATAAAGTATTTCTCGTTCAGGTAAGGCTCGGAGATGGACCGCACCCCATGAAGATGTAACATGAGCAACCTACTTTGATGTAAATATCAGGATTCTAAGACTCGAACCCACATCTCTAAGAACGTAATGGTAGACAACTTATGTGAATGTAAGAATCATCTACTTATTATATGGTTCGAATTCATATCTATAGGTCATACAGAGACAACGAGGCTGTAAACATAATAATGTTTATAGAGTTGAATATTTAGAAAAATGAGGCGGAAGCGCACTCTTTGGAAAACTGTCACTGAATCTTTCAGAAAACGCAGTCCACGAGTGTCACCATTTCAACTTTAAACTTATTAAATACCAGTATATAATCATTAATTCACTAAATATTGTATATTAATTTTTTTTAATTTAATATCTTGATCTTTGTATGTACATTGTTGAGAATCTTTTAATGAGGATTTTGGTTTAATTAAATTTATAGTTCTTCCCCAGGAAGATTATTTTGTGTTTTTTCTATCTTATGATAAACTAATAGTCTAAAAATTAAAACAACTATTTTTTAGAAAAATACATATTCACGTTTTTTTTTCTATTTTATCCGACACGGACCTAGCTACGTTTTAAAATAGTTTGAAGGGGAAAAAACTCAAATATACCATCAGACTTTGAGAAAAAGCTTATTTATGCTATCTCTTGGAAGTCTGGTTCATCTATACCATTTTTCGTATGAGAAAAGGCTTATCCATGCCATTATTTGTTAGCTGAAATGGCATAGATGAGCCATTTTTTTTAACGAATGACATATATGAACCTATTCTCAAAGTTCGATGACATATTTGAGCGTTTTTCCTTTTTAATTAATGACGTGGACGAATCATAATTAACCACGCACGTATACGAAATGGTTTCGCAAAATCGAAATAATGACATAGATAAGCCTTTTTTCGAATGAAAATCACATAAATAAACCAAACTTTTGACGGATATCATAGATGAGTCTTTTCTCAAACCGAGTAAATAAATTAGACTACAATCTTGGGAGTAAATAAAGAAGTTGAAAAGAATTTATGTCCAGGCTGTATGATAAGTTAGCACAACATGTGAACTTAAATACATATAAAACAGTACAATACTATCAATATCTTCCATGTAACAACTCAATTCTTTTTTAATCTCCTTTTCTCTCAAAAAAACACTTTTCAATCATAAATTCACACAAAAGTTTTTTATGCACATTCTCTAAATAAACCATTTGGCTTTCAAATTCCCATTATTTTCCTTCACTCATTTCTTCAAAAAAAACAAAAATGAAAGATATGTTCTGTGCATCCCAAGCTGCAACAGCAATATGCCTTAGCATGGAAGAATTAGGCTCTTCTTCTTCTTCCTCCTCTGTTATCCAACTCGGCGGCGGCAGCATCTCCGGCAGCCGCGCAATCGATCGGTACGTAGTATGCCAGAATTTCAACTTTATCAGTTCTCAATTTTATAACGATGATTTCAACTGCTAATAAAACTAAGTTTATGTATGTAGTAATGAATTTTTATTTCATGACCAAATCTCAATTGTACTTACGTCTAGGCGGCAAAAGCCGGAATTTCAACTTTATCAGTTATGAATTATGAAACGACTATTTCAAGTATTAATAACTGGATTTATGTGAATTTATTTAACATAAATATACTGTCTAAGCAAAAACTACTAAATTAGTCGATTTTCTCAATTTTTTCAGGTACAACCCTATAATTAGAGATTCGCGAAGAACAGGTCCTAAATCTGTCTCTGCACCTTGCTCTGCTCGTTCGCCAATTTCTCCGAAACCACAGAGCAAGAGCAGAAAATCAACTTCGAAAGAATCGAAGAGATCAAAGGGCGTCTCAAGAAAATTAGTGATAGATAAGGATGAAGAGAAAAGGAAGAGCAGTGTTACCGAAGGAAATGAGAATATTTTTAAGACAAGTAGTTGGAGCTGTAAAAAGCCTGGTGAATTTATAACTCCACCAGGTTCATCTAGGTATCTTTTAAGTGAGAAGAATTTGTTTGAAGCTTTATCAGATTTTGAACCTGTTCTCAAGTTAGTTGATTCTAGTAGTAGTAGCTCTGTGGTGGAAGATGTGAAAACAGAGACAGATGAATCTGCTCCTCCAACTTCTGCTTCTGTTAATCAGGTTTCTGAATTCTTCCTCTCCTCTCTTTTTTTTTTTATAACCGCGTTGTTTCACGTTAGCTTGAACATATCTTGACTAATTCAAGGATATCTGCTATTTCCCACTAGCAACATATGTATAGGGTAATGATTTTTTCCACTTTGAATCAATGAAAAAATTATGTTATAAAACATGATTTTGATATTCATTTTTCAATGAACCAGCTCACTAAATGCAGGGTGGGAAATGAATTCTCATTGAAATACTGGAAATTTTCTAATTTTTTGGTGTGAACATTATTATTATTATTATTCTCACTAATTCAATCAAAATATATGTAGAAATAACTACTGAATATATTTTAGTGGAAAATTTCAATGGAAAAATAGTGATCTTTTTACTTTTAGTATTGGTCCAACAAAATACGGACATATGAAAAGAAATTACGTATTATTTTTGTCTCCAATAGAATTGGAACCAGAGACCGTATTAATTAGTAAGGCTATTAGAGGAAGTCATTAAGGCAAATATGAAATTTTAAGTTATAGAGTTTCCAAAATATAAAAATATTTGGTACTGATATTTATGAAGTTGCAAAACCTTTCAACTCTAATTTAATAAAGTGTAATATTTTAATTTCTTTTTTTCAGAAAGATAGAGAAAACATTCTTGTTATAATATAGTGAATAAAAAAGAGTACTTTACAGGTTAAACATCATCAAAGTTAGGAAACTTTTTGTTTGTTAGAATATATGAATAAAGTAGAAGAATATATATTAGTTGTAGAAAAAAGCGGTCCATATATGAAATGACAGAGTAATGAATATTTTGTTGTAGGTGGTTGTTCTTAGAGTTTCACTTCACTGCAGAGGATGTGAAAGGAAGATGAGAAAACACATCTCTAGAATGCAAGGTATGTGTGGCTCTCTCTTCTTCTTGGGGGACCATTGATAATGCCCCTTTGAAATTTTCTCAATGACTTGTCACGGGTTCAAGCTGTGGATACTGCTGTTTGTGTCAAGATAGGTTGCTTATATTAAGAGATGTGGTCGTTCCATGGACCTTGCTGGACACAATACTTCGTGCACCAGACTATCCCTTTTTAAGTTATATGCATAAAAAGTGTTGAAAGATATTCTATATTGTCGATCTTTATAGTAAATATATAGTAATCCGATAAAAAAAAAGATAATTTACCTGCTATAACACATTAAAATTCATTGATGGTGTGCCCTAGACTTAGTTAGCATGTAGTGTTTATATCATGTAAGACCTTGCTTAAGAGTCTTCATAAATTTGAGACTGGAGAAAAGCTAAGTTTGCTTTGAAAAATGTAAACGGGTGCGTGTTAGATACTCTAAAAGTAGTGTATTTTTGGAGAATCCGACATGAGTGCGGCAATATTTTTAAAGAATCAGAGCAAAATAGGTAAAAAGTACCAAAATTCCCCTGCTGATGGCTCATTGCTAGTATGTGTGTGTAACAAGTGTAGTTTAACTTACTATAGCAAAATTACTTTCCATTTCATGTTACCGATTGATGCTTATCGTATTCTTATTACCTTATAAACGACTTAATCATGTTAATATTTTTTGTACTGTCGATGCATATATATAACTTAAACTCGTTGATAAATTGTAAATTTTTGATTGGGGATGAGTCAGGTGTGAAATCTTTCAACATAGATTTTGCTGCTAAGAAGGTGACAGTAACTGGAGATGTGACACCATTAGGAGTTCTTGCAAGCATTTCCAAGGTGAAAAATGCACAGTTATGGACACCAACATTGGCATCTTCTGTCCCTACAGCCAAAGTTAATTTGAGTAATTCTGAGTTGAAGAATAATGACAAGCAGATGGTGTTATCTCATGAAAAGATAGAAAATGTTTCTCCAAGTACAACAACAATTCAACTAATGTAAATTAATTTTTATTTTTTTTTGTGGTTTAGTAAGACTTTAGAGAAATGGAATTTTAGTCTGGGATTGGTTTATCATCTTCCTGATGAATTTCACTTTCTGGTACTTGTGAACTTCTCAATTTTCATGGAACAGTTTTGCTGCCTATTTAGCATGAAATTTACAAGAATGATCTTAGAGATGGGTGGTCTTAAATTTTGATCACGCTTGCTCCAAAAGCAAAACTTCAAGTTTCGGCTTTTAACCTTGAAGTTTTGCCTATGAGGCAAGCAAGGAGTCAAAAGTTCAAGATCACTCATTTTCAAGGTCATTATGGTTCCACAAGCTAAACTCATAGATTTTTTTTTTTACCTGTACCCGATATTTACCCCAAACCTTAGCATATTTAATCATGTCACAAATGCAAGTGAAAAAAAATATATATCACATAATCAAAGTTAATATGCAAGACACATAACATGCGAGTGTCTTACATTCATTTTCGTGGAACAAACATTGAGCATGGATATATTTTTACCGTAAATTTATCCTTGTTCCAAAATTTTCTTCCTACAAATAAGGCTGAAAAATGCATCTTCAGCTGCCAGGAAAGGAAAAGAGGGATGAAGCTCCCTCTCTGTGTCAACTAATCGATACATACTGAACAAATCTCCAAACTGTTCTCAATAGGTTCAAATTTGATGAATCCACAGGTCCTGCAAGATTTATGCTTTACCATTCGTCTTGGTGCCCATATTTGTATCTGCATCAATCTTCAACATATATGGACTCCCTCTCAACTGGATCAAACTAAGTTTGGATCTCATAAACTGGGAAAAAATCCGCTTTTTAGGTATGTGAGTAACGTCAAGACTAGGCGATGACAGTGTAGCCATTGCTACTGTTAATTAGAATTATGTAGAAAGATTTAAACTATAGTCTGTAACTCTGTGTATTGAAAATTTTGTGATGGAAAGGATGCATATATTGTTGTCATACAACTTCATATAAAGGGTATTATGTGACACTTGAATCGAGAGAATTTCCAATTCACTGAGAATGGTTTTAAAGAGAATGCTTAGATTTTGTTGTATACTACATGTACATTTTCACTTTTTGTTCAGCTGAGGATTTTTTGGAGACAGCCTCTCTACCTTCTCAAAAAAAGGTGGGGTTAATGACTGTGTACACTTTACCCTCCCCAGACCCCACTTGTGGAATTACACTGGGTGTTTGTTCTTGTTGTTGCACTAAATATACATTAGGAATTTTCCTAATCAAACTGAAGCAAGAAGAAGCATCTGCAGCAAGCTAGATTTATAAGGGTTACATCAGTAGATTCAGTCTAAACAACAATTTTCAAGGCATGAAGAGAAAAGAGCATCATTGAACTCGATTGTGATCTATAAAAAGTTCATGATGTCACATTAACTGGCCTAAAACCGAAAGTATTACTCGTGGGCTATTCACAGAAGATTACATGTAGGAGCAGATCAACATAATATCGACTAATGAACTTCTAACATATAGTACAAAGCTATGTTTATCAGATCCTTAAAAAACATTATCGGGTGTGTGTCGGATCCTCCAAAAGTTCTTCATTTTTGGTGGATACAACACGGGTGCAGAGGCATTTTTTGGAGGATCCGAGCAATATCGTTCCAAAGACCAGATAAGTAACTATAGGGAACATGAAATGTTCTATCCTGATGCTTAAAAAAAAGGATGAAATCCTGATGCACATATTATGTTCGCTAAACTTGTAATCCTGAAAATCTTCAACATAATTATAGAAGGATCTAGTCAAGACCTCCCCACCTCCCTCCTAACGCACCCTCAAAATAACAAAACTACAAACGAAGAACATAACAACTACATAACAAACACTCGCACTTTTTCTCTCTTTAAAGACAGACACTTTAATTCATTTTGAAAAACAACACAGTTTAAATTGGTCTATTTGAGTTTAATCTCCAGTTAATCTGAATGATCATGTCACTATGTATTTAGGATAATTTCAGAATGAATGGTGTTCAACATTGTTTAGAAACTGGTGTCATTTAATCGTAAATGAACTCAGATTCCCCTCTTAGTTCTTGGTTGCAAGTGTAGTATGGTATGAATAACAGAACTCAAGCGAGCACCAAAAGTTAGACTTGTTTAAATGATCAAAGTATCCTAACTGTTCCCACATATCGGTAGCAGCAAACTATTCCCATGTAATCTTTGTCTCTTCAGCCTTAGAAGTCACAGCTCACAACATATAAAACTCACAGCATATTGTGCAGGAATGATTGCATTACACAAGATATTATCACAAGGAGTATCATTCTGTTTTGCATTCTTGATTGAATTTAATCTTATATAGTTCATCATGTCATTCAAAACACCATCTGATCTAAAATTTAAATAGCTTTGAGCTCCATTCCACTAAATTACATTAAAAAACTCATCTTGGCGACTGAATTTGAACCTAAGTGCTACAATTCTAGGTTAAAGCATCTACCTTCTCAAACCAGAGAGAAAAGTATATCTAAGCACAATATAATCAATCTACAACCATACAACACAACTCAATTTCTACCATACCTCGATCATAGAATCTCAGATCACATCCTCCGCCTTCCGGGCAAAAACCTTTGTTGCTATCAAATCGCCATCATAAACTCGAATCTAGCATTAGGATGATCTCGAGGTACTAGTCCTCGATACTTCTCGAAATACTTCTCAGCCTCATCGTTCTTCTTCAACGCTGTATATATCATGCCTTGACACAAGTAAGGCCTAAAATCCCCTGGCTCCTCATCCACTAACTCTTGATAAACCTTCAATGCTTCATCAAATTTACCTTCAATAACCCATATTTGTGCAAGAATAAGCTTTAAATCCCTCAACTCACTCTCTTTCTCCTCCTTCTCACACATGTTAATCCCCTCTTCCACCTGTTTCTCAATTTTCTTCATTTCCTCCACAGACTCATCTTCCGATGCTGCCACAACCAGCCCACGATACGCCTCTACATAATAAGGATCTTTTAATATAACATCTCTAAAACCCAATTTCGCTAATTCAACCTCCCCATTATGAACATACAAATGAGATTTCAAGAAACGCCATTCGATCTCATTTGGCTCCAGCTCAATCAACTTGTTTATAATGCTAAGAGCATCGTCTAATTCCCTATTCTTAACGCGATTTTCCAACAAATTTCTCAATACTTCAACATCATTAGGCGCCTTTTCAGTTTCCTCATCTTCTGAAACTGTTTCCTTCACATTCGTGTCCACGGTTGGCACGGGCAAAACAGGACAACAAATAGCTTGTTTGGGGTTGAAATAGAACCCTGTAAAGAAAAGGGCAGTGGCAGTAATGGTGGAAATGAATGTGGGTTTGAGAAAAGAGAGTGGGATTAAAGATTTGAAGGGTTTAGAATTAGGGGTTTTAGAGAGTTTAATGGATAATGGAAATGGAGATTTGAAGGTAAAAGAATTGAGGGGTTGTTGAGTTAACACTGAAGGAATGAATTGGTACTGAAAATTGTTTGATTTTGCAGAAAGAGGAAGAGGGTTTAAGGTGTTCATGGTGATGGTGAACTGAGGTAATTGCAGAGACTTGGGAAAATTTGGTAACAGGGAGAGACACTTCAAAAAGGTATATTTTTGGGCTCAACAATGTATTTGGGCTTTTGCTTCAATTTTTCATCATACTCTTTTTCGGATTTCAAGATGCAAATAAGTTTATTTTTGACCGTAAATTTTTTTATAAAACTTTTAAATATTTTGAATTATCAATTATTGTGACTTATAGTACTTTTTACGTAGTTTACAAATATATAAATATTATTTCAAAAAAATTGAAGATTTCATGCACAAATTTTCAGTCAAAAAACGAAAAATGCCACATAAATTGGGACAGCGAAAGTATTAGTTTTCGCATAAATTATACGGATAGTGTTGAACAAAGTGAATTATAAATTCATTTTTTACTTCTTTGTAGATTTTCAAATATTACAATGGGATATACCAAGTCAACTTCTTAAATCAGACTCTAGTTTTGACTCATATTTCTATTTAAATTTATCAACTTATTACTTATAGAACTATACTAACAATTCATATAGTGATTATCTTAATAAAAAGATGTTTTTCAATGTTCAATTGATAAATTTTTATCTAAAATTAATACTACAACAACTATAATATATCCAATGTATTTTCACAAAGTTGAGTCTAGGAAGATAGAGTGTACAGAGATCTTACCTCTACCTCAGAGGTGCCGTAGAGATGTTATTTTTAATAGATCTAGAGTTGTTATTTTTGATAGACCCTCGACTCAAGACAAAAGCAGACTTAAAAAAGATGCAATAGAAGTACAAGAGATAATAGTAAGAAATAAAATAACAAATAGTAGCAAAACAATACTACAAACAAATAATACTATCATGTAATTACATGAAACAATAAATACCAACAAAATCAAAGAACAAGAAACTACAAGCATAATACTATATTACTAGTAAAGGCACCAAGACAATGCACTCCTACCTACAAGCATGGAAACACTCCTACCTACAAACCTTCTATCCTAATTCACATCCTCCAGATCATCTTCATTTCTAAGGTCATGTCCTCTGTAAGATATAACTGCATCATGTCTTGTCTAATCACCTCTCCCTAATACTTCTTCGGTCAACTTCTATCTCTCCTGAAACCATTCATAGCCAACCTCTCACTCCTCCGCACTGAAGCATCTGTGCATTTCCTCATCACATGTCCAAACCATCTCAACCTCGATTCTCGCATCTTGTCTTCCACTAAAGTCACTCTTACCTTATCTCGGATATCCTCATTGTTAATCCTATATTTCCTAGTAAAACACATCCATTATAACATCCTCATCTTTGTCATCTTCATCTTCTAAATGTGAGTTTTTGACTGACCAGCACTCCACCCATATAATAAAGCTCGTCTAATCATCACTCTGAAGAACTTACTTTAAAGTTTACATAATACATAAGTTACATCTAAAAAATTAGAAGGAACTAAAATTTTATTTTAGACCTCCAATTATATCGAACAGTCTTTTAATTTGGAGATGACTATTAACGTGTGATTATTCAACATCATCCATGCCATACCAAGTTCATGTGTCTGTCGTCAGACATAAAATTCCTTTGTTTAAAAATATGCTTATGTTTGCCCTCACATCATCAATTTAGCAATGAAACCGACCCCTTCTGCCACGTAAACCATTTTTTTACTCGATTTTAAAAATTAATATTTGCAATTATTAGTTTGGTCGTAATTTAAATAAATTTCTTAGCTTAGGCGGTAACAGAGCGGACAAAAAACATTGAAGAGACAGCTTTGGCTTTGAACTCTCAGAAATCAGATTTCCCATTCATTCTTATCAGTTGATCATGTGAAACTTTCATGACCATCAATTTGATTTTGTCATCATCCTCCAATAACGTGGGGCGGATCAATCACTGAAGTTACGTATTAAGCAAAATTCAATAATTTTATCTCAAATTTTATATTTGTATCAAGAAATCCACTTAATATACCTAAGTAACATATTTCGAAATCAACTCTAACTCTTATACTGTTTTAAAATTTAAAATTTATAAATTTTTAAAATCCTGAAGCCGCCTATATGACGATAGCGTACTTCGTTGCTTGAAAGGTGTTTGTTATACGAATGATATACTTCATGTCAACCTAATAGAAATGGGACGTTTTGTATTCTTGTGAACTATATCTATCTTGTATGGATTAATATTTAATCTTATCTTGGTGTTTTTTCCAAGAAAATTTTCAACAAAAATTCAGCAATATCTGTAATAAGCTGCTTTGTTACAAAAATTAGAAGCTTCATTTTGTCTAGTAAATATCATCCTCTCATATCCAATCAATCATACATTATCACCGTTCACATAAAAGAGAAGTATTGAAAACACATCTAAATTCAGTGTAAATTATTAGTTTCATTCTCAAATTATTGATAGCTTCAAAAAATTCTTTCACTTGACTGATTGAATTTACATACACCTTCGATCTTGCACTATGAGTAAAATGCACCCTTAAATTCTCGCCAAGTGTAGGCGTGCTTTCAACATTTCTCTCGACTTTTTATAATAGTTGCACGCTTTTACAAGAGTTTGAAACCACTTGTTATGTCATGTGGCAGATCAGGTGCATCTAAGTATAGTTAGAGGGTGTTTGGATTGACTTAAAAGTTGGTCAAACCTACTTTTAAGTCAATTTTTGACTTTTGTAAGTGTTTGGCAAATATAAAAAATAATTTAAAATAAATCAAAAATGACTTAAAATAAGTAAGAAAGTATTTGACAATGTAAAAATGGCTTAAAATAAGTCAAAACCAAAAGTAGGTCTCCTCCTATTTTTTATTTTTTGACTTAAAAGTCATTTCAATTTGACTTTGACTCTTTATTTTTGACTTAATTTTTTTTTTTTTTAAAGTCAATTCAAACGGGCTCTTAATCAAGTAGAGAGATGTTTTTAAGTATGTCAACAATTCGAGGACGACATATTTCTCTATTAAGATAAAGCTGAATATGCTTATGTCTGCTCTTACATCATCACTATACAATCAACATGTACTATAAATTAAACAATATGTTGAAACCATAGTGTAACAACCTGAAATATACACAATATTCTCTCATTTTTTTACTAAAACAATGGGTGTTCCAACAGTGCAGCCACATTTTGTGTTGTTTCCTTTCATGGCACAAGGCCATACACTCCCTATGATTGACATTGCGCGATTACTGGCACAGCGCGGAGTTATAATCACAATCGTTACTACACACTTGAATGCCAATAGATTCAAGAAAGTCGTTGATCGCGCTATAGAAACAGGACTAAAAATTCAGGTGGTTCACCTCTACTTTCCAAGCTTAGAGGCTGGACTACCTGAAGGGTGTGAAAATTTCGACATGCTTCCATCGATGGATTTGGGGCTGAAATTCATGGATGCTACGAGAAGACTTCAGCCCCAAGTGGAAGAAATGTTGCAAGAACTGATACCTTCACCAAGTTGTGTAATATCTGATATGTGTTTCCCATGGACTACTAATGTTGCACAAAAATTTAACATCCCTAGGATTGTTTTCCATGGGATGGGTTGCTTCTCTTTGTTGTGTTTACATAATTTGAAAGATTGGGAGGGGTTAGAAAAGATTGAGTCCGATACAGAGTACTTTCAAGTGCCTGGATTATTCGACGTAATTGAACTAAACAAAAATCAGCTAGCAAATGCTACCAGGCCAAGAAATGAAGGATGGCGAGAAATCGCTGATCAAATGAAGAAAGCGGAGGAGGAAGCTTATGGGATAGTGGTGAATAGCTTTGATGATTTGGAAAAAGAATACGTGGAGGGTTTGATGAATGTGAAAAACACGAAAATTTGGACCATTGGCCCTGTTTCACTCTGTAATAAAGAGAAGCAGGACAAAGCTGAAAGAGGGAATAATGCTGCAATAGATGAACACAAGTGCTTGAACTGGCTTGATTCTTGTGAACAAAACTCTGTACTCTTTGTGTGTCTCGGGAGCCTATCGCGTCTTTCCATGTCTCAGATGGTAGAGCTAGGGCTCGGGTTAGAATCGTCTAAACGACCCTTCATTTGGGTTGTTCGACATATGTCAGATGAGTTCAAGAAATGGCTAGTGGAAGAAGATTTTGAGGAAAGAGTTAAAGGACAAGGACTTTTAATCCATGGTTGGGCTCCACAAGTGCTTATCTTATCTCACCCTTCAATTGGTGCGTTCTTGACACACTGTGGATGGAATTCGAGTCTGGAAGGTATAACTGCTGGCATGGCGATGATCACTTGGCCAATGTTTGCTGAACAGTTTTGCAATGAGAGGTTAATAGTGAATGTACTCAAGACAGGAGTGAGGTCAGGCATAGAGAGGCAAGTGATGTTTGGGGATGAAGAAAAATTGGGAACACAAGTGAGCAAAGATGATATTAAGAAGGTTATTGAAGAAGTAATGAGTGAAGAAATGGAAGCTGAAATGAGAAGAAAAAGAGCTAAAGAATATGGAGAAAAGGCAAGAAGGGCTATGGAGGAAGAGGGTTCCTCTAACTTCAACTTGACACAATTGATTCAAGATGTCATAGAGCAAGCAAATTTTTTAAAATCTATCTAGGATTACAAGAGGTTTGATTTAGGGTATGTGCAATTTATGTATGCCATAAAATTCAAATCAAGTCTGAACAATAATGTTATATTTGAGTAAAAGTTCACTTACTTTAATATAACAATTAATTTTATGTTCTTACAATTATATTGTATGCAGAAGGGGCAAAGAATGCTTTTAAATTATGTGAAATTGAACAAAAATGTTGTTAGCTTATTGTTTGGTCCAATAATCCTCTTGGAGTTAATAGTTTGGTTTAAAAATATCTATATTATCAATAGTTTGATTCAAAATATCCTTATTGTTACTTAATAGGTCAAAAATGTCATTTTACTAATAAATATATTAGTATTTTTAAAAAAAAAAGATATATTATATTCATAATAAAAATATCACTATTAAAGAACACAATTCTTGCTTCTTTTCTCTTAAAATCACTTGAATTAATAAATAAGTATAAAAAAATCATTCTTAATCTCATTTTAACTATTAAAATAGAATAACTATATGCACCTTTTTAACTGATAATATAGGTCATATACATAAGATCATAGTAACTCATTATTAATTTTCATTTACATAACGCTAAAAAAATCCTAATAAAATAGAAAATATTCTTATTTCTTAATCTTTTCCAAAATTGAAGTATTTTCTGATTTTTTTTTTTAAATCATCATTAGAAAAAGAATGTGTCTATAAAGGGGAAAATGCACAAGTACCCCCATAGACTATGATCGAAATCCCAGAGACACACATAAACTTAACTAGGGTTCTATTACCCCCCTGAATTCATTTTTTTCGTATTTTTGTGCACTTTTTGTGCTGACGTGGCACCTTCAACCACCCAAGTTGGTTGTGTTTGTACACACTCGCGCTACCACGTGTGTAAATATTTTTAAAAAAAAAATTAATTTTTAAATTTTTTTTTTTAAAAAAATATTTTTATTTTCTTTATCTTGTATTTAAATTAAGTTAATACACAGTTTTTTTAACCTTGTATCGAAACTTTTTCTTTTACCTTCATTCATTGTATTTTCTCTTTTATTTTTCTATTGATTTTATTTTCTCTGTCTTTCATTTTGATTTAATTTCAAATTTGATTCCAAATATCTTGTATTTAAAATAAGTTAATTTTGAACGGATATCAAAATAAGTGAGGAAAATCAAATAAAACATTAAAAAAATTAAAACGTTAAAATTAAAGGACACTTTTAAATTATTTTTTAAAAAAAATACACATAATTTTTTAAAAATAATTAAAAGTGAAGAGATAATAAATTAATTTAAAAAATTTAAAGTGAGAAAGAAATTAAAATAAATATTTTACAAAGAAAGAAATAAAAATAATTAAATATATATAAGTTTTAATATCAATAAATATGTGTACTAACTAATTATAAAGTCATCAATCAAAAAATGACATGTGTCCAGTTTGTGCACTTATCACTTGCCTTCAAGAGAGTGTGCACACTCTCTATGCCATGTCAGCGCTTGTGGTGTATTTATTCCATTTTAAATTAGTTCAGGGGGGTAATAAGACCCTAGTTAAGTTTAGGTGTGTCTCTGAGATTTCAGTCATAGTCTAGAGGGGTACTTGTGCATTATCCCTCTAAAAAACAATATAATTATTTGAAAAAAAGTATATTTTTAATCTATTAAGTAACAATAAGGATATTTTTGGACCAAACTAATATATAACAAGAACACTTTTAGACCAAACTATTAACTGAGTGTATTATTCAATTTTACATAGTTTAAAAATATTTTAACCCCTTTTACATATGGCATAACATATAAATTGGACTCTAAACTTGGCTTCAAATGTTAAGTTCGCCCTCAAACTTTCAAAGTGCACAAACAAACACTTTAACTATCTCACTTTTAAATAAATAAACACTCGATTATTGAAGCCAAAGAGCGTGAAATGCAAATGCTCCCACGTGGATTAGTAAGCCACTCAGTGGCTGCCAACTAATTAAATATTTTACACGTCAATTTTAAAATTTTTTAAAAAAACTAAATTAATAATATACAAGGATAAAGGGTTAAAGACTTCATTTCACTTGCCTTTCACCCTTTGTCTCTCAAAATGTCGAAACCCTAGATAGGGATTTACAACCAAAATCTAGTGAATCTGGTGAAAAATCGTTCATCTTTGTGCTGAAAGTTCATAAACATCTATTCATCTTCCTCAATTTAGTCCAGGCATATTTAATTTTGCCATTTTGAAAGTTTATTTTAATATAAGGTAGAATCTCTTTGTCATCATGAGTGTAAATTCGTTCTTTTCTTACAACTTTAGTCATATGGGTCATATTATAGCTATTTTCCACCATGGAGGTCGCTTTTATAAAGGTTAGTATGTGTCGAAATTGGGAAGCACTGTATTTAGCATAGATAAGGACCACTTCTCTTTGACCGAATTGAAATCTTATGCAAAAGACATTGGGTATGATGAAATTGATTCTTTTTTTACTGAAGACCCTATTACCCATAATTTTGTCAAGTTAGAAAGTGACAGCCAACTATATAACTGTGTTAAAGATTTGTGGAGTGAGTCATCTTTTAAGTTGTTTTTTAAGCATGTGATCGTTAAAGAAGGGGGGTCCACTGCTACAACTACTTTGGGACCATTTTATGTTGAAAAAAATAATCAAAAATTGGGGGATTGCTCCAGGTTCCACGTCTGGAGGATGGTATAAATGGGATAGGTGAAGTTGAACAACTATTAGAGGAAGAAAATAGTGATTCTCTTGACTTTGAAGAGGAAAACTTAGACGGTGTTCCAGATCAGGATGATAGTGAAGTTGATGAAGAACTGAGAGCTTTTAGAGAAAAACTTAGAGAAGAAAAAAAATGAAGCTGTAAAAAAAAAATACAAAGAAAAAAAAGAGAATTAAAAAAACCTCAAAGGATCAAGATGTTGTGCTTGGAGAAGCTAGCATAGATAAGGGATTTGAGAATATTTTCAGTAACAAGGCAACCAAATATAATTGTAATGACCCGTTAGGTCATTTTGAGAACTATTCTTTTCTCTTTCATAAAAGACCCTTTCTGTAATTTTTTTATGGGAATCTCGGACTATTCGTTTAACTATAATTATTTAATTGACAGGTAATTTTGGATAATTTATTTAAATAAGTGGTTAATGGGCCGAGTCCATAATGTATTTAATACTCTATGTCACTTGGCCCATATATAAGAATAAATTATAGTTAGTAGGTTATTATATTTCTGGGGCATAACTTCCATTTCAAAACAAAGAGGAAAACACAAATAATACCAAATGTATTCGGCGACAACAAGAACGCAAGACCAAATGGTATCAGGTAAATCCTAATCATGTCTAATATCTATGTTGTGAATATGGATATACGTCATATTACTATTATTATATGTTTGGTGTGGGACGGCTTATTAAATTGAGGGGAAAGTATGATTTCTGTTGAGGGTTATATACAAGGATTAGTAGTAATTGGTGTACAATTGGATAACGATGATGAATAGTGAATTGGGGAATTAAGGGTGGTCAATGATTAGTTGAATATTGGGATATTAAATTAATGTAAAGTTGAAAATAGGTTAGGCATCAATTGTGGTTGCAGTTACCGATTTCACTAATTAGTGGGTTAATTTCTTTTAAATTTATTTGATTACCACATTATAATTCAAGTTTTGATATATTGAGATAGTTAATTAAATATTATGTGTATTATATTTTGGGAATACCATTAGACTTATGATATTTGAAGAAATTGAGACTTAACCCTAAACTTGAGATTTAAGAACTTGATTATAGATTTAAGGTGAGTTTTTGGGTCTAGGCTAGACCTATAGTAATATGGGTGTTGTTAGTTTCGAAATCTTATTGTGATTATTTACTTGATTAGATTGCATTGAGTTGGAAGCTCAACAAAAGGGAAAGACTCAAGTACCGAAGTGATTGTTCAATTATTTGAGGCAAGTGGATTTCTCAACCCTTGTTAAGCGTATAGAATTCGTGTATTTCCTTGTGGTATGTATTGGGAAGTGATGGGACTTGGTGATGGGTTGACTTGTCCATATTGAATAATTTTAATGATAAAAAGGGGGTAATAAAAGGCAATGTGATTAATTATTGGTGTGTGATGTGTTGAGAATGGTTTAAAAGGCTCATTGATTCATTGTTGATGTTGTAGCACGATTGTGTTGTTATGAAGTGTGCATTGTTATGAAAATGGTCATCTCTTCATTATTTGTGTGAACATTTATTTGCATTGATTATGAGACATGGTTGTGACAAGTGTTATGTGATGACAAGTGTTATGTGAATTGAGAAAGAATAAGAAATTAAAGAGGATGTACCATTTCGAGGGACGTGTCGCACGCCGCGACAAATTCTATTATCGAGGGACGTGTCGCACGCCGCGACGGATTTCATTATCGAGGGACGTGTCGCACGCCGCGACGGATTGTACTATCGAGGGTCGTGTCGCACGCCGCGACGGATGCATGGACAGATATGTCCCCCATGGGTCCCGGACTGAGAGACAGCGGGTGTGTATCGTTAGGTCAGACATGCATCACTATACTTGACATTGCATTTCATTGCATTGTGAATCTTTATCATATGTGAACTTATGAGTACTTTTCTGTGGAACTTGTGATTGGTGAACTTTATCTTGTGTGTTGCTGATCTGTAATTGTTGAAGTGATATGGTTGAACTATGTGCTATGTAAATTGTGAACTATTAGGTTGGGCTGGTTTTTATGCAGGTTGTAGTTGTGGAGGTTTGGTTGGGGTGTAAGGAGTACCCGTATTCCATACCCTTAGCTTGTGTTTAGAGGTTTGCTTGCTGAGTACCGTGTGGTTTGTACTCACCCCTTGCTTCTACAATTTTTTGTAGGTTACGAGCCCGGATCTTCATGATACCCTCTCTTATTTTCTTGTCCGAGGCTTCCTATGGAGATTTGTGAGGTAGCTGATTGTCATCTCAGCAGACCTTCTTACTCCTTATTTATGATCTTGTTCTATTCTAGAAACAATATCATTTGAGACTTGTTTATTTCTTTCAAATCAATTGTAATACTTTAGAGGCTTGTACACGTGACAACCAGGTTTTGGGGGTATATTTAAGTCGATTATGAATTTCCGCATTATATTAAAGTATAAGACTGTTATTTATAGTTTACTTCCGCATTTATTGTATTAGTGGGGTTTTAGGCTGACTTGTCTTGGTGGGGTAAGACGAGTGCCATCACGTCTATTTTTGGGTCGTGACAAAATGGTATCAGAGCCCCAGGTTCATAGGTCTCACGTGTATATAAGCTGAGTCTAAGTAGAGTCTCGAGGATCGGTACGGAGACGTCTTTACTTATCTTCGAGAGGCTATAGTGACTTTTAGGAATAATCTTCACTTGTTGAATCTCTTTCGTGCGTTCTTGGTCCGGTCTGATTGTTATCGCTTCATCCCATTCTCTCTCACTTGTAGTGATGACTCGTGCGTTGTTCTTTATGCGAGTAGTCGGTGTCGTGTGGGTTTTATGTAAGATATGATATTAACGTTAAAGTGATAGACTTATGAAAATGATGTCTGGCCAGATTCGGAGTGTTTAGCCATTCGAAGGGGTTGAGTAAGACTAGTTACCCAACAGAGGGAACAGTACTTGTGCGGTATAGGAGAAATCTAGAGTGGTTCGACAATTGGAAGTGTAATAATTAAAGGGATGGCTAGATAATGAACAATGTAACTTCGGAAAATACAGTTAGTAAAGTTGTGATAACATGTATGGATTGCTTAGCAAAATATGAGAATGATGTTGCGCCTATTGAGATCAGAATCTCAACTACGATTTCATAGATTGAGTGTATATCCAAGAGGGTCATGATATGACTACTACAACGGTACCAATGCCTAGTTAGTTAAAGTTAAGGAGTGTGTTACTTTTGCTATCAACATGATCTATGAAAGGATGCATATCGCTAGGGCTAGAGATAGAACAAATTTGATAATATTTTATAGCTATTCAATTGGTAGAAATGTGTGGGCTATTTGGGTACGATCTTCTCGGTAGATAACATGTGTTCTAGTGGTGGATCTAACAGACTTTCACGGTGTGATACTAGTGGTATATGAAAACGAATACGTGAATTGTCAAGTGTGAGTACTAACTACTTAAGGAGTTATCAGTTGTATCACATGCTCATATAATGAGATTCGATGTTGCATTCACATTTGAGAAACTAACTAGTTTGTTACTACGGACGCTTGAGTTAAGTATTGTGTATAAGAGAGACTTTAGTGGTGGATCTTTGGTACGGTATTAATATGTTTAGGTTGTGAAGTGTATTATGAGGATTCTAAATAAGGACTAGTAATTTCATCGTAAGCTCCAAGGGAGTGGATCGATATCGAAATGGAAAGCTTATGGGTAAAAATAAAATAAAATTCAACAAGTATTTTCGAGGGACGTGTCGCACGCCGCGACAAATTCTATTATCGAGGGACGTGTCGCACGCCGCGACGGATTTCATTATCGAGGGACGTGTCGCACGCCGCGACGGATTGTACTATCGAGGGTCGTGTCGCACGCCGCGACGGATGCATGGACAGAAATGTCCCCCATGGGTCCCGGACTGAGAGACAGCGGGTGTGTATCGTTAGGTCAGACATGCATCACTATACTTGACATTGCATTTCATTGCATTGTGAATCTTTATCATATGTGAACTTATGAGTACTTTTCTGTGGAACTTGTGATTGGTGAACTTTATCTTGTGTGTTGCTGATCTGTAATTGTTGAAGTGATATGGTTGAACTATGTGCTATGTAAATTGTGAACTATTAGGTTGGGCTGGTGTTTATGCAGGTTGTAGTTGTGGAGGTTTGGTTGGGGTGTAAGGAGTACCCGTATTCCATACCCTTAGCTTGTGTTTAGAGGTTTGCTTGCTGAGTACCGTGTGGTTTGGTACTCACCCCTTGCTTCTACAATTTTTTGTAGGTTACGAGCCCGGATCTTCATGATACCCTCTCTTATCTTCTTGTCCGAGGCTTCCTATGGAGATTTGTGAGGTAGCTGATTGTCATCTCAGCAGACCTTCTTACTCCTTATTTATGATCTTGTTCTATTCTAGAAACAATATCATTTGAGACTTGTTTATTTTCTTTCAAATCAATTGTAATACTTTAGAGGCTTGTACACGTGACAACCAGGTTTTGGGGGTATATTTAAGTCGATTATGAATTTCCGCATTATATTAAAGTATAAGACTGTTATTTATAGTTTACTTCCGCATTTATTGTATTAGTGGGGTTTTAGGCTGACTTGTCTTGGTGGGGTAAGACGAGTGCCATCACGTCTATTTTTGGGTCGTGACAAAATGGTATCAGAGCCCCAGGTTCATAGGTCTCACGTGTATATAAGCTGAGTCTAAGTAGAGTCTCGAGGATCGGTACGGAGACGTCTTTACTTATCTTCGAGAGGCTATAGTGACTTTTAGGAATAATCTTCACTTGTTGAATCTCTTTCGTGCGTTCTTGGTCCGGTCTGATTGTTATCGCTTCATCCCATTCTCTCTCACTTGTAGTGATGACTCGTGCGTTGTTCTTTATGCGAGTAGTCGGTGTCGTGTGGGTTTTATGTAAGATATGATATTAACGTTAAAGTGATAGACTTATGAAAATGATGTCTGGTCAGATTCAGAGTGTTTAGCCATTCGAAGGGGTTGAGTAAGACTAGTTACCCAATAGAGGGAACAGTACTTGTGCGGTATAGGAGAAATCTAGAGTGGTTCGACAATTGGAAGTGTAATAATTAAAGGGATGGCTAGATAATGAACAATGTAACTTCGGAAAATACAGTTAGTAAAGTTGTGATAACATGTATGGATTGCTTAGCAAAATATGAGAATGATGTTGCGCCTATTGAGATCAGAATCTCAACTACGATTTCATAGATTGAGTGTATATCCAAGAGGGTCATGATATGACTACTACAACGGTACCAATGCCTAGTTAGTTAAAGTTAAGGAGTGTGTTACTTTTGCTATCAACATGATCTATGAAAGGATGCATATCGCTAGGGCTAGAGATAGAACAAATTTGATAATATTTTATAGCTATTCAATTGGTAGAAATGTGTGGGCTATTTGGGTACGATCTTCTCGGTAGATAACATGTGTTCTAGTGGTGGATCTAACAGACTTTCACGGTGTGATACTAGTGGTATATGAAAACGAATACGTGAATTGTCAAGTGTGAGTACTAACTACTTAAGGAGTTATCAGTTGTATCACATACTCATATAATGAGATTCGATGTTGCATTCACATTTGAGAAACTAACTAGTTTGTTACTACGGACGCTTGAGTTAAGTATTGTGTATAAGAGAGACTTTAGTGGTGGATCTTTGGTACGGTATTAATATGTTTAGGTTGTGAAGTGTATTATGAGGATTCTAAATAAGGACTAGTAATTTCATCGTAAGCTCCAAGGGAGTGGATCGATATCGAAATGGAAAGCTTATGGGTAAAAATAAAATAAAATTCAACAAGTATACTTGTCTGAAGGCAATTAGGAATTTTACTAAGAAAGTGCATATAGTATTGAGCGAGTCCTTTGGATTTGATTGGTATAGCTGGATTTGAGGTGTCACGTCGATAACAAGGTTGAATTCATGGTGATGGCAAGGGCTAAATGAGCATGATGGCAATAAGATTCATGATGGATTAAGAATACGATGCAACTTTATGATAAGAATTTTTGGTTAAACGGATTATGTATTGTAATGAACACTTGTGAGTATCTAAGGTTGTGGCTTGCTACTATTTGATGAGTAGTGGACTTGTATAGAAAGTTGTATGAGGTGCTGGGACATCGCTCGAATAGAACTGAAAGGAGTTAGGATCATAATGGAAAGAATTAGTGGGATGTAGTGTAGCCTTCAGAAGGAAGTGAGCGCAAGGGCCAAAGATGTATCTTCATAAGGTTAAAAATTGGTTCAGAGACGCGTGATTTCATTTGTTTTTCCCTGGTTATGGTGATAGTGTTACATGCCATTCATATGGGTTAAAAACTGTTGGATAAGATTTGAGAAAGAAGTCTACATACGTTCAACTTGAGTGTGGTGATAAGTTCTTTTGTGATTTTGAGTTTGGTAACTGGTATAGTTGGAATCTTAATTCAAATATTTCATTGTAAGTCTACTTAGTGGTAGTATGTTTTTTTCAAGATACGAATTGGTAATGTAAGAAATGATCAATCGCACTGGGTATTGGGAATTTGGAAGGACTTGTGTATGGTTTAGGTCGTAAAATGTGTTACTTTGATTGTTAAAGGATCTAAGGAAGGGTTTCACTTAAAGTTTTAATTTAGAGTATGAAGTAAAATGTCATGGGTTGTTGGTCGAAGGATAGAAGTGGTAAGCGAGTTAGCGAAAGAAACAAGAGTCTGATATATTGAATAGTTCAAGGTATTTGGAAATTGTGTCATGGTAAGAATCTAAGAAAGGTGAAAGAATAAGACATCACGTATAGACCCTTGATTCATAGTTGAAGGTTGTATGCATTTTTGTCTTTGAGTTCAGATATGACTATACAATGTGGACTGGTTCGGCACAGACTTATGAGGGATGTATAAACGACTTTTCTGAAGGTTTGGTTTTGGTTTGAGTGACAAACAGTGTAAATAAGATTTTGTGTTTTATGTGGAGTTAGATTGCTCAAATTATGGTAGGTGACTTATGGATGCACAACAGGATAAGATACAATTCTACATGGTTATTATGGATTTTGAGTTTGATTGATACTACTCTGTTGATGGGACTACACAGACTATTGTGATGCATTACATAGACATTGGATGGTAAATAGAGGTTATGAGCTTACAATATATAGAATTATTGAAGTGACTACGGATTTCTCTGAGTTTTGGCATGAGGTATGTAATGGTAGTTGAAATATGGTATGTGAAAGTTTGCATGGACGTGATTCTGGGTATGATTTAATAGCTTTATCTCGATGGAAAAGTACTATTAGATTTGAAATTAGTGCTATCAGCTTTAGGTGGGATCCGTATCTATCATGAAATGCTTACATGTAAAGAGAGAAGCCATAGTTCAGAAATTTCGGAGGCGACAATGTGTTTGCTAAAAAGACTTTGATACTAGTAACAATTTGAGAGTAAGGTAAATGATCGGTATGGTTAGGTTATTTTGTTAGTATTAAGAGTGTTGGCTTCAGTGGAGTACTGTGAGGAGTAGGTGGAGTTTGATAAATTGAGTATGCGTATGATTGTAATGGAGACCAAGATGGTTGTTTGTGAGTAGCTAAAAAAATAAATAATCAAAGAGATGGAATCAGATAAATGGAAATGTTTGGTATAGACGTTATGAAAGGGGTACCTTGTGTTATTAGACTTTGGTTTGATACATTCTTATGGGACCACCTACTTCGTGCTAAACATGGTTTGGAGTATGATTAGTTGCTTATGCCCACACGTATTTCCATATCTATGGGTAAATTCCTAGTGGTGGATCGGGTGTACCGATCCTGTGATTGTCCTCTTAGTTGGGTGTCATTCTTGGGTAGACTTGGTCATTTCAATTAAGAAAAATTTGGTGTTGGTTGGGATAGTTGAAGTATACAAGTAGTTCTACACGCATAACCCTATTTATGAGAACTTATAGAAGAGCTACTATGAAGAGTTACAATTATCTGAGAGTGTTGTTAGAGGTTCTACATTCTGGGGTGTATCACTTGTTGGTTGGTTACTTGATCATTTCCTTCTTTTGGTCAGTTAAGTTTGATTCTCTCTTGATGAGTACCCAATATCTAGAGATCCAATTTTTTATAACTTAAGCTCGTGGAAAGATTATGTTGTGAGAAGGGAATCTTGATAAGATCTGTGATGGTTTGTGCATTATGAGTGTGTGGTGGTTGGTTCAGGTTCACTTCTGATTGTAGCCGATATTGATTCTGAATTTTATCGTGATTATGTGAGAAAGATTCGTCTTGACGGTTGTGTAATGGTCTAGAGGGTTTCAGTTCGGATTGGGTTCATGGGTTAGTTTGCGACTTGTTAATCAATCCTGATTTGTAAATCTACCAAAGTTTGATTCGAAAATCCAGTTCTTAGTAGTTGATCTTAATGGAATTGTCTTAAGGTGAAACTTACTTGGTGAGATGAATACCAACTCAGGAAGATCATAACTCAGGATTTCGGTAAAGTTAGGTATTCTTCCTTCTCTTCTTTATGTTCGAGGACGAACATGGTTTTTAGTGGTGGATATTGTAATGACCCGTTAGGTCATTTTGAGAACTATTCTTTTCTCTTTCATAAAAGACCCTTTCTGTAATTTTTTTATGGGAATCTCGGACTATTCGTTTAACTATAATTATTTAATTGACAGGTAATTTTGGATAATTTATTTAAATAAGTGGTTAATGGGCCGAGTCCATAATGTATTTAATACTCTATGTCACTTGGCCCATATATAAGAATAAATTATAGTTAGTAGGTTATTATATTTCTGGGGCATAACTTCCATTTCAAAACAAAGAGGAAAACACAAATAATACCAAATGTATTCGGCGACAACAAGAACGCAAGACCAAATGGTATCAGGTAAATCCTAATCATGTCTAATATCTATGTTGTGAATATGGATATACGTCATATTACTATTATTATATGTTTGGTGTGGGACGGCTTATTAAATTGAGGGGAAAGTATGATTTCTGTTGAGGGTTATATACAAGGATTAGTAGTAATTGGTGTACAATTGGATAACGATGATGAATAGTGAATTGGGGAATTAAGGGTGGTCAATGATTAGTTGAATATTGGGATATTAAATTAATGTAAAGTTGAAAATAGGTTAGGCATCAATTGTGGTTGCAGTTACCGATTTCACTAATTAGTGGGTTAATTTCTTTTAAATTTATTTGATTACCACATTATAATTCAAGTTTTGATATATTGAGATAGTTAATTAAATATTATGTGTATTATATTTTGGGAATACCATTAGACTTATGATATTTGAAGAAATTGAGACTTAACCCTAAACTTGAGATTTAAGAACTTGATTATAGATTTAAGGTGAGTTTTTGGGTCTAGGCTAGACCTATAGTAATATGGGTGTTGTTAGTTTCGAAATCTTATTGTGATTATTTACTTGATTAGATTGCATTGAGTTGGAAGCTCAACAAAAGGGAAAGACTCAAGTACCGAAGTGATTGTTCAATTATTTGAGGCAAGTGGATTTCTCAACCCTTGTTAAGCGTATAGAATTCGTGTATTTCCTTGTGGTATGTATTGGGAAGTGATGGGACTTGGTGATGGGTTGACTTGTCCATATTGAATAATTTTAATGATAAAAAGGGGGTAATAAAAGGCAATGTGATTAATTATTGGTGTGTGATGTGTTGAGAATGGTTTAAAAGGCTCATTGATTCATTGTTGATGTTGTAGCACGATTGTGTTGTTATGAAGTGTGCATTGTTATGAAAATGGTCATCTCTTCATTATTTGTGTGAACATTTATTTGCATTGATTATGAGACATGGTTGTGACAAGTGTTATGTGATGACAAGTGTTATGTGAATTGAGAAAGAATAAGAAATTAAAGAGGATGTACCATTTCGAGGGACGTGTCGCACGCCGCGACAAATTCTATTATCGAGGGACGTGTCGCACGCCGCGACGGATTTCATTATCGAGGGACGTGTCGCACGCCGCGACGGATTGTACTATCGAGGGTCGTGTCGCACGCCGCGACGGATGCATGGACAGAAATGTCCCCCATGGGTCCCGGACTGAGAGACAGCGGGTGTGTATCGTTAGGTCAGACATGCATCACTATACTTGACATTGCATTTCATTGCATTGTGAATCTTTATCATATGTGAACTTATGAGTACTTTTCTGTGGAACTTGTGATTGGTGAACTTTATCTTGTGTGTTGCTGATCTGTAATTGTTGAAGTGATATGGTTGAACTATGTGCTATGTAAATTGTGAACTATTAGGTTGGGCTGGTTTTTATGCAGGTTGTAGTTGTGGAGGTTTGGTTGGGGTGTAAGGAGTACCCGTATTCCATACCCTTAGCTTGTGTTTAGAGGTTTGCTTGCTGAGTACCGTGTGGTTTGGTACTCACCCCTTGCTTCTACAATTTTTTTGTAGGTTACGAGCCCGGATCTTCATGATACCCTCTCTTATCTTCTTGTCCGAGGCTTCCTATGGAGATTTGTGAGGTAGCTGATTGTCATCTCAGCAGACCTTCTTACTCCTTATTTATGATCTTGTTCTATTCTAGAAACAATATCATTTGAGACTTGTTTATTTTCTTTCAAATCAATTGTAATACTTTAGAGGCTTGTACACGTGACAACCAGGTTTTGGGGGTATATTTAAGTCGATTATGAATTTCCGCATTATATTAAAGTATAAGACTGTTATTTATAGTTTACTTCCGCATTTATTGTATTAGTGGGGTTTTAGGCTGACTTGTCTTGGTGGGGTAAGACGAGTGCCATCACGTCTATTTTTGGGTCGTGACAATAATGGTAGATTGGGAGGTGATGAAGAGTTTATTGGTTCATCAGATGAACCAAGTGAAGATAGTGATGAAGAGTTAGATGTTTTAGCACAACCAGGTGTTGATTTACCTTCAAGAAGAAAAAGCACCAAACTGAGGTATGATTCTTCTTCTCCCATTTCTTTCTTTAACTTAAGTATGATATTTGAGAGTGCAACTCAATTTAGAAAAGTTGTTGCTGATTATGCTGTGCAATATAAGGTTCAGTTAAAGCTTAAACCCAATCAACCTCATAGAGTTAGGGTAAGATGTGAAGGGAAGTGTAATTGGAAAATCTTTGCAAGCTTGGATAAAGATACATGTAATTTTTTTGTAAAAAAGTATTATCCTGCTCATAGATGTCTTACAAAGAATAGGAGCAGGTTGTGCTCAGCCAAATATGTGAAAATGAAGATGAGGAATAGAATAATATCTCACCCTGACATTAGAGTTCATAAGCTTCAAGAGACACTAAGAAAAGAAAGGGGATTAAAAGTTGGAAGGTCAATATGTTACAGGGCAAAAATGAACGTTATTGCCAAGTTCTTGGGTGATTGGAAGCTTGAGTTTTCAAGGTTGTTAGACTATGCTGATATGATTAAGAGTACAAATCCTGGGAGTTCTTGTTGGGTCAGAACTGATAATGAAACAGTCCCTGGCTTACACTTGTTCAAATATTTCTATGTTTGCTTTGCTGCATTGAAAAATGGATGGCTAGAAGGTTGTAGGAAGATTGTACGATTGGATGAATGTTTTTTTAAGGGTACCTGTAGAAGAGAATTATTAGTGGCTGTTGAAAAAAATAGAAACAATCAAATGTATCCAATAGCTTGGGCAATGGTTGATCAAGAAACTAAACACTCTTGGAGTTGCTTCTTAAGCTATCTCATTCAAGATTTGCAACTTGGTGATGGAAATGGCATAACAATCTTGTCTGACATGCAAAAGGTATTTATTCTGCCACTTCTTTTTAAAAAAATTTGCCACTGCTTTTGTTTATTTCTGTTAGTTTATTGCCTTGTTTATTTACTGTTGAACTCAGTTAACTTATGAGTATTTACTTCCTTTGTTTATTTCTGTTAACTTATAGGTAATTCTATTTCTGTTAGTTAACTTACAGGTATTTCTGTTAGTTAACTTATAGGTATTTATGTTAGTTAACTTGTAAGTATTTCTGTTAGTGCCTTTATTTATTTCTGCTGAACTCAGTTAACTTATAGGCATTTACTTCCTTTGTTTATTTTCTGTTAACTTACATGTATTTCTGTTTCTATTAGTTAACTTATAGGTATTTATGTTAGTTAACTTATAGGTATTTATGTTAGTTAACTTATAAGTATTTCTGTTAGTGTCTTTGTTTATTTCTGCTGAACTCAGTTAACTTATAAGCATTTACTTTCTTTGTTTATTTTCTACCATTGCCTTTGTTTATTTCTGTTAGTTAACTTATAGGTCTGCTAATAGATGCCTTAAAGTTGTTTGTGCTAATAGATGTCTTAAAGATGCCTTAAAGTTATTGCTTTAATATTTCTTAAGGTCTTGAGTCAGCAATTGCTGACTTACTTCCTAATGCTGAAAGAAGAATGTGTGCAAGACATATTGGGCAAACTGGCAAAAAACATGGAGAGGTGAGGAAAGAAGAAAAGCATTTTAGAGGTGTGCCAAAGCTAGTTTTGAGGTTAAATTGAGAGATGAGTTGGAATATTTGAGAAAATTAGGTGAAAGAATATGTGAGTCATTGCTTGTCTATAACAAAGAATACTGGTGTAGAGCTTTATTTAGTGAAAGATCAAAGTGTGATGTGGTGGAAAATAATATGTGTGAAACATTTAATTCATGGATTGTTGGTCCTAGACATAAATATGTGATCAGTATGCTTGAAGATATTAGGCATAAATTGATGGATAGGCATGGAGACATGATTAAGTTTGCAGATACTTGGATCAGTGACATTTCACCTATGGCAAGACTAATTTTAGAAGAAAACAAAGAGATGACAAGACACTAAGGGTGAATGGAATCATGACATTCGATTTGAGATCCAAGAAGGAGAATATAAACACATAATTGACATGACTAAAAAGACATGTAGCTGCAGTTTGTGGCAGTTGAGAGGTATACCTTGCCAACATGTAGTTTGTGCCTTGTATCACATTGGGAAAGAACCAAAAGATTATGTGGAGCATTGGTACAAAAAGCTATATTTCTAAGTGCTTATAAGTGTTTTTTACAACCTATCTCCAATATGGCAATGTGGCCTGACACCAATAACCCAACAGTTGAGCCCCCTGAAATGAAGCCAATGCCTGGAAGACCAGGTAACTGTAGAAGGAAAGATAAAGATGAACCCAGAAAAAAGAAGTGGGGAAAAGCATCAAAGAATGGAGTGAAAATGACATGTTCCAAATGCCATCAAGTTGGGCATAACAAAAGAAGTTGTAAATCAGTGGTAAGCATTTTTGCTTTTCTTTTAAGTTTTAATCAGTTTTATACTTCTAATTTTGTGTCTTTAATGCCCTCTCAACACCCCACACAACAGCCTTCACAACCCTTTCAACAACCCTTTCAGCAGCCTTCACAACTACCAGTGAATCAGCCTAGCACTGGACAACCCTCTTCTTTATGTGTAGAAACTTCAAAAGTTAAAGGAAGGAAAAAGCAACAGTCAACTGCAAGGGAAACATCTTCTTCAACTGTAAGGCCACCATCTACTTCAGTTGGAAGGCCACCATATTTTTCAATTGGAAGAAAAAGAACAAGAGATGTGGGATTTGGTGTTTACACAGATATACAATCTGGAAGACAAGTGATTAATGTATGTATATTGCCTTCTTTAATTGGTTTTCTTACATCTTTATTTAGATATAATGAATAATATATATGAATTATGCAGCCGGGAAGATCAAGTGAAAGAGTTATCTCAAGTGGGTCTGGGGTAGCATTTAAAGATGCATCATAAACAAATGTTGATCTTGGATTCAAGCCACCTGGTTTGAAATGGAAAGGAAAAAATGCAATGACTGAAAATCAACTTCAACAAATGCCACAGCGAAAAAAATTGCAAATCAAATCCAAGTGGGTTCCATAAGAGTTTAAAGTGTCAGTGATGTGGACAAATGTTGATCTAGGAGGTTTTTGTTTATTTTGATAAATATTTTGTAAAGGCATACTCCAATTAATGATCATTTTGATGTATTTTGGGTTATTTTGATGTATGTTTGCTTAGACAAATCTTTGGAGGTGGTTATTTTGATGTATGTTTGCTTAGACAAATCTTTGGAGGTTATTTATGATATTTTAAATTGCTAATTATTGTGACTTATAGTATGTTTTATATAGTTTCTAAATATATAAATTTCATTTTAAATAGTCTATCTTATTTTAAACTACTAAATTATATAATTTGATCCTGGCACTTCTAATCGTATCACATAATCAAAGGCAAATCTCCTTTCGCTTGAAGTGATAAACAGATAATATGGAGAAGCATAATGCCTTTCTTATAATTTTATTTTACAAATAAATATATATACTATGTGTGTGAGTGAAGTATACATACATCAAGACTTGAGCTTTATGAAACATGAAATAATCTTTGGCTTTGCCTTCTGGACTGATGTTAGAGGGAGGGGAGAGGCAAGTGAGATTGGGAGAGGGAGGAGATAGGCGAGTGAGAGAGGGTAAAGAATGGAGGAGGCGAATTGTATATGTATATCTGTCAAAATAATTGCATATATGTAACTGGTATACATATGTATTTGTATATCTCGCGAGCGAGATTGGGAGAGGGAGGAGAGAGGCGAGCGAGATTGGGAGAGGGAGAAGAGAGGCAAGCGAGAGTGGGCAAAGAGTGGAGAGAGGCGAACTGTATATGGATATCTGCAGATAATTGTATATATGTAACTGGTATACATATGTATTTGTATATCAGGCGAGTGAGATTGGAAAAGAGAGGAAAAAGGCGAGCAAGATTGGGAAAGGGAGGAGAGAGGCGAGCGAGAGAGTAGGGCTGGACATTCGGTAATTCGGTTCAGTTTCGGTTTATTTTTTTCGGTTTTCGGTGCTTGTATTTGTTGTACCGAATATCGAACCGAAATAATTCGGTTTGGTTCGGTTTTTAATATTTCGGTTCGGTATTTGTTAGTTCGGTTTTTTGTTATGGGCCTGCTTAGTGGGCTTTTTAAAATTTAAAATTTTACAATTTTATTTTTATTTTTCAGCTTAATGGGCTGAAAATAAGTGGTCCTTAATGTGTTAAAGTTATTACTCTATTAAATATAAAGTGATAAAAAAATTTTGGTGCTTCACTATTTATCAAATTTCAAATATGAAATATTTATTTAGTAAAAATCCATAACAATATGAAGGAATAAGAACTTCCAATATTTTACCAACAAGTCAACAATGATTCAATAGTTTCACGTAAATAGTAATGACTAGCAATCTAGCCAACAATATAACAAGTAATAAAACTTCACTAGACTTCACAAATACAATGATCAATTGATATTTTATCATGCCATTACACAACAACATAATAACAATCTAACAAGTAACAAGTAACAAAGTACAAACTAACAATAATGCACCAATGTAGTTTCTTCCATAAGACCACTTTCAAGTTTAAGTGCCAACAATAACAAATAACAATAATGAGCAACAAGCCAACAATGTAGTTTCTTCCAAGAGATCACTTTCAAATGTCAACAATAACAAATAACAATAATGAGCAACAATGTAGTTTCTTGACTTTCTTCCATGAGACCACTTTCAAGTGCCAACAAAAACAATAACAAAACTTTAGTATTTTACGTCTTTCTTCATTGTCTTGACTCTTGAGTCTTGACCACTTGAACTTGAACTTGAACCTTTTAAGATAAAATCAAACGTTAGAATACTATTTTTAAGATAAAAATTAAAAAATGACATAATTAAATAAATAGCGTATTGAACTCACCACTATTAAATACTTGAAACTTGCAATCATAAATCAACAATACAAGAGTTTCTTCCACTATTTGCCAACTCTAATAATAAGAAAATCAAATATGTCATACTACACAATAAGTATTTTATTTTTTGCAAAAACAAATAAAAAATATAAAGTCTTACCAAGTTCAATTTTCTCAAGAAACTCCAAGTTTTCTTCAACACAAATAGGATTAGTTTCTTGTCTAAGCCAATCTTGGACACAAATAAGGCATTGCACACATTTGGGAGTCAATGAACTTCTAATGGATCAAGAATACGACCACCGGTGCTAAATGCACATTCTGATGCCACACTCGACATAGGAATAGCCAATACATCTCGAGCCAACTGTGAAAGTATAGGAAATCTAGGAGAATTAACTTTCCACCAAATTAAAATATCAAAATCCTCAGATTCAGGCTCTTGGTCTTCAAGAAGATATCTATCCAACTCAGATTTAACACCTAAACTTCCAGAATCTTCCTTTTGTTTTTTCATGTAAAATTTAGTTCTCAAAGAATTTGTTTTCACATTTTGAGAAAGGCCACAAGTAGCTGAATCAGATGAGTCAGATGAAGTGTATCCGGGTGAAGATGATTATTTTTAGAACCTTTTGCATACTTGTTTACATAGACCGCAAACAATTTCTTCAAGTAAATATCTACTTCATTGTTCACTATCTTTCCCTTTTCTTCCCCAAGTAATTCTTCAAGAGCAAAACTAACATACACAAATTTATTGCGAGGATCCAAAACAGAAGCAATAAAAAGCATTTTGTTCATCTTTTCAGGAGTACCCCAATATTTCTTGAACTTTTCTTTCATCCCCAAAGCCATTTTATACAAATCAACATCATCACTTGTCATACATGACTTCAAATATGCATCAAGCTCACATATATCCTCAAAATGAACATTACAAGTAACATACCGTGAACCTGAAACTTTTAATGTGAGCTCATAAAATCTTTCAAGAAACTTTGTGACATTTCTCACGTTAACCCAATCCTCATTTTGAATTGAACCTGCAATACTTCCATCTTCACAAACATCAGTAGCAAGAAAAGAATTAAAATTACCATCATAAAGATCAAACCTCTCAAAAGCCTTCTCAAACTTTTCTGCCGTGTCCAACATCAAATAGGTGGAATTCCACCTAGTAGGCACATCTAAAGACAACATTTTATCACATTCTATCTTTTGCATTTCAACACATTTCAAGAAGTTTCTTGTTCTTGCAGAAGATGATCTAACATATTTCACCATTTGTCTCACCCGTTTGATAGAAGGACCAATTTCTTTCAAACCATCTTGCACAATTAGATTAAGTATGTGAGCCATACATCTCACATGGAGATGCTCACCATCCATCATATTAGTTCCCCACATATCTAATTTTTTGGACAACTCTAAAACTGCCACATCATTTGAAGAAGCATTATCAACCGTAACAGTGAAGACATTGTCCAAGTTCCAATCAAGTAAACAATTACTAATAGACTCAGCTAAATGCTCACCTTTATGACTAGTGATAGGACAAAAATTCAATATTCTTTTATGAAGCACCCAATCCCTATCAATAAAGTGAGCAGTCAAACACATATAATTGATTCTTTGCACCGAGGTCCATGTGTCTGTTGTAAGACAAATTCTTGGTTGTATTTCTCTAAAAGACTTTTTCAAATTCATTCTCAATTCACCATAAACTTCATAAGAATCCCTTGTTATGGTTCTACGTGAAGGAATCCGAAACAAAGGTTGGACTTTGCTCATAAACTTCTTAAAGCCTTCTTTTTCAACAAAACTAAAAGGTAGTTCATCCAAAATTATCATCTCAACTAAAGCTCTCCTAACTACCTCTTGCTCAAATTTCCAATTCTCTATTGAAGAACTGTCACTTTGAACACTTAATAATTTTTGAATACTAGGTGCAACAGGCGGGGGCTTATACACTTTACATCGGTTAGTCAAATGTTGTCTCAGTCCACTTGTTCCATTAGATGTATTCGCAGCATAATTTTTTTTACAATGTAAACACTTTGCTTTAAATAATACACCATTTTCAAAAATTTTATCAAAGTGTTGCCAAACAGTAGACCTAGGATCCATTTCTTTTCTTTTTTTTGGCTCCTCTGTGCCAATTGACGCATCATTGCTACTAGTAGGTATATTATCCGTAGAACCAGCCATACTTATTCGACTTAAATCAGCCACACCCACATTTAATTGATTTTGATCAGCCATCTATATAAACAAAAAAATCACAATTCACACACTAACTAAGGCTAAAATCAGAAAGAAAAAGAAAAGAAAACAGAAGAAGAAATCAAGAAAAAAAATCAAAAATACCTAAACTAGAGATTGGTTGCCGGACGCCGGTCGTCTACTGCTGGTCGCCGCGTCTGCTGGCTGCTGCTGCTGGTCCTCCAACGCCAGTCGCCACTGCTGGTCGCTGCTGCAGAGCTGCTGGTTGTCGCCGCCGCTGCTGCCGCTAGAGTGCTGGTCGTCGATCGCCGGTCGCCGCTGCTGGAGACTGGAGCGCTAGAAGTAGAAGTGGAAACTGGAAAGAGGGATTGGGGAAAGGAGGCAGCAGCTCTGTTGAGTGTTGAGTTTGGTGTTGAAAAATGAAAAATAAAAATTTTGGAGTTGGAAGAAGGAATGAGGGATTGACCTAATACTAAATACTAAATAGTAATGGTATAAAAATATTAAATATTTATTATTTAATGTTAATAATTAATATAATATTAATTTTCAATATTATTATAAAATTATAATATAGTGTATTTCGGTTAAACCGAAGTACCGAATAATACAAAATTACATACCGAATACCGAATCGAATTACCAAAAATATGAAAACATATACCGAAAACCGAACCGAAAACCGAAACACCGAAACCGAAACACCGAAAAAATTCAGTTCGGTTCGTTCGATTTTTCGGTATTTATGCCCAGCCCTACGAGAGAGGGCAAAGAGTGGAGAGAGGCTAATTGTATATGTATATCTGTCATATAATTATATATTTATATGTATAGTTTATATGTAGCCTCGAAATCAGCCCGTATGAATGGAGAATTTGGAGGGAGCTGGTGCTTAAACCTCTCCTCCCAAAAAAACTTTGTGGTGAACTTATCTTGTTTAAAAGAAATGAAAATCCTTGTTGTTAAATAAGTTCAAATTTAGAACAATACGAATTTTGGAGTTGTTTATGTTCTTTATCAGAAAAGGAAAAAATTATAGTGATTTATGATTCAGGTTTTTCTGCCTTCAATTTTTGCCACAATTGGTGATAATTTCCTAAGAGAGAAAATAAACTCTCTATTTTGTTTGTTATCCCCTTTTTTCTCTCTAATTGATACAAATAGTTAATCATATGAATATCTTTGGTCTCAAGTATATGGGCACAAATTTTGATGCAGCCAAGTTTTGATGCTTCTATGCTAGGTTTGCAGACTGACATTTTGCAAGCAATGGCAACATTAGATTCTTCCTAAGCTTGCAAATCAGCCACTTATGCAGTTCCAACATATACCTAGTGGTTCAACATCTTTGATTCAGAGCCAGCTTTTGCATCCATCCAATTTGCAACATACTTTCCTCCAAGGCCTCACGGAAAACCAACTAATATCTCAGGCATAGATGTTGCAGCAGCAATGCAGTGCCACTAATCTTATAATACTCAGCAGCAACAGTTGCAGCGCCAACAGTCCACGATATGGATTAGTTTTTGAGCTTCTTAATTTCAAATGATTTAGAATAATTAGTTTTATAAAAATTCAAAATATTTTTCAAGTTTTTTAAGTGATTTTAGTCATTTTTATATTATTTTAAATAATATATACGTTTTTGTATAATAATGTATATTTTATAAATATGCAAAAATCTCGCAAAAAGAATTTGTTTTTACTTAAATATTTTATTAAATTTGTGTTGTTTAAATTATAGTTGTAATTTTGAATTAATTAGTTTATAGTTAAGTTAATTGTTTTACTTCATTAAGATTAAGAAGCTCATTAATTAATTTATATAAATTTGTCTTATTTAACATCAATTAATTCAATTTGGCTACGTGTATTTGACTATAAACTACCTATTTAGACATACTTCAATACCATAAATACATATTTTACCACTAGTTTAAAAATATTACATATAATACCATTTTTTATTAAATATACCATATATTTTAAAAAGTTACATCAGATACACAATCCCATTAATTATGGTTATTAATAATTATCTTTATATTATAACTCCTTAATTAATGGAGCTTTTATAATTCAAACACTTTTCTCTCTCATCCAATTCAGCCGTTTCCCTCCTCAATCCCACGTATCCTTTGTATCCAAACCCAATTTCAGCCGTTTTTATCCCCCAACGGCCAACCCACGTCTTTTTTGTATCCAAACGCATTACCTCTTTCTTCATCCACACAATTTCTCACTGAATATTTGAACAGATTCTATATCCCACAATTAAGCATCCATCCTAATCAATTCACTCTCTCTCATCAACCTCTCATCCCACATTTATCATCCTCATTCTTCCTTCTCTCTCACACTATTTTTTCCATTAAACCATACAATTACGAATTAAAAAAAAAGAGCAATACAATTTGAGGTTAGTAACCACCATTTATATCATGTATTTGATATTTCCATAGCTGTCAATTTACATTGTCTTCTAATTTTCAATAGTTTTATTAAACTAAGATAAAACGTTATTGATTTAAGATTTTCTTAATACACTTTCATGACTAATGATTCTCCAAACAAGAAGATTGTTAATATTTTTTTTATTTTTTTTCCAATTTTACAGCGAAGCCAAACTTGCAAACCATGAAACACTGGGTGCAATCATTGAATCCTGTTTATTCAGAGATACAATACACTATTATTAATCTACTAAAAATAGACCTTCATCTATTTTGGATTTCACTCAAGAGTAGTTTATCGCAGGTCCTCTTCCATTGTTATTTTTACGAAGGTATATGTGCAAACTGATACAACCCAAAACTCAGATACACAAGCCGAGCAATATGGTGTTTCAAACATTTATATCAGATACATGTGTATCTAAGAAGTATCAATGTTAATTAAGATCATATGGTTTTTGAATCTTGTGTTATATTAGATACAACAACAAGGGGGTGTATCCAATAATTAATTAAAGAACTTCATGTATACTACACATGTTCTATAATGTATCAGAATTAGTTACATAATATGTATCTGGCCTAATATTAACAGTAATGTATCTGTCATACTTATTAGTTTAACATATCTTATTTATCTTATCTACAATTTAAATGAAATATGTTGAACAGTGTATTTGACACGGTTACACCAAATTATATCTGATATAATAGAAATTTTTGTGTATCTGAACTACCTTATATCATAATGTATCTTAAACAAGTTAAAAAATGTATCTGAATTATTTAGGCAGTGTATCTATAATAGTTACACACTATGTATTTGAACAACAATCGACCTTATGTATCTAGAGTTAGATCCTTATTAGAAATAAATGTTGTGAAATATCTCAATAAAATAATAATATTATCCACTATTATTGAACAAAAAAAGTTCGGCATTATTCGAGAAGAATTAAGGAGAAGAAGGAGGGTAAAGTTTGTTTAATATCCCAAAAAAAAAAGAATTTTAATTATTTTTTTGAAGTTTGTGATATGCTAGAATATTCCATAATTGTTACAAGCGTTTTTTCCTCCTTAATTTATGGATGTTAGTTACAATCCTTAATAAGCTTAATGATATATATATCTGACTTACATGTATTTGAGGTGAAAAATGTGGTAAGATACGTAATTGTGCAAATTAAAGGGAAGAGAGGTAATTAGATACTAAACTAGTGGGATTTGTGTTGTTTACCCTTTCTTTATTACAATTTTAGCCATCCGTACAACTCATTAAAAGACCAAGTGTTGGGCCGTTTTCTTAGAAAGACCCAATTCCTTCATTCAGCCCACTTGTCCAAACAGCAGCCCAATCCCTTTCCAAAAGACCCATCAATACACTCAGATGCATACAACAACGGCAACATCTTTACTCGTCTTCTTCACGCAAGCAACACAAGCCCATTCATCGCGTGTGACTCTCCCCTTCTCCCTTATCCTCTCCAACGGTTCAATTCCTTCAAGAATTCGAAAAGCATTCAATTTTTGAATTCGAATTCCTCTACCTGTTTCCCCCCTTTTTCTCCCCTCCTATAAATGGCCCTCTTCATTCTTTGGGAGTCTAGATTTTAATCTCTTTCTCGCTTCCATCGGAGCTTCGTCGGAGTCCGTTTGTCTCGGTTCGCTGCTCCAAAACAGGTAACTTCTTCCTTTCCTTCTATTAGTTTAATCTCATGTCTCTAATTTTAGAGTTGATAATAGTGTGTCGTTATGAGTTTCTGATTTTTTTTAGCTACTTATTTTACTTCTTATTTGAACCTATACACTATTTATCCTCATTCCTCATCACCGTCTTGCTTAAATAAAAAAATGTTGAAATTATTGATCCTTACTCGCTCTTTTTTGTATTGGTTTAACATCCAACACCATGTCCTGCTAGTTTAATCTTTGAATATAATTCACAACTGATTCACTCTTTACTTCCCTGTGTTGATTTAACTGGAGTCTAGTTCATCTTCTAGCTAGATTTCTTCACTGTCTGTTTTCAATTTCACAAATACAATATAAATGATACAACTGTAACCTGAGTTGCTTCTTGATCCTTGTCGTAATCTTTAGTTTAATTTCACTATGTCATCTACTCGAGTTTTGCTTAATATGGAGCTGCACTGTTATAGCTTTTTAATTTTAGTACATTGCAATAATGTGTCGGCTTACTTGTTTGGTTTGGAATTTCGATTTTTAGCCAAGTTTGAAAGCTATAGTATTATTGTCTAAAATCTTTTCTTGCTTACCTGTTAAGCTACAAAGAATTTGAGTTGTTCTGATATTGAATCTGCATGGAGACAGCAAAGCTTGTTTATGTTGCTGATCTTAGTTTTACGAGTTGGTTCTATTAAGGAGTTCGATTCATTCCATGTAACTCTCTATTATTAAATACCATTCATGTGTAGATGAATCCGTTGTCGTCTATATTCTATTCGGTTTTGTAAGCATGTGTTGTAACTGATTGTCCGATGAGCTTAAAATAATGTGCTTTGAGATCAATTTAAGATTACATGTATCCATGTTTCTCCACATGTGAGAATGAATGGCAGTAACATGTTCTTCCCCTTTTTCGCTTTGACGCGATTTTTATGGCATTGTGGAGTTCTAAATCTGTGGTTAGGTTGCTGCCTATTGAAAATTTTTTGTCTCTTAATGCACCATATGCATGATCTATAGCGATTTCGGTGTTTGTTTTTAATGGGGATATAAATTGTTGTTTCAGCATTTGAATATAGCTTGCGTTACTTCTATTACTGATAAAACATGCCATGTTGTGGTGTTGTTCATATGGATTACCTTACTGCTCGATTAAAATCTGTTAGTGTGAAGTTTCATTAGAATTTGAGATCATGTCGGCTTGTTTCTATCTATGTTTTGCAGAGTATATGTGGATTTGTATGTGTTCTATTGACAGGCTCTATTTACTCTTAGTATAGATTGGATTTGACCTTCTTTATAGTTGCTTGAATCTGTTGGGAAGAACTCTAAAAACAACATTTTCTTTTTACCTTCATATGGCTTTTGATTATTGCATTGGCTTATTATATGATGTATTTTGAACCTCTCATGCCAAGTCTTAGGTAGCATGTCTTTTGTTTATATTTTTATTTTTCATGTCAAAGCAGTAGTTATCTTCATGGATTTGCCTCAAGTGCTGCATATGGCGTTAATTTAATTTTAATTCATGTAGGAATAGTGTAGTTGTTTATCTTTATATACATTGTTTTGAGAAATTATGTCTTTTCTTTAAGTTCTTATTGTTGGCAGCAATTTTATTCATAATAAATGTTTAAAATTCTCTTTACTTAAGTTAATTGATAATTATGTTAAACCAGTCTTCCCTTGATTCACTCGCTGATTTAATTTTCTTTGATACATGTGATGTCAACCCGAGTCTACTTTGGACTCATCCCTTGCATATCATCGAGTTGAATTCCTTCGAGTCAGCCCCAACAATTTTCGAGCGAAAGGGAAGCTAATATACAGGTTTCGAAAGTAAAAAAGGCAGGAAAAAGGCTGATATACATGCTGATATACACTAATATACAACATGTGTTTACAAAAATGGGATTTTGAGCCACAGGTCAAAATTCAGCAAACACGGGGCTGGAAAGTAATTTGCAGGTGTTCGCGAATTCAAAAACATGCTGTATACGTGTCGTATACATCAGATTCATAGGTGTCGGGCGCTGATATACAACAGTATACAGTACAATAGAGCAGATTTTGTGATATAAATGGGCCGAAAGCCCATATATATTTGGGTAGATTTGGTAGTTTTAGGACTGGAGGAGCAATTTGGTCCTGCTAGCCCAATATTTTGAAATTTGGACAAGAGTCCAAGTTTATTTTTCTTTACTTTTCTTTTTCACTATTATTTGTTTATTAATTCTAACCTTTTTTTCAATTTGGTTTAATTTAATTAATTCCCCAAAAGGACATCTTTCTTCTTTTGTGTTGATTGAAATGTTTAAGTTCTTATTTAGTTATACACTTAGCTTTTTTTGTTTTTTTTTTAAAGTTAAAACTTGGACCGTTATTCACTTAGTTATTTTGTTGATAAAAATTATTTTATTTTGAATGTTAAGTCCATATCCTTTCCTAGTAATATTTAAAATAGCTTTCCTTCTTCACTTAATAAATATTTTCAAATTTAGTCAAATCTTTAGTCAAGTCGTAGGACAACCACAAGTTAGAAGGCACTACGAATGCTTAAACCCTTTTCGAAGTGTAAATTTGAACTCTGAACCCCCTTGAGGTCGGGCGAGGGGCAGGGGAGCCTCACCTCGGGGCAGGACGCCTCGAGGCCGGGTTGGGGGTGGGAAGCCTCGCCTCGAGGCCTAGCAGGGGGTGGAGGGGTAAAGGGTGGGCCTAGCCTCGGGGCAGGGTATCTCGAGGCCGGGCTGGGAGGGCGTGGGTAGGGGGCCTCTCCTCAGGACAGGAACGCCTTGAGGTCGGGCCCGGCCCTCGCCTTGGGGCAGGACACCTCGAGGTCAGGGCAAAGGGGGGGTTCGCCTAGGGGCAGGACGCCTCAAGGTCGGGCCAAGGAAGGGGGCCCCGTCTCGGGGCAGGACGCCTCGAGGTTTGGCCGAGGGAGGGGGCCTCGTCTCAGGGTAGGACGCCTCGAGGTCGAGACGGGGGAGGGCTCTCGCCTAGAGGCAGGACGCCTCGAGGTCGGTCCGAGGTGGGCCTCGCCTCGGGGCATGACTCCTTGAGGTCGGGCCTGGGGGGCCTCGCCGGGGGGGCGGCCACACCTCGGGGCAACACGCCTCGAGGTCGGGCAGGGGTGGCCTCACCTCGGGGTTGCACGCCTCGAGGTCGGGCCGGGGGGGCCTAGACTCGGGGCAAGACGCCTCGAGGTCGGGCCTGGGGGGACTCACCTCGGTGCATGACGCCTCGAGGTCTTGCTGGTGGGGGGCCTCGACTCAGGGCAGGATGTCTCGAGGTCAGGCTGAGGGGGGCCTCTCCTCGGGGCATGACTCCTCTAGGTCGGGTCGGGGGTGCCTCGCCTCGAGGTAGGATGCCTCGAAAGTCGGGGTGAGGGGGGCCCTCACCTCAGGGCAGCACGCCTCGAGGTCGGGCCAGAGTGGCCTCACCTCGGGGCAACACGCCTCGAGGACGGGCCAGGGGGCCTCACACGAGGCAAGACGCCTCAAGGTCGGGCCTGGGGGGCCTCACCTCGGGGCAAGACGCCTCGAGGTAGGGCCTGGGCGGCCTCACCTCGGGGCATGACGCCTCGAGGTCTGGTCGGTGGAGGATCTCGACTCGGTGCATGACGCCTCGAGGTCGGGCTAGGGGGGCCTCGACTCGAGGCAGAATGCCTCGAGGCCGGGCTGGGGGGGCCTCGACTCGGGGCAGGACGCCTCGACGTCGGGCTATGGGGGACCTAGACTCAAGGTAGGACGTCTCGAGGTCGAGCTGGGGGGGCCTAGACTCAAGGTAGGACGCCCTCGAGGTCGGGCCAGGGAGGGGGACCTCACCTCGGGGTAGCACGCCTTGAGGTCGGGCCAAGGCGGCCTCACCTCGGGACAGCACGCCTCGAGGTCGGGCCAGGGGAGCCTCACCTCGGGGCAGCACGCCTCGAGGTCGGGCCAGGGGGGCCTCACCTCAGGGCAAGACGCCTCGAGGTCGGGCCTGGGGGGCCTACCCTCGGGGCAAGACGCCTCGATGTTGGTCCTGGGGGGCCTCACTTTGGGGAAAGACGCCTCGAGGCCGGGCCAAGAGGCGTGGAGGGTACCTCGGGGCAGGAAGCCTCAAGGTCGGGGTGGGGAAGGCCTCACCTCCAGGCAGGACGCCTCGAGGTCGGGCTAGGGGGACTTAAGCTAGGGGCAGGACACATCGAGGTCGGGCCGGAGGGGCAAGGCTTCGGGCTAGGGGGCCTAGCGAGGCAGGACACCTCAAAGTCGGGCCAGAGGGGCTCACCTCGGAGTAATACGCCACGAGGTCGGGTCGCGGGAGGGGAGGCCTCGCCTCAAGGCAGGATGCCTCGAGGTCGGGCTGGGAGGGCCTCGCCTGAGGGCATGACGCCTTGAGGTCGGGAAATGGGGAGGGGGGGTTCGCCTAGGGGATGGACGCCTCAAGGTCGAGCCAGGGGAGGGGCCCTCGTCTCGGGGCAGGACGCGTCGAGGTTTGGCTGAGGGAGGGGGCCTCGTCTCTGGGTAGGACGCCTCAAGGTCGAGACGGGGGAGGGGCCTCGCCAGAGGCAAGACGCCTCGAAGTCGGTCCGAGGTGGGCCTCGCCTCGGGGCATGACTCCTCGAGGTCGGGCTGGGGGGCCTCGCCGGGGGGGCGGCCACACCTCGAGGTCGGGCAGGGGGGGCCTCACCTCAGGGCATGACGCCTCGAAGTCTTGACGGTGGGGGGCCTCGACTCAGGGCAGGATGTCGCGAGGTCAGGCTTAGGGGGCCTCGCCTCGGGGCATGACTTCCTCGAGGTCGGGTCGGGGGGGGCCTCGCCTCGAGGTAGGACGCCTCGAAAGTCAAGGTGAGGGGGGGCCCTCACCTCGGGGCAGCACGCCTCGAGGTCGGGCCAGTGTGGCCTCACCTCGGGGCAGCACGCTTCGAGGTCGGGCATGGGGGGCCTCACCTCGGGGCAGCACGCCTCGAGGTCGGGCCAGGGAGGCCTCACCTCGGGGCAAGACGCCTCGAGGTCGGGCCTTGGCGGCCTCACTCTGGTTTATGACGTCTCGAGGTCTGGCCCGTCAAGGGCCTCGACACAGTGCAGAACGCCTTGATGTCGGGCTGGGGGGCCTCGACTCGGGGTAGGACGCCTCGACGTCCGGCTATGGGGGGCCTAGACTCAAGGTAGGACGTCTCCTAGACTCAAGGTAGGACGCCCTCGAGGTCGGGCCAGGAAGGGGGACTTCACCTCGGGGTAGCACGCCTTGAGGTCGGGCCAGGGCGGCCTCACCTCCGGGCAGCACGCCTCGAGGTCGGGCCAATGGGGCCTAACCTCGGGGCAGCACGCCTCAAGGTCGGGCCAGGGGGGCCTCACCTCAGGGCAAAATGCCTCGAGGTCGGGCCTGGGGTCCTACCCTCGGGGCAAGACGCCTCGAGGTTGGGCCTGGGGGGCCTTACCTTGGGGAAAGACGCCTCGAGGCCGGGCCAAGAGGCGTGGAGGACCTAACCTCGGGCAGGACGCCTCATGGTCGGGGTGGGGAAGGCCTCACCTCCAGGCAGGACGCCTCGAGGTCGGGCTAGGGGGCCTTACCTAGAGGCAAGCCACATCGAGGTCGGGCCGGGGGGGCAAGGCCCTCGGGGCAGGAAGCCTCGAGGTCGGGCCAGGAGTCCTAGCCTCGGGGCAGGAAACCTCAAAGTCGGGTCGCGGGAGGGGAGGCCTCGGCTCGAGGCAGGACGCCTCGAGGTCGGGCTGGGAGAGCCTCGCCTCAGGGCATGATGCCTCGAGGTCGGGAAAGGAGGAAGGAGGGTTCGCCTAGGGGCAGGACGCCTCAAGGTTTGGCCGAGGGAGGGGGCCTCGTCTCAGGGCAGGACGCCTCGAGGTTTGGCCGAGGGAGGGGGCCTCGTCTCAGGGTAGGACGCCTCGAGGTCGAGACGGGGGAGGGGCCTCGCCTAGAGGCAGGACGCCTCGAGGTCGGTCCGAGGTGTGCCTCGCCTCGGGGCATGACTCCTCGAGGTCGGGCAGCGGGGCCTCGCCCGGGGAGGCGATCACACATCGGGGCAAAACGCCTCGAGGTCGGGCAGGGGCGGCCTCACCTCGGGGCAGCACGCCTCGAGGTCGGGCCGGGGGGCCTAGACTCGGGGAAAGACGCCTCGAGGTCGGGCCTGGGGGGACTCACCTAGGTGCATGACGCCTCGAGGTCTTGCTGGTGGGGGGCCTCGGCTCAGGGCAGGATGCCTCGAGGTCAAGCTGAGGGAAGCCTCGCCTAGGGGCATGACTCCTCGAGGTCTGGTCGGGGGGGCCTCGCCTCGAGGTAGGACGCCTCGAAAGTCGGAGTGAGGGGGGGCCTCACCTCGGGGCAAGACGCCTCGAGGTCGGGCCTGGGCGGCCTCACCTCGGTGCATGACGCCTCGAGGTCTGGCCGGTGGAGGGCCTCGACTCATTGCAGGACGCCTCGAGGTCAGGCTGGGGGGCCTCAACTCGAGGTCGGGCTGGGGGGGCCTCGACTCGGGGCAGGACGCCTCGACGTCAGGCTTTTGGGGGCCTAGACTCAAGGTAGAATGCCTCGAGGTCGGGCCAGGGAGGGAGACCTCACCTTGGGGTAGCACGCCTTGAGGTCGGGCCAGGGCGGCCTCACCTCGGGGCAGCACACCTCGAGGACGGGCCAGGGGGCCTTACCTCAGGGCAAGATGCCTCGAGGTCGGGCCTGGGGGGACTACCCTCGAGGCATGCGCCTCGAGGTTGGGCCTGGGGGGCCCCACCTTGGGGAAAGACGCCTCGAGGCCGGGGCCAAGAGGCGTGGAGGGCCTAGCCTCGGGGCAGGACGCCTCAAGGTCGGGGTGGGGAAGGCCTCACCTCTAGGCAGGACGCCTCGAGGTCGGGCTAGGGGGAACCTAGGGGCAAAACACATCGAGTTCGGGCCGGGGGGGCAAGGCCCTCGGGGCAGGACGCCTCGAGGTCGGGCCAGGGGGCCTAGCCTCGGGAAGGCCCTCGGGGCAGGAAGCCTCGAGGTCGGGCCAGGGGGCCTATCCTCGGGGCAAGACACCTCAAAGTCGGGCCAGGGGGCTCACCTCGGGGTAATACGCCACGAGGTCGGGCCTCGGGAGGGGAGGCATCGGCTCGAGGCAGGACGCCTCGAGGTCAGGCTGGGAGGGCCTCGCCTCAGGGCATGACGCCTCGAGGTCGAGAAAGGGGGAGGGAGGGTTCGCCCAGGGGCAGGACGCCTCAAGGTCGGGCCAGGGGAGGGGGCCAAGTCTCGGGGCAGGACGCCTCGAGGTTTGGCCGAGGGAGGGGGCCTCGTCTCAGGGTAGGACTCCTCAAGGTCGAGACGGGGGAGGGGCCTCGCCTAGAGGCAGGACGCCTCGAGGTCGATGCGAGGTGGGCCTCGCCTCTGGCATGACTCTTCGAAGTCGGGCCCGGGGGGCCTCGCCGGGTGGGGCGGCCACACCTCGGGGCAACACGCCTCGAGGTCGGGCAGGGGCGGCCTCACCTCGGGGCAGCACGCCTCGAGGTCGGGTCGGGGGGGCCTAGACTCGGGGCAAGACGCCTCGAGGGCGGGGCTAGGGGGACTCACCTCAGTGCATGACGCCTCGAGGTCTTGCCGGTGGGGGGCCTCGACTCAGGGCAGGATGTCTCAAGGTCAAGCTGAGGGAGACCTCACCTCGGGGGATGACTCCTCGAGGTCGGGTCGGGGGGGCCTCGCCTCGAGGTAGGACGCCTCGAAAGTCGAGGTGGGGGGGCCCTCACCTCGTTGCAGCATGCCTCGAGGTCGGGCTAGGGTGGCCTCACCTCGGGGCAGCACGCCTCGAGGTCGGGCCAGGGGGGCCTCACCTCGGGGCAGCACGCCTTGAGGTCGGGCCAGGGGGCCTCACCTCTGGACAAGACACCTCGAGGTCGGACCTGGAGGGCCTCACCTCGGGGCAAGATGCCTCGAGGTCGGGCCTGGGCGGCCTCACCTCGGTATATGACGCCTCGAGGTCTGGCCGGTGGAGAGCCTCCTCGACTCGATGCAGGACGCCTCGAGGTCGGGCTGGAGGGGCCTCGACTCGGGGCAGGACGCCTCGAGGTCGGGCTGGGGGGGCCTCGACTCGGGGCAGTACGCCTCGATGTCGGGCTATGGGGGCCTTGAATCAAGGTAGGACGTCTCGAGGTCGGGCTTGGGGGGCCTAGACTCAAGGTAGGACGCCTTGAGGTCGTGCCAGGGAGGGGGACCTCACCTCGGGGTAGCACGCCTTGAGGTCGGGTCAGGGTGGCCTCACCTCGCGGCAGCACGCCTCGAGGTCGGGCCACGGGGGCCTCACCTCGGGGCAGTACGCCTCGAGGTCGGGTCCCCCCCGGGGCAAGACGCCTCGAGGTTGGGCCTGGAGGGCCTCACCTCAGTGCATGACGCCTCGAGGTCTGGCCGGTGGAGGGCCTCGACTCGGTGCAGTACGCCTCGAGGTCGGGCTGGGTGGGCCTCGACTCGGGGCAGGACGCCTCGATGTCGGGCTATGGGGTCCTAGACTCAAGGTAAGACGCCTCGAAGTCGGGCTGGGGGGGCCTAGACTCAAGGTAGGACGCCTCGAGGTCGAGCCAGGGACGGGCCCTCGCCTCGGTGCATTCCTCGAGGCCGGGGCGGGGGTGCCTCACCTCGGGGCAGAATGCGTCGAGGTCGGGCTAGAAAGGGCCTAGCCTCGAGGCAGGATGCCTCAAGGTCTGGCCAGGGACGGGGGGCCTCGCCTCGGGGCATCACTCCTCGAGGTCGGCCCGGGGGGCCTCGCCTCGGGGTAGGGGGAAGGGGGGGCTTATCTCGGGGCAAAACGCCTCGAGGTTGGGCCAGGGGGCCTAGACTCTCATGGCAAGACGCCTCGAGGTTGGGCGTGGGGGGCCTCACCTCGGTACATGACGCCTCGAGGTCTTGCCGGTGGGGGGCCTCGACTCGGGGCAGGATGCCTCGAGGCCGGGCTGGGGGGGCCTAGACTCAAGGTAGGACGCCTCGAGGTCAGGCCAGGGAGGGGCCCTCGCCTCGAGGTCGGGCCAGGGGGCGTAGACTCTCTGGGCAAGACGCCTCGAGGTCGGGCCTAGGGGGCCTTACCTCGGTGCATGACGCCTCGAGGTCTTGCCGGTGGGGGGCCTCGACTTGGGGCAGGATGCCTCGAGGTCGTGCTGGGGGGGCCTAGACTCAAGGTAGGACGCCTCGAGGTCGGGCCGGGGAGGGGGCCTCGCCTCGGTGCATTACGCCTCGAGGCCGGGGTGGGGGTGCCTCACCTCGGGGCAGAACGCGTCGAGGTCGGGCTAGAGGGGGCTTAGCCTCGGGTCAGGATGCCTCAAATTCTTGCCAGGGGCAGGGGGCCTCGCCTCGGGGCAGGACGCCTCGAGGCCTGGCCGGACGGGCCTCGCCTCGGGGCTGAACCGGGAGCTTGGGCAGCACGCCTCGAGGTCGGGCAGGGGGCCTAGACTCAGGGCAAGATGCCTCGAGGTCGGGCCTGGGGGGCCTCACCTCGGTGCATGACGCCTTGAGGTCTGGCCGGTGGGTGGCCTCGATTCGGGGCAGGACGCCTCGAGGTCGGGCTGGGGGGCCTAGACTCAAGGTAGGACGCCTCGAGGTCGGGCCGGGGAGGGGGCCTCGCCTCGGGTCAGGACGCCTCGAGGCCTTGCCGGGCGGGCCTCGCCTCGGGGCAGGACGCCTCGAGGCCAGACCGGGGGTGTGGCCGAACGCCTTGAGGCCGGGCTGGGGGCGAGCAGTGCCTTTCCTCGGGGCAGGACACCTCGAGGCCAGGCCGGGGGGCGGGGCCTCGCCTCGGAGCAGGACTGTTCGAGGTCGGGCCGGGGGGCGGGGCCTCGCCTCGAGGCAGGAAGCCTCGAGGTCTGGCCGGAGGCGGGGGGCCTAGGCCTCTGTGCATTACGCCTCGAGGCCGGGGCGAGGGTGCCTCACCTCGGGGCAGAACGCGTCGAGGTCGGGCTAGAGGGGGTCTAGCCTCGGGGCAGGATGCCTCAAGGTCTGGCTAGGGGCGTGGGGCCTCGCCTCAGGGCGGGACGCCTCGAGGCCGGACTGGGGGCGGGGCCGGACGCCTTGAGGCCAGGCTGGGGGTAAGAAGTGCCTCTCCTAGGGGCAAGACGCCTCGAGGCCAGGCCGGGGGGCGGGGCCTCGCCGCGGGGCAGGACTCTTCGAGGCCAGGCCGGGGGGCGGGGCCTCGCCTCGAGGCAGGACGCCTCAAGGTCGGGCCAAAGGCGGGGGGGCCTCTGCCTCTTTGCAGGACGCATCGATGCCGGCTGGAGGGCGGGGGCGGGGGGCCTTGCCTCACTGCAGAACTCCTCGAGGCCAGGTCGTGGGGGGGCCTCTATGTAATTTCACCAGTAAGGTTCACAATTTGAGAGGACTAGCACTTCAAGGAATGGAAAAGAAAGAACTTGACTTGGGAATATCGCGGGAAGATTGAGCGACCTGATCTTGATAGCTGAAACAATTCCATTTGTATGGATTTTCAGGTGCAACAGAGGCAGAAGAGTTAAAATTGGAAAGCCATGACAGTAAAGAAACCCCTTGTTGATTTAAACTAGAAATGGAAGTTAGGAATAAAAAAGATATGTTGAGAAACATGAAGAATAAGGTGACGGTTAGTTTGCCTGACATGATTATGATTACGATTATGATTCTGATTCTGATTATGACGATGATGAGTGTGTATATGTACTCTCTGATCTACTATACTTCTATTTCAGCTTCTTTTTTGCACCAAATGCAGTCATTTGTGGTTATCTGCAATGATTTCTTTATCACGGTTTTACTGGTGTTGGAAAGTCACAACAATTTAATTCTTCGAGAATTTTTCGTAAATGAAAGGAAAAAAACAAATGGAATTTTCAGAAATCTTAATTTTCCTCCAAATATATATGTCTTCAACTAGTTTCATTGTCAAGATTGACACTTGACACAATGTTGTAGGAAAGGGTTGGCCAGAGGGGGTATTTTTGCTGTGATGGTTTGGAAGATTTTGTTTGTACTAGTGTGCCTTCTGGCGGGTTCTATGTCTATATGTAGGGGCCGAGGCAAAGGGGTGCAAGGGGGTCCAATTGAATGCCTTTGTTGAAATCTTATACTATATAAATAGGATAAAAATGATTTTATATGCATGTATATAAATCCTTTAGCATTAGATTTTTTTTTGAACCCCTTTTGTTTGAATTTTTGGCTTCGTCACTCACTGTCAATATGTAATGCGATAAGTTCTTTGTCTCCATACATGGTGCTACATTTGTTATTACACCCTTCATTTCTTTATTTTTGTTGTCCCCCACCCCACTCTTCTGATTTCTTCCCTAATATCTTATTTTTCTTATATAAAGGATAATAATGGTGGGAACTTTTTAACTTGTCTCAATTTCAGATTGGTAAATTGTATTTGTTGTATACAACAATATTATTTCCTCTAGTATAAAAAATATAAGATGACTTGACAAACTGAAGTTGTTTGCAAAAATATTTGAGATTTAAAAAAATAGATTAAGATGTTACTTAAAGACAATTATAACACCAATAATATTATTGGAGATTGAATGGTGGGCCACTAAAGGTCCAACACATTCGTAAGATAAGTGTCATAGAGATATGGATGCTATGGATCTACGACTATAGAAGACTAGATAAGATTTAGAAACAGGGTCGTCTTAATCCCTAGGTCACTAAAGTCATCGCTTAGGGCCCCATATTTTTTAGGGTCCCCATTTTTTAAATAGAAGTACTTTATAAATGTTATTTTCTTATAAGTAATTTTTTTAAAAAAATTATATGTACTATGAATGCTATGATTTCTACTAAGAAATTTGCATATGAGATGAATATAGAACCTAAATTTTGTAAGAAACAATTTGATGAAAATATTGATAACGAAATCACAGTCCCTTGAAATTAGTAGATCAAACTATTTTTTCACTTCAAAATATATTTGAACCAATTGAAGCATATGAAAATATTTTTGGTTTCTTATTTAGTGGTAAATTGAGATCACTAGAGATGATTTTTTTTAAAAAAAACATTGTCTTAACCTTGAACTTTCTTTAAAACATAATGGTTATTCTGATATTGATGGTTTAGATTTATTTTTTGAATTAAAAGCGTTAAGAGAAATAATACAAATAGAAGATAATGATCTAATAAAAATACTCAATTAAATAAAAAGACTTGATTCTTTTCTAAAGATACATATTCCTTATAGAAAAATGTTAACAGTTCCTATAACTGTTGCCTCAGCCGAAAGAAGTTTTTCGAAACTAAAATTGATTAAATCTTATTTAAGATCAACAATGTCTCAAGAGAGATTGAATGGATTAGCTATATTATCAATTGAAAAGGAATTATTAAAACAAGTCGATTATAAAACAGTAACTAATGAATTCGCATCTAAAAAGGCTAGAAAAGTAGATTTTAAATAAAAGTATATATTTATTTACGTGATAAATAAATAAATAAAAGGATATATGATGAAAAAAATAAAATACTAGGGCCCCTCTCTTAAGTTTAGCTTTAAGCCCCAATCTTGTTGAGTCGGCTCTGGAAGAAAATAATTGAACAGAGTGATTAATATAGTGTATTTGTAACTTGGGATATATTGTCCTTCTCTGAGGTTTGAGTATCATCTACCTATGAAAACTTTGTACTCCAGTTAACTACTTGTTACACCAAATCTCTGGTTTTACGAATGATTTGAGGCAACCATGAACCCTATAGACGGGTTCCATCTTGATCCCACGAAGCCATGACTAAATCTCCGATCACTGAATTATCTAAACGGATTAAGTAGAAGATTCAAAACAAAATTTGAGCAACGTTTCGGGGCATTGTTGGGGACTGTCTCTGTCTGAACAGGGAGAAGAACTGCTTGAGTAGTCTGATGAGTCTGAAGGAAGGTATCAGCCAGCATTTGACCAAGCTGGACTTGTGCTAATGTGGTAATGTGCACATAATCCATCCCTACAGGTAGCCCTTTGGCATCAACAGTTCTCACATTTGGAAGATTAATCCTCAGTTGAGCTTTTCTAACCTGCTCCATATAAGACCCTATAGATGATGCCAATGCCAAATAAAATTAGCTAAACGTATTCAAATTTGCCTCAATAAAGTAGTAATTTGAATCAGTAAAGATATATTTTTACCTGAATCACAGGCAATGAAGGTGACTGTAGATCACGGAGCACATTCTTGAATTATTGAATTATCTCTAGGACAATTATCTAAAAGTTTGGTGGTCATTTATATGAATTATTGAATTTCTCATGATTCTCTAGGAAAATGAATTTGGGATCTTCCTTTTAGCAACAGCTTTTCAAGGCTTGAAATGATGTTTAAGGCTCAAAAGTAATTTTTTGAGTTGTTTGTACTGGAATCACGATGGTGAGCAGGCAACTCGAATGTGATTTTTTTCAAGCATTTGTTGAAGTTACCTTGTTCAAGCAGTGGCGGAGCTAGGAATTTCGAGATGGGTGTGCAAATTTTCTTCTCATTTATGTTAAGGATGTGCAAAATCAAATATACACTCATAATAACTAACATTTAATCTTTATACACTGTATAATTTTCTGGCGAAGGGTGTTCAGGTGGCTCCGCCCCTGTGTTCAAGGAAGCTTTTCCCAAAATTGAACTCTATTTCATGTAGATATAATGTAAAATATCTACAGAATTGGTTGGATATGATTAACTTGCAATCAGTTAGTAGGATCATCTAACAATCATTATACTAATCCCGTTTGTTACATCTAACCGATTCGATTTTGTCCACCATATATCCGGACGGGCAGTTAGGCTAAGTAATGCTGCCTAAGAAACATAGAACCTCCTGTTTGCTTTACTGAAGCATTTTGCTGCAGGTATGCCAGATTCAGCTAGAGCACAGCAAGAAGGAAATGAGTCACAACGAAGAGCCAAAAAGTTCCCGCCCTTCAGTGTGAAAATGAATTGAGAGAGGTAAATTCTTTTAAGCTTAGTTTTTGTGTGTTGGAAAGAGTTTTCTGCGTGTATATTGCCTTCGTAGCTGATGTGTGATAATTATTTCAGAAAACAAATTCAATGAGGAACGAACATGAAGCTCTGAGACTTGAGCATGACGATGACAGCAGAAGACTGCAGGAGGAGTTGGATATACACTCGTCTGCTATATTAAAAATATATTTTCACTTTTAACATATCAAGAAAAAAATAATATTTTTGAAATTATTTTTCAACGCTTAAAAATATTATACATTAATTAATATTGGTATTTGTGACGAAATACTCATATCAATTATCGATCATTACATATTCTTTAAATTATTTTTTAAGATTTAAAAAGACTATACATATTAATATAATAAAATACTCATATTAATTATTATTTTTAAGAGACATATAAAGTTTAAAATAGTGAAGTAAAAATAAAGTGAGAGAATAGTAGCTTGTAAATGTTGTCATCACTCAACCACCTTGCTTTCTAGAGGTGTAATTGGATAAAGTATAGGACGCATTCGAAATAAACTGAGAGAATTGTAAATCATGAACTTTGCTATCACTCAACCACCTTGCTTTCTAGAGGTGTAATTGGTACAAGTATAGGATGCATCCTCGTGCGCAATAAGTCATAAATAATTTCATTTGAGTTGCAACACCATTAAGGTAGGGGATTTTTATATATTCGTCAATTATTTTATTTTTAATTTAACCTATATATTGAGGGAATGATTATTTAAATTTTTTTAAAAAAAAATAGATATACTCATGCCCACCGACAGGGGCAATTACACGATGCATTTGCGATTGTAATGGAAAAAAGATTCTCCCTAGATAGTAGTAGGGATGGGGGGATGACAATGGGGTGGTGCTGGTATGGGGCGGTGTGGGTTTAGACATATGCAGGGCGGGGCTGTTTAGATATATGCGGCTGTAGAGCGGGGCGGAGAGGGTTAAAATTTAAAATTTTCAATTTTATATGGGGCGAGTGCAGGTTAGGGTTAGGGAATTCTAATTTCTTTGCCTTCGTTCTTTTCCTCCGCAGTTTGATGATAGTAGTATACAACTAGCGCAGATATTTTAAGCCCATGCCTTTTCATTTTATCTGCGGCCGCTGAAAAGATAGTTTCCATTTAAATGTAGTAGCATATAACGTGACTCATGTGCGCTTGTTGGGAGCACCGGGGTAGTTATGACCTTATTAAACATACTTCCTCCGTTTCCATTTAGTTGTTGGATAAGATTTTGCATAATTCTTACAAAATAAGTATTTGATCAAGAATATAATTTGACTAGTATATTTCTTATTAATATTTAATTTTTGTTTAATTAATATGTTGGAATTTGGATAAAGATGGAAAAAAGTAATTGATTCTTTTTTTTGTCTTTTAAATTGACTAGTATTTGAAAACAACTATTTGCAGTACATGACAGCTGAGGATGGAGGGAGTTTTCTCTTCGTCTCACTTCATGTAACACAACCTTGGAGAGTCAAAAGAAGTTTTTTTTCTGCCATTTTTTCATGTTTTTAAAATATTTTAAATTGCTAATTATTGTGACTTATAGTATGTTTTATATAGTTTCTAAATATATAAATTTCATTTTAAATAGTCTATCCTATTTTAAACTAAAAATTATATAATTTGATCCCGGCACTTCTAATCGTATCACATGATCAAAGGCAAATCTCCTCTCGCTTGAAGTGATAAAGAGATAATATGGAGAAGCATAATGCCTATCTTATAATTTTATTTTACAAATAAATATATATACTATGTGTGTGAGTGAAGTATACATACATCAAGACTTGAGCTTTATGAAACATGAAACAATCTTTGGCTTTGCCTTCTGGACTGATGTTAGAGGGAGGGGAGAGGCGAGCGAGATTGGGAGAGGGAGGAGAGAGGCAAGCGAGAGAGGGTAGAGAATGGAGAGAGTCGAATTGTATATGTATATCTGTCAAAATAATTGTATTTATGTAACTGTTATACACATGTATTTGTATATCTCGCAAGCGGGATTGGGAGAGGGAGGAGAGAGGCGAGCGAGATTAGGAGAGGGAGGAGAGAGGAAGAGAGAGAGAGGGCAGAGAGTGGAGAGAAGCGAACTGTATATGTATATCTGCAAATAATTGTATATATGTAACTGGTATACATATGTATTTGTATATCTGGCGAGTGAGATTGGAAAAGGGAGGAAAAAGGCGAGCAAGATTGGGAAAGGGGGGAGAGAGGCGAGCGAGAGAGGACAAAGAGTGGAGAGAGACTACTTGTATATGTATATCTGTCATATAATTGTATATTTATATGTATAATTTGTATTTGATAAATTTTATTTGTATATGTATAAAAGAAGAGAGAGGCGAGAGACAGGAAGAGTGGAGACATGCGACATAATTATAGCTAAAATTAAGCTGCAAGTCGTAATTAATTCAAGCTATAGTTATATTAGCTAATTAACTAATATATGTTTGCTTAACCGCGTAATTTTTCCTACAAGAAAACAGACATGAACCGAGGCATGGCCTTTCTTTTTAGAAAAAATTACCTAAATACACAACTTATTTTACGATATTCTCTAAAATTTCCTACCATTTAAAAAATTTACAAAAATCCCTAGTTTATGCGATGTATCAATCGGATAAATCACTTTACGCGGTTTATCGGAACGTACACTGTTTACATCCCTACTTTATTCAAATAAGGAGAAACGTCATGGTAACTCCAAAAAAATAATCTAATTTAAAAGAATAAAACAATTTTAAAGGAGTCGCCACCTAATTTTAGGAAAAATAGGAAACCAATTAATTAACTAACAATAAAATATCTATGAAACCAATAGATTCTAGGTAAGGGTTCAAGTTAATCCGAAGAGAAGGTATTAGGCATCCTTCAGAATCCACAACTGTGGGTCCCGACTGAATTCATTTTTTCAAATTGAGGAGGAAATAACACAATATACAAGTATAATAAACATGATATATAAATAAATGATAAAGTAAAGCAATAATATAAGAAACGGCCTAAGTTTGCCTAACGTCAATAATATATACAATAATGAAATAAAAAATATAATTCGAACTCCGTTCGAATAGCTTCCTTGGAAAGCAACTCCGGATACCTGTAAAGACACTTAGTAAAAGTGTTAGTAATAAATAAATATGAATAAAAATAAATGAATCAAATAATAACTTAAAAATAAAAACCCGTCTTATTAACATGGGAGCCTTGGAAATCGACGGTAATTTCTTCATCGGCCACTTTTAATGTAAAATATATATAAACTTAAACTAAAATTTCTATTGTTTATAATAGAGAGGCCTGGAGAACCAACGGAGAGATTTTTTTATTAGCCAATTTTGCTTATTGAATATCAATCACATAGTAAAATAGCAAAGATACGGTTTATACAAAAACCGTATAAGATATTTGTAACAAAGTCAAAGATAGAAGCAAATTATCAAAAGCTTGAATAAGTCACTACAACTTTTAATCCACAAATAATGATAAACCTAAAAATAAGCAACAGATGAAAAAGGGAAACGATGTATAACCATACTAGTAAAATAAAGCCCTAACATAAATCAACAAAAACAAAGAAAATAATGTGCAGTTAATCAACAAATCAATATAATACCAATAATCAACAATAAAAAATAGAGCAGTGCACACTGGTGACAAAACTAACCAACAGAAATTAGCATAGAAGCCTCTTGAAAACTTAGAGAAAAAATAGTAAAATTAAGAACAGAGCAACAATAAAATGGGGTTACCCGCTTTGGAGTTTACCGGAGAAGCTAATAGATTTTAACGAGGAGGAAAGAACGGAGGCCACGCCGGTTCACTGATGTCGCCGGAAATGGAGTTAGCCGGAGTTTGGGGTTTACTTTTGGGGGTCGTTTGGTTCTGCTGCTACTGCCCGCCGGGGCTTAGAGCTCACCGGTGATGGAGTGTTGTTTGGTGGTTCAGTGAGCTGTTATGATGGTGTGAATGGTGGAGCTCATTTCTGGTTTGCTGTTAGCTTTTTCGGCGTCGTAGCTTCGCCGGAGAAGATGAAACCACTGGGCAGTGAGGGAAGAAGAAGGGTGAAATGGGTTTGGAGGTTGTTCGCCGAAAAAGGGGTCCGGTGGTGAGCTGTTTTACTGATTTTTGTGTTGGAAGAGAGATCGGGGTTTAGGTTCCTTTGGGTGGTGGTGGCTCGTCGGAAAATGCTCCGGCGAGGGTGGTGTTCGGAAAAAATATGAACACTAGAGAATTTCTTTAGACTAAAAAATCCGAAAATTACACTCATTATCTAAAATTTTATCCACCATCACTAACTTAATGATCAAGCTATTGCTTAAATAAAAAATCAAAAATCAATTATAGTACAATACCATTATCTTAAAATCATGGGCCAAAACCACCAATTAATAAAATATATGTGTATGAAATCTTATCCAGTTAATAAAATATATGTGTATGCAAATTTTATCTATATTTGAATGAATTTCTAGACTGCGTAAAATATCAAAATGAAAAGTAACAAATAAAAAATGAATATTAACAAATGTCACGAATAAAATCAATGGCATGCAAAAAATGCAATTCAACAGAAAATTATAATGTAATAAAACTGACAGAATATTCACAACATATTCAACTGATTGTGGCAAAAATAATATAATCAAAATTAACTAAAATTAAAAATAAACTAATTAAAAATCTTAATATTTTGAAAAATAAGAATAACTATTGATAGATTTATTTAAAATTATAAAAATGTATTTTGAACAATTTAATAAATAAAACATAAAAGTTATGAATTTTGAAAAATGTTAGGCAAAATTGGGTGTCAACATACACAATGTATCGAGACGTTACTTTACGCGATGTATCAGTCGGATACATCACTTTACGCGATGTATCGATCGAATACATCACTTTACGTGATGTATCAGGATGTACGCAATGTATCATGACATTGAGTGGTGTATCTGAACAGAGATGCGATATATCAGGACGTTGAGCGATGCATCTGAAACTGGAACGCGACGTATCGGGATGTTTTGAGTTGTATCCGAATTTCACCAAATTTAAGGAATTTTTGTAATTTGAAAAAGAGTAGGGATAAAATGTAGTTACCTCTTAACACTATGAGATTTGTGTAAAATCTACTTTATTTATACTATTCTTTAACTATTAGAGCCACCACTGCCAGTATGTCTTGTAAATAATTGATTTCACCGTTTCTTTTTTTAAAAAAAAATTCAATTCGTTTTGTGTTTTAATATTTTAAAAATTATTTTTCAATCATTACAAGTAGTGTCTCTCGTGAAATTATTATCTTAAGCTTATTATTTATAGGAGGTTGAAATGAAAGATACACCCTGATAACCATTCATTGCAAAATTTGTCCTTGTCAAAATCAGAGCTTATTCAGTTTAGAACCAAATAATATACAAAATCAGAACTATAATTTCATATTCAGTTATAGATTTAATCTTCATGAAGTCGATCATTGCATGCTTTATAGTTATGTAATCTCCATCTATCTTATTCTTAATTTTTATATTTCTTACTTTTAGTAGTTAGTAATTTCCTTCTAATTTTCTTTGTGTATCGATTTGAATCGAGTAATTTTAATTTTTTAGGGTAGTTTCAATGATTTTAGTAATAACTAGCAAAAATAAAGAAAGAAGAGTGAATTGCAATCATAAGAATCTTTTGACTTGCTTGATATCAACATATTTAGATTTATGCTTAAAAAAAGAACCTTCATGTGTGTTTGAATGTTGAAATAAAATTGCAAATCTTCCGAAACGTAAACTCATGATAGTAACATCGGTAAGAGTTCTTATGATTGCAGTTAAGTTTTTTGTGCTTGAGATTCTATATGAGCTCTTCATTATGATTGATTTATCGAAGTGAAATAAAATGTAGTGTTTTATCTGTAGAATTTTGAACACCTTGGAGTACTAAATAATTATGTTACTATATAAAGTGAAACTTGATTTTAATTAAGCAGATTAGCAAAACGTTTTTACTATGAAAGTTTCATTTTGAATTTGGAAGTAAAAGTAGGCTACTAAGAAGCTTGAAAATAGTTAAAGACCGTTGTACCTTATTGTTGACATCCAATTTTGATCCTCCACAATGTAGATTAATCATCGCTTTTTTTTAATTGCAAACGCTTTGAAATAATTGGTTTTATAAAATTCACAATGTTTTTCAAGTTATTTTTAAATAGTTTTGTCACTTTTTATGATTTTTAAATAATGTGTATGCTTTTATATAATTATGTATATGATTAGTACATTTTATGAATATTCAAAAATCGTCTCAAAAAAGATTTTGTTTCATTCAAATATTTTGTTAAATTAGTATTAGTTAGCTAGTGGATTATATTTTTGAATTAATTAGTTTATAATAATTTTATTTTGTTAATTTTAAGAAGCTTGTTAATTAATCTTATTTAAATCCTAGCCGAATTTAGTAAATTTGGTTACGTTCTTAATTAGAATTGATCTTGATTGAAACTGATGTGGCCATGTCTTAATTTGAAATCTAACCCCTTTTATTGTAAATCTAACTATTTTGTTACCTCATTTTAAACTCAACTTTCATATCAAATTTGGGCCAAACCTAGCAGATCCAATTCATTTTCGTTTATGTTTTTAATAGGAAAACTTACATAAATATGCTATATTAAGAAAGTATTTACCATTTATAATAATAACATTTCCTTTTTCACTAAACACTTATAATACATTTATAATACAGTTTTAATACATATTACAGAGAATAATTTATAAAACTCATATAATACAAATTTTACTGATGGATAGTATATTTATCACATACTTTAATACACGCTAGTTGCCCTAGTTTAGTGGATGTTAAGTTATGCTTTGTGAAGTCTTTTGGTGTTTGTTATGACTGATGTTTGGTGTTTACTATGTATGAAATCGTGCATTTTCTATGTGTGAATCATGCTAGTATATTGAAGTAATGTCCTTGTAAGTTGTAAAGTGGCCAATATTGAAAGACAACTCTAAAATAGTGCATTTAAACCAATTACTTTGCTTGCTTACAATAGATATATGCAGTCACTAACCCATAAAGAAAACTACATTACGAGCAAAATGATTCCGGCATAACTTTTTCAAGCAATCTACGTAACATTTACTACATAAAGAACTCTCTATAACTTTTTCTTCATCATGCTTTTTTAGCCTCTTTTGTTATCCCGAAATAGCAATTCTAGCGTGTTCAGTATAATCAATTTCACACCACCTAAAAAATTTACATCCAACCTGTTTAAGAAGAACAAATTAACTATCAAAATTGAATCTTGAGAACTAAAATTTAAACAAAAAAAAGATGTCTTAAATGGAACCATACCCGACCATCTTCACATACAAGAAACCAATGACCTAGATTGTTTGCAGACCAAGAAATCTTCGTTATAGCTCTTGTAGACACCCAATTTTGACCATCCACGAAATGAATTAGTTTTCGAGCTTCTAAATTTCAAACGATTTAGAATAATTAGTTTTATAAAATTTCAAAATATTTACAAGTTTTGAAGTGATTTTAATCATTTTTATAATGGTTTAAATGATAAATATAATTTTTATATAATTTTGCATAATTATTACATTTTATGAATATTCGAAAATTAACTCAAAAAAGATTTTATTTTAGTTAGTCATTTATCAAATTATTTTTAGTATAATTTGTAATTTATACTTTTTGAATTAATTGTAATTTTATAATTAAGTTTATTATTTCATTTCGTTGAGACTAAGAAGCTTGTTAATTAATTTATATTAATTCGTCTTATTTAACTTGTGGCCGCATTCACCAATTAATTCGATTTGGTTACTTTTACATTTCAATTGGCTATAATCTAAATCCATGTAGCCATTCCTAATTGCAAACCTAACCACTCTATTTTATTGCAAGGCTAATTTTGGCCCATTTTCAATTAGCCCAATTACCCAGCAAATCAATTCCAACCAGCAGCCCAACATTACAACACATACAGTACCACACGACCCCTTTACGTGTTCTTATCTTCTTCAGCAAGCCCAGAAACCCCAGCGAAAACTTTGAACCCAGAACGAAGTCCAGTCCAGAAAATCGCGAAATTGAGCAGCCCAACGCGAGCCCAGAATCGATGCTCGAGCCCAGTGGACTCCGAATCCATCGCGTGTCTCTCTTCTCCCTTATCCTCTCCGTACGAAGAGTTCGAGAATGGTCCAGGTGGATCAATCTCCTTGCTCGTTCGTCCAAATCGGACGGCTTCCTTTCAAGGTCCGTTGAAGATTCGTACTGTTCCAACTCTCTAACCTTATCCTCAAGAATGAATTTCGAACTCTTCGTATATAAACCCCTTTTCCCCCTACCCGTTTCCCCCCTTTTCAATCCCAATCTCGCCTATATAAACCCCTTTTGTGTTACTGTTATTGGATTGGAAAATTCGGGGTTGGGGGAAAAATTCTGGGTTGGGGGAAATTTTTGGATTGGAGAGGATTTTGGTTGGTATTTGATTGATACTGAAAGAGTAGTGTAAAAGGTTAAGAGACAATAAGAAAGGTCACAAACATACGAATAGGCTCCGAAACCATACTGACTTGAGTTCTAAATTCTGGTTTTCTTTCTCGTTTATTATTCATCGGAGTCCTTTGGATTCAGAACCGTGGTGTGAAGGTTTTGTAGAAACTCAGCTCGTAGTATCCCAGTTTGCTGCCCGGAAGAAGGTAACGCTTTCTCCTCTACAATACTCTGTTTTCTATTACGACATGTTGTTACTAGTTGTCTCTTCTTGCTGTTGTTTGTCATTGAGCTCTAGGTGATTTGATATGCTATGTCTATCTTCAATGATTTCAATACTTACTCTTAATGTCGATTCATAGTTCTGTCATTTCGTATATAGTGTTGTCGCTTCTTCGTCTCTCTGTTTGAGCTTGCTTTGTTAATTTTTCCTCTCATATGTTTTCGCTTTCGTTGCCTTAAGCATCAAAGGGTTCATTCATTTTGCTACTGTTAATGTTATCTGCTTTTCAAATAGATGTAGAATCATAGACGATAATGGATAGTCCTATGTTTTGAGCCCTGCAATTTTCCTCTTGGACTCCCTCTCTCCCCTCTTCGGCATTTTCCAATTGGGCCATGGAGGCCCAATCCTTCTTTTATCGAGTCGGTCACCAAAGAGAAGGTCCAAAGTAGTCGAAATATATAAAGTACAGGACTGGAATGTGAGCTTACAGGTCTTGGAAGGACAGAATTGTGCTGTATATTCTCAGTATATACTGGTATACACCAGTATACAGGTCGGTACAACTGATATACAGGTTCAAAAATCAAAGTACAGGGCTGGAAGCTAAATTACAGGTTTCGGAAGCAAAAAATGCAGGAAAAAAGCTGATATACATGCTGATATACAACATGTGTATACAAAAAGGGGATTTTGAGCCACAGGTCAAAATAAAGGAATACGAGGTCTAAAAATGGAATTACAGGTTGCAGGAGTTGAAGTGGGCTGTGTACATATGTTATTCAGTCCGATATACATGAAAATGGGCCAAAATACGGCCTATATACACTGATATACATCTTCTGTATACAAAAAGGGGATTTGAGCCAAAGCTCAAACACAGCAAATCAGGCCCAAAGGGCCCAAATCTCTCTCTCTCTCTCTCTCTCTCTCTCTCTTTACTATTGTTTAATTGTATTATTTGTTTATTCGATAATCAATTTTAAAGATAAAACTTAATTTATAATTCCAAAAAGATAGCCATTTTGAATTATTTATACTTTTTTTTAAAAAAAATAATAAATAAGTGTTACTTGTCCTCTTATTCAATCGATTTCCAAAATATTTTGAAATTATTTACTTAGTCATTTTTAGACAAGAATGTCTTTCTTAAAATTTGTGTAAGTGTGAAATTTGTAAGAATGTCTATTTTTTATCAAGTTAGCCAAATATTTTCAAGTTGTTGGTCAACCGCAAGTTAGCGGGCGTTTCGAGTGCCTAACACTTTCTCGAAATGTACATTGAACCCTTATTTCAAATTGATTTTCTGTTTTAAATCGTTTTGAAATTTATGTTTTCTTTATTTTTCTTTAAAAATTAAGTGACGATTCTTATTAATTAAATACTTTTTCTTTAAATAAAACAGCTCTTTTTCCACAATGAAAAAAAAATTAGAAGCCATTTTCACTAAAAGTTAGTAGAGTTTCAGCTAAAGAGAGGAAAAAATCTTGGTTTGAAAGAAGAGGGAAAAAAAGTGAGATTTTGATATAAAAATATAAAGATATATATAAAAGGAATTCATTAAGGGTATAATTGTCATTATAGCATTTTTTTTACAGTTGTGGACCTCGAAATGTACTCCTAACGCGCGCAGAATAAGTGCACATCACGCGTTTTGGCAGGTCAGACTCGAGTGCTTATTTATTTAAAAGTGGGATAGTTAAAGTGTCTGTTTATGCACTTTGAAAGTTTGAGGGCAAACTTAAAATTTGAAGCCAAGTTTAGGATCCAATATATGTGTTATGTCTTTACATATTGTATATAAAGTTCAGTTACTTTAATACGGCTAAATCCCAAAGTTTCCTTAATTAAACACATCTCTCACCTCTATATATTTGCCTCTAAATTTTTGTTTTGCCTATTCCAAACATAAGACGTGGACTCATCAAAACAAAATCTCATTCAAGTTATAAATTCAATAGACAAAACCTTAGAAATTCTTCATCAACTTTCTTCTTTCGACGTTGAAGTTGCTTCTCATCTGAATAATCTGGTGTTTGAGCTTGATAATATGGAGAAATTAGGAGAACAATGCCATACTATTAAAGTGCCAATGGAAGTTCTCAACTTAATTGATGATGGAAAGAATCCAGATGAATTTATAAGGGATGTGTTGAACAATTGTATCGCGAAAATTCAAATTACTAAAGGGAAAGTAGATGCATTCAAGGGTTTAAGAGGACATCTATTGGAGGATCTCGAACAAGCTTTTCCTCATGAAGTCGAGGATTATAGACAGGGGCGGATTTAGGATTTTTGAAGATCGCGGGTGCCACTATAATGTAAATCGCACTAGGTAAGCCCTATGTGACAGGCTCCACTCTGAAGGCATTGACCGGGGATCGATCCCAGGTCATCCATGTGGATGACATGGATGATCACCCTCCTAACCAACTAAGCCATCCCGAAGGACTTATTTGGATAAGATGTCAAGGACAATGTGAATCATGAAAATTTGCACATAAAGTCTAATACATTGATAGCCTTACATACAAGAACAGTAAGACCATGAAATTTATTGTTATATTAAAGTAATTGAACTTTACCCGATATAACGTTACTATTAGACTTGATTTGAACTATAAGGAATACATAGTTACCTCCTAAATCAACCTTTTAAAAGATTTGCTTGCTCTGTGACATCTTGAATCAGTTGTGTCAAGTTGAGGTAAGAAGAACCCCCTTCCTCCATAGCCCTCCTTGCCTTTTCTCCTAATTCTTTTGCTCTTTTTCTTCTCATTTCAGCCTCCATTTCTTCACCCATTACTTCTTTAATGACCATCTTAATATCATCTTTGCTCACTTGTGTTCCCAATTTTTCTTCCTCTCCAAATATCACTAGATTCTCCGTGCCGGCCTTCACTCCTGTCTTGACTACATTCACTATTAGCCTCTCATTAATGAACTGCTCAGCAAACATTGGCCAAGTGATCATCGCCACGCCAGCAGATATACCTTCCAGACTCGAATTCCATCCACAGTGTGTCAAGAATGCACCAACAGAAGGATGAGATAAGATAAGTACTTGTGGCGCCCAACCATGGATTAAAAAGTCCTTGTCCTTCAACTCTTTCCTCAAAATTTTCTTCCACTAGCCATTTCTTGAACTCTTCTGACATGTGTCGAACAACCCAAATGAAGGGCCGTTTAGACGATTCTAACCCCAGCCCTAGCTCTACCATCTGAGATGTGGAAAGGCGCGATAGGCTCTCGAGACAGACAAAGAGTACATAGTCTTGCTCCCAAGAATCAAGCCAGTTCAGGCACTTGTGTTCATCAATTGCAGCCTTGTTCCCTCTTTCAGCTTTGTCCTGTTTCTCTTTGTTACAGAGTGAAACAGGGCCAATAGTCCAAATTTTCTTGTTTTTGGCATTCTTCAATCCCTGGAAGTATTCTTTTTCCAAATCCTCAAAGCTATTCACCACTATCCCATAAGCTTCTTCTTCTGCTTTTTTCAAATGATCACCAATTTCTTTCCTTTCTACATCTTTTGGATTGAGCACATTTGCGATCTGTTTTTTGTTTAGTTCAATCTTGTCGAATAATCCAGGCACTTGAAAGTACTCAGTATCAGACTCAATCTTTTCGAACTCCTCCCAACCTCTCAAATTGTGTAAGCACAATAAAGAGAAACAACCCGTTCCATGAAAAACAATCCTAGGCATGTTAAATTTGTGTGCAACATTAGTTGTCCATGAAAAACCCATGTCAGATATTATGCAACTTGGTGAAGGTTTCAGTTCTTGCAACATTTCTTCCACTTGGGGCTGAAGTCTCCTCGTAGCATCGAAGAATTTCAACCCCAAATCCATCGATGGAAGCATGTCGAAATTTTCACACCCTTCAGGTAGTCCAGCCTCTAAGCATGGAAAGTAGAGATGAACCACCCGAATCATTACTCCTGTTTCTATTGCGTGATCAACGACTTTCTTGAATCTATTGGCATTCAAGCGTGTAGTAAGGATTGTGACTATAACTCCACGTTGTGCCAGTAGTCGCGCGATGTCAATCATAGGGATCATATGGCCTTGTGCCATGAAAGGAAGCAACACAAAATGTGGCTGCATTGTTGGAACATCCATTTTTTTAGTAGAAAGATGAGAGAGTATTTTTGTTATATTTTAGGTTGTTATACTATGGTTCCAATATTTGCTTAATTTAGACATTGTACAGTGAATGATATGATGTAACAGCAGAGATAGCATATTCAGCTTTATCTGAATGGTAATCTTCTGAGTAGTTGGCATTATGAATTTAGATTTGCGAGGATGCTCATTGGATTATAATTGTTGGAAAAGTACAAGATAAGATGAAATAGAGAAAAAGCCCATAGTACTAGTCCCTTATTTTGGGTTAATACTCAAAGTCGGATTGTGTTTTTACTTCAAGCACTAATAGTCCCTCATGTTTGTAAAATTAATGCACTTTTGGTCCTCTTCCAAACTTTTGTCTCTTTTTTTTTTTTTTTTTTTAACATTGATTTTGTCCACAATTTTATGTATGGAATGTTCAATCGTCTATTTATATGTTTAGTAGAAATAATAACTCAATGTGAGAGAAGGTGAGAAAAAAAAACCTTGCTTTGTTCAGTAAAAATATTATTGCAGCTAAACTAAGAACCTACCTTTGATTGTCGAACTATATCAATTTCTTGTTGACATATGACGTTGTAAGAAAAGAATTGTTTGTGCTATTGTGACGTCATATGTCAACAATATATTGATATAGTTCAACAAGCAACTATAGGTTCTTAGTTTAATTCTACTTTATAGAATAAATTGTTCTCTTCTCACCTTCTTTCACATGAAGTTATTATTTCTTCTAAATATATAAAAAGACAATTAAGCACTCCATACATAAAATTTTGGATAAAATTAATATTAAAAAATAGATAAAAGTGTGGGAGAGGACTAAAAGTGTATCATTCTTATAAGAAAGAATTATTGAAAATACATTAGGCATAATACATAAATGTGTTTTTAAACATGATCTCATTTCATATTTATGCCCTCCAACTTTTGGTGTGCATAAGTAGACACTTAAACTTGTATAAAGTTGAACAAGTAGACACATGGGTTCTACGTGGCATATACATGTAAGACACCACATAGGACACAAATTGTCAAGTAGGATGTCACATAGGACAAGTGTGTTTATTTGTTCAACTTTATACAAGTTTAAGTGTCTACTTGTAAACACCCAAAGTTGGAGGGCATAAATGTGAGCTGAGGCCAAGTTAAAGAGCTTATATATTATGCCTTGAAAATATTTCTCAACTTGGCGCGAATTATTAGTTTCGTCCCTGAATTATTGGCACTCTTAAAAACACCCCTCTACTACACTAATTGAACTTAAATGCCTCTCTCTCATGCCATACACATACATGTGTTATTCACGCAAAATTTCTGCTGATGTAGCATATATATAGATATATTGTAGGCATAATACATAAATATACCTTTTAACTTGGCTTCAGCTGGTATCTATGCCCTCTAACTTAGGGTGTGCGCAAGCAGACACTTAAACTTGTATAAAATTGAACAAGTAGACACACACATCCTATGGCATAATACATGTAGGACGCAAAATTATCATTTAGGACTCCATGTAAGACGAATGTGTCTATTTGTTTAATTTTATACAAGTTAAAATTTTTACCGTGCAGACCCAAAGTTGGAAGCCATTGATACCAACTGAAGCAAAGTTGGACACATTTATGTATTATGCCTATATTATATGACATAAAATCTTGATACATTGGTAGCCCGTTAAACTTGTAACAAAATTTTACCTATGATTATCGAATTTTACTCACTAACAATATCAATAAACTATAGTAACTGAATTTTTAAATACAAGAACAGTAAGGCCATGAAACTTATTGTTACATTAAAGTAACTAAACTTCTAACATTACTATTAGACTTGATTTGAACTATAAGGAATACATAGTTACCTCCTAAATCAACCTTTTAAAAGATTTGCTTGCTCTGTGACATCTTGAATCAGTTGTGTCAAGTTGAGGTAAGAAGAACCCCCTTCCTCCATAGCCCTCCTTGCCTTTTCTCCTAATTCTTTTGCTCTTTTTCTTCTCATTTCAGCCTCCATTTCTTCACCCATTACTTCTTCAATGACCATCTTAATATCATCTTTGCTCACTTGTGTTCCCAATTTTTCTTCCTCTCCAAATATCACTGGATTCTCCATGCCGGCCTTCACTCCTGTCTTGACTACATTCACTATTAGCCTCTCATTAATGAACTGCTCAGCAAACATTGGCCAAGTGATCATCGCCACGCCAGCAGATATGCCTTCCAGACTCGAATTCCATCCACAGTGTGTCAAGAATGCACCAACAGAAGGATGAGATAAGATAAGTACTTGTGGCGCCCAACCATGGATTAAAAGTCCTTGTCCTACAACTCTTTCCTCAAAATTTTCTTCCACTAGCCATTTCTTGAACTCTTCTGACATGTGTCGAACAACCCAAATGAAGGGCCGTTTAGACGATTCTAACCCCAGCCCTAGCTCTACCATCTGAGATGTGGAAAGGCGCGATAGGCTCCCGAGACAGACAAAGAGTACAGAGTCTTGCTCCCAAGAATCAAGCCAGTTCAGGCACTTGTGTTCATCAATTGCAGCCTTGTTCCCTCTTTCAGCTTTGTCCTGTTTCTCTTTGTTACAGAGTGAAACAGGGCCAATTGTCCAAATTTTCTTGTTTTTCGCATTCATCAAACCCTTGACGTATTCTTTTTCCAAATCCTCAAAGCTATTCACCACTATCCCATAAGCTTCATCTTCTGCTTTCTTCATTTCATCCATAAATTTCTTCATATCTCCATCTGTTGTCCTGAGAATATTTGCAAGCTGAGCTTTGTTTAGTTCAATCTTGTCGAATAATCCAGGCACTTGAAAGTACTTGGTATCAGACTCGATCTTTTCTAACTCCTCCCAATTTCTCAAATTGTGTAAGGACAACAAAGAGAAGCAACACATCCCATGGAAAACAATCCTAGGGATGTTAAATTGTTTTGCAACATTAGTTGTCCATGGAAAACACATATCAGATATTACACAACTCGGGGAAGGTTTCAGTTCTTGCAACATTTCTTCCACTTGGGGCTGAAGTCTTCTCGTAGCATCGAAGAATTTCAACCCCAAATCCATCGATGGAAGCATGTCGAAATTCTCACACCCTTCAGGTAGTCCAGCCTCTAAGCTTGGAAAGTAGAGATGAACCACCTGAATCTTTAGTCCTGTTTCTATAGCACGATCCAGGACTTTCCTGAATCTATTGGCATTCAACTGTGTTGAAAGGATTGTGATGATAACTCCGCGCTGTGCCAATAGTCGCGCAATGTCAATCATAGGGATCATATGGCCTTGTGCCATGAAAGGAAACAACACAAAATGTGGCTGCACTGTGGGAACACCCATTACTAATCAAAATATGAGAGAATGATTTTGTTATATTTCAAGTTGTTAACACTATCATTTCTACATTGCTTAATTTTATATTGTATAGTGATGTAAGAGCAGACATAAGCATATTCAGCTTTATCTACTGTGTGGTTAGCATTATGAATTTGGATTTGTGAGGATGATAATAACTTGTCAATCATAAGGCATAGGATGTTCCAGCATTTTATAAATATAGTTCAGAATAATACAAATTGTCACATTACTATAAGTCTAGAAGGAAGTATTTCTTTATCTCATTGCATTTTTCATTACATTTACATGAAGTGAGACAAAACTATCGAATTCTATCGAACTCATAACTTCAATGATAGATCCGTCCCTTGTTATTGGAGGATGGTGACAAAATCCATCTGACGGTCATGAAAGTTCCACATGATCAACTGATAGGAAATGAATGGGAAATCTGATTTCTGAGAGATGACAGGCTCACAGCCAAAACTCTGTTGTGGATTGTTTTTTTTGTCCCCTTCTAGTTCCTTAAGAGATAAGAAATTTGTGGTTATTGCAGTATAGTCTGTTTTGACACTATATTTAACCGTACTTATATTTTAAATAATTTTGCACGTATATCCACTTTTGACATACGATTTATATAGTTAGGCTTAACAAAGATACATACAGTTTATAAAGTTAGGCTTGACAAAGATACATATAACTGAAGTTAACGAAAAAAATGACAATGAAGTTTAAGTGAAATGGTTGAAGTGAGGCATACATATCTCCCAAACATACATATTATAGGTATGTTGTTCGATCAGTTAGAGGTTTTTATTAGTTAAAATCTCATGGTTATCGCGATGTAAAGAATTTTCACACTATTGTCTATCAAGGTGAACATAAAAGAAAGAAGAGAGAAATATTAGAGAGGAATCCCTCTTTACAATCTTCAAACATGGATTGAGTCTCGTGGGGTTAAATAACGGATCATAATTCAACATAATCAAATTTTCCTATTCTTTAAACATTGCAATCAAGCCACGTTGGAAAGCCTTAACGGAAGGCCATATAAGTGTGATTATAGTTTTCTTTGTCAATCTTGAATTTCTGAAATGATTTTTTTTGAATTAAAATAAGTATTCCCACCGATCCAAAAAATTGATATTTTAGCTTCTAAAAGTTCATGAAATATAATTAATGTTTCACATAATTGAGAAGGTATTTAATTCTTTTTTTTTCAAATTTAACTCAGATACATTTTCATATCCACTTGATAATTATATCAACTTAAAAAGAAAGGGAAAGAAAATCACAATTAAGGGTATTTTAGCCAAGAGTCCTTTTAAATTTTTATATAAATAATAAGTGACTTTCTCAATCCATGTGTTTAAATCTAAAATATCAATTATTCTCGACTAATCTTTAACACACTTAACACGGTGTTAGACTTTATCTTCATTTAATTTTATTAATGGAGCATTTATATGCACTAATGATATTGATTCCTTTTCACACACTATCTATTGCATTTTTATTTACTTTTTAATATCAGGGGTATTTCGGGCCATGTATTTGTTACTAATTAAAGTGCTAAAGGAAAAATAATAATAAAGACCACAATTTTAGGGGCAAAAATTAAAGACCACCACAAACAAGGTCATTCTTGCAAATGGCTCGATTAAAATTTATTTTTTATAATATATGGAACTTATATTTCATATTTGAGTTTATTTGAAGTAGATTTCGGTTGTTGAACCATATTTTGAATGGTTGAAATTCAAAAGATTAATATATTTTTTTTGCACAGAAAAAAGTTCAACTTCACTTCAGACACACATGACTGAAATTTTAGCTAATACTTCCTCCGTCCAATAATAGTTGTGCACTATACTAAAAATAGTTGTCTAACAATATTTGTCCAATAATACTTGTCCAATTTGGAAAATCAAGAGATAATTTACCCTTTTTGTCTATTTTACCCTTGCTATTAAATATTATTTATCATCTAACACATTTCTCAAAGAAGTAAATTTAATAAAGTCAAAGAATAATATAGTAATATTACCTCTATTATTTATTATTTATTAATGGTCTATCAAGTTAATAGTGGATAACTATTATTAAACTGAGGGAGTATTTATATGCATTTAAGTCACGTATGACTGAAGTGCAGTCATACATGACAAAACTAAAAAGGGTGTTAAATGTTATTGTTAGATTTGTTATCGCTATGATGATTGACGATTGAGGTTTATTCTCTACAATATATAAAACTTATGTTTTAAATTTAAGTTTATTTTAAATGAATTTAGGTATTGATCGATTGTGTGTTGAATTTTTAAAAATTAAAAAATAAATATATATTCTTTTGGGGGTGAGAGGGTTAAAAAAAATATTCTAACTGCATTTCAAACAGAAATGATAATAAGAGTATCACACTATGTTAATAAAAATATCTTTGGGCTAGTTATACATTATACATTATTATACAATAGTATATTAGGAGTCATTTGGTAGAGTGTATTAGAGAAAATAATGTTTTCACTAGCTAGATGTATTATTAATACCTTATTTGGTATACTTTTCTAACCTATGCATAACTAATGCTTGTATTAGTAATACACTTGATGTATTGAAGAGTGTATTACTAATACCATAGATTTCTATGCATTAGTAATGCAATTGATTTTAATGCATGCATTAGCATCATTAAAGACGAAATTGTCCTTCAAAAACTTTTTCACATCCTTTCCACTATATTTGTGGAGGGTATTTTTGTAAAAAAAACTATTTGTTTTAGAAAAGTTATGCAATGCATAATATTTTTAGTACACCAAACCAAACACTGCATAAGAAAAATCTCAATATAACTAATGCAAGCATAATTAATACAAGCATTGCTGATGCAAGCATTATTAATACAATATATTTTGCATTATTCTTATACACTCTACCAAACGACCCCTTAAGTGTCTTGAAGCACACATGTTTTCGTCAACATGTGTGCTTCTTGGTATTAACATTGAATTGAAGGGCATTTTTGTCATTGCAAATGAAGCATTGTGGACTTCTCAAATTGGCATAATACATAAACATGACCCTTAACTTGGCATCAACTGGCAACTATGACCTTTAACTTTGGGTGTGCACAAGTAGGCACTTTAACTTGTATAAAATTGAACAAATAGACACACATGTCTTACATGGCACCTACATGGCAATTTTGTGTCCTACGTGGCGTCCTACGTGTATTATGCCATGTAGGACATGTGTGTCTATTTGTTCAATTTTATACAAGTTAAAGTGCCTACTTGTGCACTCCCAAAGTTGGAGGTCATAGTTGCCAGTTGATGCCAAGTTAAGGGTCATGTTTATGTATTATGCCTCTCAAATTTGATGATAAAAACGTGTAACTGCCACAACATCACTAGAACTCTTTTTCATCTATACTCTATCATTATCCCTACGTGTACACACCATAAAACTCCATTTCAAATAAATAATAAAATATAAAATAATTTTCTATGCCACAGTGTTGTGTTGGTTATTAATTTATTTATGTGATTTTACCTTGACACGAAATTTTTAAAAGTAATAGAATTTTTAATCAACTTGTTGTCTTAAATTGTTGAATATACCAAAATCACTTTTAATTTTTGTGATCCTAAACATATCACGTGAAAAACTAGAAATAATAAAATATCAAAAATGAAAATAAATACTTTTTAAAAAACTAATTATAATTTTGCGAAACTAAAAGTAGTATTAAATTATTATTTTTAATAATTTATATATTTAAAAATTACCTAAAAGATAATATATATTACAATAATTAACAACCTAAAATATTTCAACAAACAAGTTCCCAAATGTCATATTTACCACATAAATTGAGAGAAAGAGAGTCACAATAATTAAAAACTTAAAATACTTTTAAAAAATTACGATCAAAGAAAAAATTGATTGATTCTCAAAATTTCAAGTGTCATATAAATTGAGACAGAAAAAAGCAATATATATTCGGTCCGTGCTGGCACGGGAGAAGACTCTACAAGCACACATGTGTTCGTCAACATGTGTGCTTGTAGGAATTAAATCTTAATTGAAGGATATTATTGTCATCTTACCTGAAGTATCTAAAGGGCTCAATAGCCACTATCTAAAGGGCTAAATACCCACCGCAACTCATGCACTATATCTTCCATTCCATTTCTCATTTCTCAAAAATAATATAGAAAAGCTTCATTTCTAATAAATAAAATATACAATAATTTTATTTATATGTTTTATTTTGATTTGACACAAAGTTTAAGAAAATAAAATAAGTATAACTAGATAACGTGACAAATTATAAATCACAATATAGAAGACTCTAGGAGCAAATATCTCTTCGCCAATATACTTGTTTCTAGACGAGTGTATTTATGTAATTTCCGTACTTTCTCTATTTTAATTTATATTAACTTATTTTCTTTAGTTTGTTGTATATTTGAAAACAACGTAAAATAAATACTAATAAATCACGATAATTAACAACTTAAAAATATTTAATAGACATAAAAAAAATGAATGACTATCAAAACTCTATCAGTGCAACATATATTGGAAAAGAAGAAGTAACATATATTATTTGAAAATTATGTAAAAATAGTATAATTAACGATTTGAAATATTTTAACGATATATAAAATATTTGATCGACTCTTAAAATTCTATCTGTGCCACGTAAATTAGGAACTACTTCAAATATTGAAATATCATATAAAAATTTAAATGACTCTCCAAAATTTTCATTGTATCACATATAAAAAAATTCAATTGACTCTCGAAATTCTATTGGTACCACATAAAATGGATTAGATGATAAACATATATTGCTTGAAATTGACGAAAAAAGTTCTATAAATCACAATAATTAACAAAAAAATCACTTGATTAAAAATTACGTTAAAAAGGTATTATAAATTACAATAATTAACAACTTAATATATTTATAGGACATAAAAAAATGGTTAATTTTTGAAATCCTACATATGCCACATAAATCGGAATAAAGAGAGTAATAAATATTATTTTTAAAACTATGTAAAAAGATACTATAAATCACAATTACTAACAATTTAAAATATTTTTAAAATTATATAAAAATTTCAATAGCTTTTGAAGTTCCATAATATCACATAAATTAAGATTAAAAATTAATATATATTAGACTCGTGCTGACGTGGGATCCTGTATCTAGTTTAATTAATTGGTATCAAAGTAATCATTCTACGATACAAATAGACCCCATTTGTTACTTTCAACTGTAGCTTCAAAAGTCACATGCACAAAAGAATAAAGTCAGTCACTTTTGGGGCAAATTTGATTGATATATGTGATATACGATTAATTTTTAAATTCACTCGTGAATAATAATACGTTATGTGGAATTTAGTCCAAGAAAGAAATTGTTGAAGTATGTGAATAAAGTTTTAATGTCTCATTAAAGAAAAGTTATAAGCTATTTATAGTGTGAGACTTTGAAAAAAATAATGCAGACATAATTCAAAACAAATAATATTACATCATGTTAAAATTAACTTATAATACTTCTATATTATTTATAAGTGTAAATTTTATAACAAAAGACTTGAAATTCTCTATTCAAATTTATCTAAAAGATGTATATAATAATTTAATTTTCATACTTTGAATCGTCTCACGTAAAATGGGATGGAGAGAAACATGATTTGCCATTTTCTGGAACCTTTTACTAGGTCCACTTAATTAATAATAAGTCTATGAACTCAATGGCAAAGTCTAAATACCTTAATGTGGATCGAGCTACTTCTTAATGGCCACTTTCATGGTTATTGCCATTTGTTTATGATACGACAAAGTCCACACAGCCACAATATTGTACCATTCAACTTCTAGAATTATTTATTCAATAATAATGTCACATCTAATTATGTTATTTGAAAAAAAAAATAAGGAAAAAGAATATAGGGGCGAATTTAGGATATATAGTGTGACACGTTCTTGAAAATCTAATAATTCTGTAGTTAATAATTGTATAGAATGAGATACACGGGAAATAGAGAATATTTAAAGAAATTTAGTACATACACTTCATCCAAAGAATATATATAGGAGTAGGATCTATATACCCTTCACTCAAAGAAAATCTTAACAAAAATTATTGAATCCATGTGAATTTGTAACCAGACTTCTAGATCTACCATAACAATTATTTTGCCTAGCAATAAATTGTTGATAGCATCAATGCACGACCAGTAGCGTAGACATAATTTTTTGGTGTGAACATCTCGTTTATTGTCATAATCCTGCATAAAGATGAATTTAGATATGAGATTCGGGTACCTATATATAAAACTTTACTTTCTATACCAAATTAATTAACATTTACTTCGTATTCTTTTTAAAGAAATATCGACCGATAATATATATACGTATAATGTATGTATAGTTATTATGAGTAAAATTTTACTTTTTAAAAACAAAATAATTAGTAGTGTTTTTTTAAGAAATAGTATATGTAAACACGTTTCTAGCTTAAACATAGAAGAGAAAAGTTGGACTATTCCACTTTAATATATGTATCGATCAATAATATTCAACTCCAATATATACAACTTAATCCGCTTTATATTAAGCATATATAGTTTTTCAATTTTTTTTAATATTATTTTCAACTTAATAGTTTCTATTTTTTTTTTTTTTTGCAGTTGTTGGTATAAGACAACAATCTCCTCCTTGAACTAAATTTTACATAATATACTTAGGAATTAATTTAAAAATTAACTGTATATCAATCACATCAATCGAGTATTTAAGATCATTAAAGTCCACTGACTTTTTTTTGTGTAAGCATTTTGAAGTTTTGGGTAACTATAACATATCGACACTAGTCCTACGTCATCACTCTATATCTCCATACTCATTTCATTAAATCATTGAGTATGATATTAATCGTTATGCTAACATAATTCAAAAATAGTTTTAATATGACTTTGGGCCATGTCCACATGATTTTCCTGGAAAAATATTCTTATATTATGTCTAATAAATAGCTCTTTATTTTCTATAATGAAACTACAATTTTTCTAAGAAATTGAAAAGTTGACCCGTTTTCCTAGCTTTTGCAAAATAAATCAACTACAGTTCAATTTGAAATTAGCTGGATAATAAGAATCAATTGCGCGCTTCCATTCTGCTTTATTTGCCCATCTCATTCCGACTAGAGTCGAGTCTTAGGTCTCGAGTTAAGGTTGAATCTCAAATCTCAAGTTTTGGGTCAGTCGATATTGGATCTTGGGTCGATCTTGGATAAGGCTCGTTTCGGAGTTTTGGTGCTCATAAAAGTATTTTCACCTTCTTATAAGCTTAGACAAAACAGTGAAAAAATATATATATTTTTATTTTTTTTTATTTTTTTATTTTATATAAGAGGTAGTTTCAAAGTGATTATTAGAGTCAATATCTCAAAAGGTCACTCAACTTTAAAATTTATCTAGTAAAATCATTAAACTTTGTTTTGTACCAACAAAATCACTCAACTTAGACATTTTTATCACAAAAATCACTCAACTCAATTTGTCATTAAAAAAATTAACATAGAAAAATAAATTATTTTTAAGCCATGTAAATATGAACTTCACAAATAAATAAAATTAAAAAAAATCACCAAGATTTTTTTATGGATAAACTTAATTAGTGAAAACTATATTATCATATTGCTATCTAATTAAAATGTATTATGATGAGCGTTTCCTAAAAAAAAAGAGAAAAGAGAAAAGATCCGTAAAAAATTATCATGACAAATAATTGTGAGATACATCATTTTTTTATCATATAAAAAAATGATTTAGACATTGGCTTAATAACCGCAAGTATTAAATTGTTGCAGTCATTGAATTATTAAAAAAAAAAAAAAATTGACGTCTTATTAAAAAAATTGTTGCAGTCATTAAGCCTATGATAATATCAGTGATATTTATTGATAGGATAACGTTTGTCGTGATACATTTTAAATTTTAAGTACATAATAATATTATAATATTTATTTCACTAATTAATTTTATTTATTTGTGGAGTTAATATTTACATATTTATTTTGTTATGTCAATTTTTTTTTAATAATAAATTTAGTTGAGTGATTTTATTGATACAAATGTCTAAATTGAATGATTTTATCGATATAAAATAAACTTTAATGACTTTACTAGATAAATTCTTAAAGTTGAGTGATCTTTTGAAATATTAACTCTGATTATATGGACAGCCTCATTTTATGATAACATTCTTAATTTCAACTGAAAAAAGGTATGATTTGGTCATGAGTAGTTTTATTAATCACATCATCTAGAAGTTAATTTATTTGTGAGAGTATAGTACTATTGTATATACTTTTATTTATTTGTTTTTAGCTTACTCCTAGCCTACTAGGAGATACACCCTAGAACCCAAACAAGAAAATATTTTTGTTCAGATCTAAAACCAACGTCGATAAAAACTTACTTGTACGGAGTATTTATATCCAGTTAATGAAGGTAAGATGTGTTTGTTTTACTCACAATATTATCACTTACTATTGATTAAGTGATATATATTCTTTTCTTTTTTTTTTAGTTAAGTAGAGTAAAGTTAAAATAATTGATTGGATACAAATAAGTATATATCATTATCTTATCCCCTAATTTTATAAAATTAAAGTGGATTATCAATTCATAGGGGTTACAGTTTGGTTTTATATATTATCGGTTTCAATTCATAAATTAATAACCAAACCATTAAGATTATTTTTTTTTGGTTTTCGATTTTTAAATACGCCAAAATAATAACTAAACCAGTAAAAAAAATTGGGTTTTCGATTTATCAGTTTTTGGTCCTTAACGGGTCGATTTTCGATTTTCGATTTAACCAATAAGAAAATGCTCATAACTTCTCTAATAATTTGGCACGACAAGACAATAATGTAACTTTACATATTGCTTATGAAATAGAAACAACGATAACTAGCATGAAAAGAGCTATACAATTGCAACACAAAGAAGGATATAATAATGTGAATTAGGCTAAAGGCGAAGATAGTAACTAATAAAGTACTGATATTAATATTTAATATTTATGTAAAAATAATTTAAAAATAGAGATAGGGTAAATTGAGAGAAGATTAAAAGTCGAGAATCGAACCTCATCAATCAGGTGAAAAGTTCATATACTTAACTAACTGAACTATTAAGATTTGTTTCGTGTTTCATATGAAAACAATTCAATATTGCGTGTGAGCAAGGTCGGGGCACGGCACCGTCACTAGTCGTCCAAATAACGTCGTCCAGTTGTGTACGCCCCTTGGAGTCAACACCTAAAATCTAATATGTTCAAGTCTAGCCGCAATTGACTCATGACCAAACTCCTCAACATGGACCAAGTCTTCACCATTTCCAATTCACAAATTTATCGTAGTTTGTGACAGAGTCAGAAATTTATACAAAAAGTTAAAAATTATCATACTTGAAATTTGAGCGTAAGATCTAACATAATTCCTAAACCTTTTTTTTTTTTCTATTTTACCATAATTTTTCCTCGTGTCAAGCGTTTACTTTCTTCGTTCAGTTTGAATTTTGGACACTTCTTAAGAAATAATGATTGACATTATAAGTATTTTATCATAATACTCATATTAATTGATGTTTAACCTTATGTCGGAAATAACTTGGAGAATAAGTAACTATATTTAAGGGTAAAACATGGGGAAAAATATGTTTTTCTTCTGATATGATAAAGTGAAACAGTATATTTATCATAGTGGACAAATAAAAGTAAACCGAAGGGAGTAGTATATATAACTTCAAAAGAATTAGTTTTACCCTATTTACAAAAATGGAGGTAAAATCCCAAATACAAATTTGATCGAACTAACAACTTTTGCTCCATATATATATTAAATCTATATACAAAATATTAAATTTAGAACTCAGTATTTGAAATCTGTTGAAATTTAGATAATGCGGCCGCTATTTATTTGCACAGTATATAATTGTTTAGCAAATGAAATTCTAACTAACCCTTTATCGTCATCTTATATTAAACCAAACTTCTTATATAACCTAAGAACATGTCAAGTTATCCTTCCAAGACTTGATTATTATTTTTATTTTTTGAAGACAAATGCAAGTCTTCTGTTCCACCTAAACTCCTATTTTTCTTTCAAACTTTACAAGCTAGCTAGCCTTTTTTTTTGCTTCAACAATGGCAACCAATGTTCCTCAAAAACTTCATTTTGTGCTAATTCCATTACTAGCACAAGGCCATATGATTCCCATGATAGACATGGCTAGGCTATTCGCGGAGCACGGTACGAAGGTTAGTTTAGTAACTACACCACATAACGCGTCAAGATTCTCAACTATAATCAATCGGGCAAAAGAAATTGGGCTAGATATTGAACTTATTCAAATCCCATTTCCTAGTGAAGAAGTTGGCTTACCTATCGGTTGTGAAAATCTTGATAGTGTCCCTTCACGTGACCTTATAAGAAATTTTTATACAGCACTTAATATGTTGCAAAAACCACTAGAGAATTTTTTGCAAGACCAAAATACCCCTCCAAGTTGCATAATTTCAGATAAGTGTCTCTCATGGACTTTGCAAACAGCGCGAAAATTCCATGTCCCGAGGCTTGTTTTCCATGGAATGTGCTGTTTTTCTTTGTTAAGTTCACATAATTTGAAGCTTCATAGGCCTTATTTGAATGTTAAATCGGATATGGAACGTTTCGTTGTGCCAGGACTTCCACTAAGGGTTGAAATAGCAAAAAATCAACTTCCGGGGGCTTTTGTGCAATTACCGGACTTGGATGATATTCGAGGTCAAATGCAAGAAGCTGAATCAAGTGCTTATGGAGTTGTGGTTAATAGTTTTGCAGAATTGGAACATGGATGTGTTGAGGAATATGAAAAAGCTATTAATAAGAAGGTATGGTGCATTGGACCAGTTTCACTTTGTAATAAAAATGTTATGGATATGTACCAAAGGGGGAATAAACCTTCAATTGATGACAAACAATGTTTAAAATGGCTCGATACGATGAAAAATAAGTCTATACTTTATTGTTGTCTTGGTAGTCAATGTAGGCTAATTGCGTCACAGTTTATAGAAATTGGGCTAGGTTTAGAAGCATCAAAACGGCCATTTATATGGGTAATAAAGACTGCAGATCAAAATTTTCTTGAGTTAGAGAAATGGTTGATGGACACAAAGTATGAGGAGAGGATACAAGGGAGGGGACTTGTGATTAAAGGTTGGGCCCCTCAAGTTCTTATATTGTCACATCCAGCTATAAAGGGGTTTCTGACTCATTGTGGTTGGAATTCTACGATAGAAGGGGTGAGTTGTGGTGTGCCTATGATCACATGGCCGATGTTTGCGGAACAATTCTTCAATGAGAAGCTAATTGTTGAAGTTTTGAGGATTGGAGTTGAAGTTGGAGTTAAATTTCCTGTTAGATGGGGAGAAGAAGAGAAAGTTGGAGTACTTGTTTGCAAAGAACAAGTTGCGAATGCTATAGAGGAACTAATGGATGGAGGAGAAGAAGGAGAAAAGAGAAGAATTCGATCTAAAGAACTTGGGACGGTAGCAAGAATGACCATGGAGGAAAATGGAACTTCTCGACTCAACATATTGAACCTCATTCAAGACATTTTAAACCAATCGTTAAGTGCTCAATTAGTTTAAAATTTAAGTTACATGCATTCGCTGATAGTATAAAATTTTTTTATACTATTATCACATGTTAACTTGTTATCATACATTTATGTTCCAAATTATAGAGTATATCATGCATGTTTGATTTGAAGAGTTACCTATTGTTTTGTGTAGGTGAATTTAAGTGCATTAGACTATCTTTATTTTTTCCCTTTCATTTGTGGTATTCTATAGGGAAATTGTGGTGTCAACTTAGTAGTTTTTATGTCTTTCTCCATCCATGAACATTTATCTTTTATCTTTTTCCATTTTTTGGAACAATTCCCCCTCCCCCTTAAAAATGAAATGTTACTCTAGACACTAAAAAAGAGAGCAAAAACTATTACGAAATTTGTCATTAAATAATTCATATCTAACTATGTTCAAATTATTTGTCATTAATTCAATGAACTTTTGTTGTAATTAGTAAGACAGAAGTTGTCCGTCGTTAATTATTTTTTTTATAGGGAGATATTCTATTGTACTATGTAAAATAATTTTCTTCAACTACCCTTTGTCAATGTTCATGCTAGGCTAGCTAATTTGCGAGCAAGCAAGGGCCACTAAACAATTATTTTAAAACTTAAAAATTGAAGGCTTCAAATTTTATTGTTATTATTAAATATAATATATAAAATTTATATAATTATCCTAACAAAAGGTTCTTCTCTTAGAAATTTGATTGAAACTGTCATTGGACATGCGTACATGAAATTTATAATAAATAATATGCAATATGTAGAGAGAGAATTAATTAATAAAGATATTGATATTAAAATAATAAAATCTATTGAAGAATTTTTGGAGTTGATTATTTCTAATATTATACAATCAACCAAATTATTTACTATAATTTAAAAATAGATTTGAACTATTCAAAATATATGAAATTATTTTTTGATTAGAGGTGAAAAATTGTGATCACTACAAATTGAAATAATTTTAAAGAAGCACTCGGGGTGAAGTTTTTTTTCCCTTTAAAATAGAGTTAAACTATTCAAAATATGTGAAATTGTTTCTATGATTCTGTCATACATTATCTACGAAGAAAATAGAGATATTTGTTTTACTCATTTCCTTCTATTTTACCTGTCCATTTTAGATTTTTTATATTCCTTAAAAATAATTATTAATATGATTATCTTATCATTATGATTTATGTCCGTATTAATTGATGTACAGTTTTAGATATTGAGAAATAATTTAGAAAATAAGTAATTAATGTTAAAGATAAAATTAAAAAAATATAATATCTTTTCTTGAAACGTTAAAAATGACAAGTTAAAGTGAATCTAATTTTAAATGAATAGTGAGTACCTTAAACTTATTTTTACTGAATTTTTTTAATTTTCTTTTCGGATTTGATATTCAGTACCCGCATTAAAACTCGAGAATCACATTTCTTGATGTTGATGTTTGGAAAAGTACGATTGAATATGTTTTTTTGTCTTGGAAATTTAGCGTTTACGTGGAATTCTAGAAACAATTAACCGTGACTTTACCAATCACGTGTCTTTCATTTTTCGTTTGTCGTATAGTATTCCTCGAAGAAACAAAGATGTTAGATTTATGTTAATGAAGTACTTTCTTAGTTTCAAATTAATTGTCGCGATTATTAAAAATATTCATTTAAATTATTTATCATTTTATAAGTTTAGGATAAAATTAAATTAGTTTGTTTATCTTTAGCAGTAATTGTTCTTCGAGACTATAAATATTCTAATAGATATTTAGTGAAGAGAGATTATGGTTTGTTTGCGAAGAAGGAAAATGTGTTTTTGAAAAATATTTATACTAGGAAAACAAGTGAACTTCTTACGTTCGGTACGTAAGTAGACATTTGTATATAATCTAGTCAAATACAATATATGGGAGGTGGAAGTGAAAGATACATGTGCGGCATGGTGGGGACGAGGGTGAAAATGAGGTGTGTTTAAAGGGTGGAGAGGACACACCCAATGTGAAATGATGCTTGTGGAATTTGCTTTCATTATTTTCACTTGAATTAGTTATTTTCCTCATTTTAAAGAACGTATTTTCTTAAAGAAAATATTTTTCAAATTCTTTTACCAATCGAACATGAGAAAAATGAAAAAAAAAATCAAAAAATATTTTCTTCTGTTCCGAACACACTCTATTAATAATAAGGCATAAATAAAAATAAAATAGATAAAATTCAGTTCCTAATTAATTTCAAAATATATTAAATAATTTTTAACATTCTACTTAGCGATGAAAAAAATCATAATAAATGTATAATTATTTCTACCAACTACCATTAGTGTGTAAAAAATTATAATCGCTAAATGACAAGAATCTAAAAGAAAATAAATACATCACGTACACTAAACTTGATGTTGATGAATAAAAACGTACTATTTTGTATTTGTTTTCTTTCTTAGAAAATTTGCATTTTGATAATGGAATTCCATAGGAATTTGGAATGATTAAATTAAAGGAGAATAGTTTTATAATATACAATACTTTTACATTATCAGCAAACTTCATTACAATGTGAGAGGAGATAATTAGTTATCACATTAATCAAATCACAAGGGAAATTAACATTTTAATCTCTTAAATATCGATAAATTTTGTAATTTTTGGTTAAGAATATTGAACTTTCAGTTAATTAATATATATGTGCATTTTTTTAATCACTTTGATCATGATATTCACTAGTTTAACAAAATTATCAGTGTTAAATCATTTAATTATTGATGTATAATTCAGTTCTAGTTAATCTGAATATTACATATTTGATATTTCTTATATAAAAGGACTAAAATTACACCTTTTAGTTTGTTTATACCACCACAGTCAAAATTCATCAATAACTAAAGAATCGAAAATACAATTATCCCTAAAGTCACAAACATAATGATATGATAACATTATTCAATACAATGAAGTCTCAAACATTAGTACAAACACAATATTCTTTATTTGGGTCAAAGGCCTAGTATACAAACATTATCATATCATAAACTAAAACAGATCACAAACACACAACATTATTCATTATAATTAAACTCAATAACTCATTAAGAAGTAATAATTAAGTAGAGATTTATAGGATTAACATGAATAACCTGCCTTGCCCTTGAGATTGCTCTTTTTTTTCAACAACCATTTCCTCCATTAAGCCCACTAAGTGACTCTTAAGGGAGTTAAAAATGCAAAAGGATAGAAAGTTGCCCTTTCCAACCAAAAAGAACACCACCAAGAGATTTTATCAATGGACAATAATTCCTAGAAGGAAGCCACCATCTCCGGTGAATTAACGACGAGAGCCACCTCTTCCGCCACCATCTCCGGTGAATTAACGACGAGAGCCACCTCTTCCGCCACCACCCTTTTGCCCTAAAAGTTGGTGGAAAAAGGATGGCTGCCCACAAGGAAAACCATGCAAAGGAAGCCTCACATGAAAGGGGAGAGAGGGTTTGTTTTAGAAGGCTTGGCTTAGTGTTTATAAGGGTGGCCACTTTGGTTCTTTTGCCTTTGATCATGATGTACCAATCAAAAAGCAGATTTAGAATTTTGAGTTTAGATAATTTGAATTTAAGAAAAAAGCAGTATATTGCTTTTTGGATAAATTATTTATATATAACAAGAGAATTTCTTAATAAAAATACAAAGTTTAAGCAAAAGTTACTGAATTATGTTGAATTCGTAATCAGACCTCTAGTTTCGTCTTTACGAGCAGTGTGATGAATTTCTACACGAACTTATTAAGCTAGTCTATAACAACACATCGTTCTTCATATCTAGTCCAATATGACGATAACCTAGAAATTCAATAATAACGTACCTTCCGTAAATAACTAGTTAAATTACATGAACTCATAGTTATTTACATTAACAATATACATAATTGAACTCATTATAGTGAAGTGATACTATTCTTTCACCATTAGTTAAGTATCTTGCATCCGGACTCTGAAAAATAAAACTTTTCAACATAAATATAAACTAATTAAGCTTTAAAATAAGTATCAAACAAAGAACTATCAAATAAAAGAGTGAGGTGACTTGAGCAGGTAGTGTATTGTCACTTTTGGATAAAGCAAGACTAAAAAAGTAAGTAGGAGAAAAGAGTGAAATGGAATATTGGGATTGGAGGGATCTTCCAAAGGATATGCCATTGGCACTTCCTTTGCTCCACATCACAAATCTCATTTCTATGATACCTTTTATTATTATTTTTGGCTTATTTAATTATTTTAATGGAAAAGGATTAAAACTATTTCTAATGTATAAAAAATGGATCATAAATATTATTTATTTATTGATTGATTTAAAAATATCTTTAAAACTACTACTTTAAATTTGATGATTTTTTATAGTTTAAATAGTTACGTGACATTATAATTGATCAATATATTACTTAATTTAAAAATACATCCACTTCTTAAATTCAAATCTACCAACCCATTTAATCTAATCTGTTTCTTCAAATTGAAGGCAAGTTGGTATCAGTGACAGATGAGATACTATTGATACAAATATCTGACGAGAGATGGTGGAGACCGCTCTTCTTCCTCTTCGATTTTATACTCAAACTCTCATCATGTTTGAATGAGGAAGAGATACAATATTGTATCGTATTTTGAAAGAGTATATAACATGTGATATGAATATATAATAATTAAGCTAATGATAAAATACAGTTGAATATATTGATATACAAATTTATAGCGAATTACGAATACACTCAAATATATTGTTAACCTTATAACAAGTACGTAATCTCTAAGAAAAAAGAATCAAAGATACTATTTTCAGAGAAATTTAGAATTTAACCTCCAATCTTCCATTCTCATATGAGACTGGAAATAGAGTTTTATTGTACAATAACAACATCACACATGTTTATTATTAATTTGAAACATTTTCGCACATAGAGCTACGTACATTCGTACCACTAACAATTATATTCATTACTTATGAAATTCAAGAATTGTGAAAAAATGATCGATGTAGAAACCCTTGCGGTCAATGAAACCGGCACCTCGACCGAGCTGCCGATATTCTTCCTCAGTCCGGTGCTAGCCTTGGGCACGATAAATTGCCATGACATAAATGTCACTTTCAAGAAGGGCTCTAGTTCTCTGGCTATCATCAGTATGGTGAGGCAAAACTGGATCACAAATAATAAATTTGCCTTTCTTTGGAAGTGCATTATAACAACTCTTCATTATTTGCTTGCATTCATCATCTGTAAATATTACTAGCATCCACTACATGCAATTCATGTCACAAACCAAAATATAGAGTTAGTAACAGATGTGTCTGTTCAATTTAAACCTCTATATATTACAAAATATCCAACATTCATCTACTTCTGTTTAACTTTGATATATATAGTTGAACAAATAGACACATGCATTTTATATGGTATTGTACACGGCAACTTGTGTCATACATGGCGTCCAATGTGTATTATGCCACGTGTAGGACGTGTGTATCTACTTGTTCAATTCCGTCTGATATTAAAAAGGTATCTTAACTCTTCTTTAATATGGGAGCATAGACATTCCGGTGCAACTTGATTATCCGGTAGATCTAGCTCCATTTCCCAATCATCAAGCTTGGGAGAGGAGGTAGATGCTCCCCCGCCCGAATCCTTTCTTGCGCTGTCTACCATTTCTAACAACAATTCATATTTTCATACAAGTTTAAGTGTCTACTTATACACATCCAAAATGGAAGGACATAGATGCCAACTGAAGCCAGTTTAAGAGCACATTTATGTAGTATGCCTCTCAAATATATGAAAGTGTTACTTTGGGTCGAGGGAAACAGTCTCTCTACCTTCATAAAGTAGGAATAAAATTGTGTATACACTACCTTTTCTGACATTACTTGTGAAATTACATTAATTATGTTATTGTTGTTAACCTGTTATTATTGCATCTCAAATATATTAAAGAAAGTTAAACAAAATAGAAGATTGAAACTTACGAGGAATTTGTGGGGCTTTTTCAACCACCTTAGGCAAATCAAAGTTGATTCCAAGTTCAATACTTGAATGTTTTTTCTAAAATCATCTTCAAGCTATCTCCAACACTTCCACCAACATCAACAAGTGTTTTTACACCTTGAAACCCATCATATCTCTCTAACATTTCCTTCATAAAAAGCATAGAAACTCCAGAATACATTGCATTAAACATAAGGCTATTCATCTCCGGGTTTTTTCCATAGTAACTATAAGGTCGTTCTCCATATACCTTAACAAATGGCTCGGACGATGAATCATTAACGGTCTCATGAACCATCGTCCACACCCTCATTAACGCGTTCTGATGGTGTTACAAGCCATGAGATAAGCCATTCGCGTCCGCGACTAGGGTTTTCCCACCTCAGTCAACGAATATGTGTATATAACAAATAATGACTACGTCTCAATTTCAAATAATGAATTAGGATAAAGTACATTGCTCAAACACTAATTATTGCGAGCACCTTTAATTTTTATGGAAATTAATTTTTTTTTATAAAAATAACTTTTATCAGACCAAACATGTTTGTACTTTTGGAATATTCCATTAGCAATTTCCCAGCATATATAGATATCTAGTGTGGAACAGGAACACCGCATGTGTTAAAGGCAAATAATGAGCCTCTTATTAGAAATTTTCGTTGACTATCTTCGATTAATTAAGAAGATGAAGAAGACTAGGCCTAAAAAATTAGAACAAATTACATTTTAACATTATATCAAGCTTAATACATAATTTTTCTTAGGTTCTTGTTTATTAATTTAAGAAAATTAAGGGTTTTTCCCCAAGCATTGGAAGAGAAGAGGGCATACACAACATATCGACAAAAGAAATAAAAAGAGATAAGTATTGAAAACACTCATGAACTTGGCGTGAATTATTAGTTTCATTCCTGAATTATTGGCAGTCTTAAAAACACTCCTCTAGTTGACTAACTCAACTTAAATACACCCCCCAATCTATCACATGGCATAACAAATGATCTCAAACTTTAGGAGCGTGAGACTTTTAATAAAAAGCCAAGAGAAGTGTTGTTGAAAAACCCCTAAACTTGCGAGAATTTAGGGTGATATTTCACCCATGTAGCAAGATTATGGGTATATTTAAGTTCAGTTAGTCAAATAGAGAGATACTGTGTTTTTAAGGTTGTCGATAGTTTGAGGACAAAACTAATAATAATTCACGCCAAGTTTAAGAGTGTTTTCAATATTTTTCTCAAAAAAAAATAAACACAAGTGAAAAAAAACATAACCATACCTACTAATTTTAAATCTTAAATCCGTCTATATATGATAAAACGTCATCCAATATAGAAATGACTTATTAATTCCATGGTGAATTAGTGTATTTAAAAGTACCTTCTTTGAGAGCTGTCATCAACTACATGCTCCTCGAACACATGATAGCTCGTGAGCATGCGTAGAATCCGTTGAAGGTTCTCAGCGTCCCCTCCGCCCTGAGGGCGGATTTTAGCTAGAATTTCAGCGGGAGAGAGTGGGACATCAGCTATCTTAAGTTTAATAATGGCATTGAGGCAGAGGCGGATCAAGGATTTAGAGTCTCTGGGTGCCAAGTAGACTCATCGATTAAATTAACTTTAAATTTGATCAAATTATTCGTCTTTTCAATATATGTGATACATCGGTCAATAAAATATGAATAATAAGATGAAAATTTATGTATTACATATATTACAAATTCACACTCCACATTCGGCTAAAAGCATGAAGTTTACAAATTTAAAACTTTCAATAATATTACTAATATCATAAATATCATCATTCATTTACAATTGTCCTCGACGAGTTTTCATATTCTGAAAACGATCGATAATGACATTATTACTAACATTTGTAAATACATCACGCTCTATGTAACACACTAAACAATTATTTAAATATTGATCACCAATGCTATTCCGCACTTCATTTTTTATGTGCTTCATTGATGAGAATGCTCTCTCCACAGTTGCCGTAGCAACAGGTAAAATCAAAGTCAACTTTACAAGTAAATAAACAAATGAATAAGTCTCTACAAGATTTGCTTCAACCAATGCCTTCGCCAAATCACAAATTCCTTGCAAGTTGGAGAACTTGGGATTACCACTTCGCATATGAATAATGAAAGTATCCAGTTGATAGATCAAATCTCGAATTTTTCCATCATCAAACTCACTTGGATAGCACTTTGCTAAAGTCATGATTTTACCTTTGTCAAAATTAGAGAAAGAATTGACCGGGTTCAAGCTACCCATCCCAAGAAGCAAATCACTACTCACTACATCAAAACGGTCATTAAGCTCTTGAAGTTGCACATCAATGACAACAAAAAAGACTTCAACACGCAAGTGGTGCGCATAACTAACACCTTAAGACTTACGTTTTGACTTTCCAGAAAAATAAGACTCATCCAACTTGGGAATCAAGATATCATGCAAATCACAAAATGAGGAAACATCATCCAACAAAGATTCCCATCCATTTTCCCTCATATTTTGCAATCTTTTTTTTGTAATATTAAGAAACCCACGGCATTAACAATATCTTGATCTTTTTTTTGTAAAATCTTGCTCAACTCGTTTGACATTGCCAACACTTTCAACATCAATTGAAGCACAAAAACGAATATAAATGTTTTAATCTTTGTCAAAAGATACTCCGCTTGATTTCTATGACTTGATGTGGACCCTTCAAGTTCAATCACTTCAAGAACATGAAAAATAGATGAGAAAATAGCAATAAAGTTTTCTAAAGTTTTGAAATGTGATCCCCAATGAGTATCACCTGGTCTTTGAAGCCCACATTCTTGATGTAATCCTTGGCCTTTATGAACTTCACCGGATTCAAATAATTGCTCTAACTTTTTGGCTTGATGATGACGGAGTAAGTCTCTACGCTTGAAAGATCCTCCAACAACATTCAACACATTACTAACATGATAAAAAAAGCCTTCAACATCCAAATGTTTTTTAGCAATAGCCACAAGTGTTAGTTGCAATTGATGAGCAAAACAATGAATGTAATATGCCGATGGACTATCTTTCATAATCAAAGTTTTGAGCCCATTTATCTCTCCCTTCATATTACTAGCCCCATCATAACCTTGTCCACGTATTTTGGATGGACTTAATGAGTGATCGGAAAGCAAAGAATAAATCGCTTTCTTCAATGAGCGTGCCGATGTATCACTAACATGGACAAGACCGATAAATCGTTCAACTACTTCACCATTCTTATTAACAAAACGCAAAACAAGAGCCATTTGTTCTTTGTGAGAAATGTCTTTTGACTCATCAACTAATATACCAAAGTAATCTCCATTCAAGTCCCCAATTATTGCTTTCAACGTTTCTTTCGCCCAAGCATTGGCAATATCTTTTTGAATCATAGGACAAGTCAAAGTATCATTTTGTGGGACATTTTCTAATATCACTTTTCCCACATTGGAATGTTTGTCCCCGTGCCATCGCAAAAATCCTAGAAAGAAGCCTTGATTAGTTGAAGATTCACTTTCATCATGACCTCGAAAAGGTAATCCATAATGCAAAAGAAGTCTTGACACATCAATTGAGGCTTCCAAACGCATTCGGTACTCATTTTTTAACTTTTGAGAATGCTCATCAAGAACATCTTGAATTGATTGATGATGATTTAACAAATCAAGCATCTTATTGAAACATTTGTCATGAATACTATTAACAACACCAACATGTTTACAGAATCTTTTAAGTGCCTTATTCCAACACCTAAAACCACTTTTTGTGTAAAACTCACTCGTACTTCCATGAAAAAATTCATCTTTGAATAAATAACAACATAGACAATAGACATAATCTTTCTCCAAGCTATACTCCAACCATTTAGAATATGGACCTTCGAACCAACTTTTACAAAATTGGCGCATTCTACTTCCAATTTCAGTTGGAGGATATGAATCCATGCGAGGTTGACAAGGCCCTTTTTGAATATAATGTTTCCTTATTTCATCCTTTATCCGAGGGTTATATTGAGCAATTGATACTCTTTTTCCTGGATCGGCTTCAAGTGATTCCAAATTAAGGTCATCTATAAGATGAGAACGATTGACATTCGTACTAGAACTTGCTTGAGAATGATTAAATTTCACAAGAAACTTATCCATCTCAATCCACAAAACTAGAACACTTTCCTACAAAAATTAAAATTCAATTTAACTCACAATTAATTCAAATTTAATAGGGTAAGTCATAATCCAATTTAATGTGATTCATATCACACAATTTCTAACTAATAATGTTCTTACAATGTTCATTAGAAATTTGAAATATCAAAGTAAAATCAAAATTCTTGTCTAATATGAAATCAATCATCACTCATCAAAACTTTAAAGAACTCAAGAAAGAGAAATTAAAAAATCTTACAAAAATGGAATTACAAACTTACAATCTATAAAAGGTTGTGGATGGATGGAGAAAAGTGAAAATAATAGGCTTGTGAGGCTTAGCCACTGGACGAAATTCCAAGGCGGGCGGTGGACGGCGAGGGGCGGTGACAGCAAGTGGCCTGGGTTCGGTATGGGCAGTGAACTTTGGAGAAAGGTTGGAACTTGGAGGAAGAAGGGTTTTAGTTGAAGAGAATGAGAGAATACCACTTTTATTTGTGTTTAATCAATTAAAAGAAAACTCAAAGAGTTATTATTAAGTATTAACTAATAATTTAACTAATTTAATTAAAGTCAACAATAATTATAAACAAAATATAAAAAAATGTGCCTCTAGCTGTTTTTTCCTTAAAAAAACGTGCCTGTAGACTTTTTCTTCTTCAAAAAACGTGCCTGTAAGCTTTTTTTTCTTCAAAAACTCGTGTAGAAATTTTCCAAAAATAATGGATGCAACAGGAATCGTTCCCGCGACGCGAACATCATTAATACGCCCTCTTACCATGGGCACCACAAGTCACTTTAGTTCCCTGGGTGGCACGTTATATATTTATATATATATATTGTATATATATACCTATGTATATATAGAGTTTCCGTCGAAGTTCGTGGGTGGCGTGGCACCCCTACGACCCTTAATAGATCCGCCCCTGCATTGAGGGACATAGGTACACTTATCATGTTAGCTAATTCCATTATAGCTAACCTTGCATTATTATTGTTGTTGTTGCTTGTTTCCCCATTTCCATTATCCATGGCTCCTACACTTTTTTTTGGCCTTGTTTTTTGGGAACTATATGTTATATTGTTTAGTTATAGGGATGTCATGTATTTTTTATAGTATAAGAGCTTATTGGCCAAGTGTTGTTACTGTTGGGATATAGACTATTAATCATGTGTTTAGATATAATATTTATTATAGAATAATTATTTATTCAGTTTTAATAAATCATATATTCGTTTATGGTGTATGTTTACTTATATAGTAGATGATTTAGTGTATAGAGCTTTAGCTTATACACAAAGGATAAAATCATCGGTTCTTATAAGTATAAAGTTTTTTGTTCACAATCTAGGATGGAAATTGGACATGCCATCAGTATGATTGTAGCACAAGATTGTATGCAACTTATCTTGATTATGGGAACGGTATAGTTCCAACTTCTTGTGCTAGTGCATTTTGTATGTATTGAATGGGGCCGAGTAGAGATAGTTGCTTTAGACTGACTGACAAAAGCATATTCTCTAAACTATTAGATGTATTTATATTCTTAATCCTGATATAACTATTATGATCTATATATATTAATTATCGTTTTGATTTATTAAAAGATGAGATTTTGAGATGACTCAATATGCCTGGTAGATTGGATGGTAATAATATGTATTGGTGAAATAATGAGTTAGTTGATGGAATCCATGTCTCGATATAGAGATTGATGATATGCCTTTTTGAGAAGCTTATAAGTTTTCATCGTGTCAAACCTTGCAAGTGGATTTATGAATCCGACACATGAAATAAGTTAAGCAGTGCTCTAAAGGAAATTAATCATTAAATTAAATTCATCAGTAATTTAATTTATTGATTAGTATTTGTAATCTTAACATGGGAAATTACATAAGTGTTTAATGGGGAATTTCAAAATATAAATAGATGAGTGCAATTAAGAATTTTTAGTGGAATGATTTGTAATTTATTATGGTAAGAATAATTCAAATTAATTTTTGGAATTATTTCCATAATAGGAAGCCTCAGTAATTAATTATGTGGTCCCTCCAGTGCCCATATTTAACTAGAACTCAGAATCCTATGGGAAAAGGAATTATAAGAAAGCTGGGTTTTCTTCTCCTTTTTGGATTGGGAGGAAATGTCTATAAATAGGGATTCTCCTAACCTAGAAAAAAAAAAGGTTTCTATTGATACTTGCACACCCAAGTATTGAGAGAGTTCGGATGTGAACTTGGAATCACTGTAAAAGACTGTGGATTCGCTTGAAGGTTTGACTAACTTGTGGATTCGCTTGAAGATATTTGTTCACACTTCAAGAAGTAGTTCTTGAATTAAATTTCAGAAAGTTTATGTATTCTAGCATGTTTATACGTGTTCTAGCATAAATGTATATTGGTTATCTATTATTCATGTAAGCAATATGATTCTGATACGCTTTCGCTATGCATATAGTTTTCCAACAGTTACTTTATAGGGACAAGTTGTATTTATTGTAAGAACTTTATTGGCCAAGTGTTGTTACTTTATAGGGGCAAGTTGTATAATCGGATTCACAATTTAAGTTTTTTATAAATTCAATAATATTTATGGTTTTAGTATTGAATCTTTTGTATTTTTAAAATTATGAGTTCATATTATTATATTTATAATAATTTTTATGAATTTTTATGTGTAAAGTTATGCTTTAATCTTCGAACAAAATTGAATTTTGATGAACCCGATATATTAATATCCTGCATCCGTCTCTAGTAAATTGGGGCTAGTGAAAGACAAACTTAGAATTTGAAGTTTATAAATTCATGTTGGATCTTCAGATCCCCTCATATATTGACAGCGATTACCTTTACCATACTTGTGACTCAAAATGTCCAATTTTCATTATAGTTTTAATAATCGTAGTGTATTATTGTCTAGTTTGTTTGTACCTTGATTCATTTCATGAGGTTTTATTATATATCATCAATAAATGTATAATTTTATCTATCAAGGTTTTGAAATATAGGAAGAAATACCTAGTTTTCTTGCTTCTGCTAAACTTTGAATATGAAATCTCATAATTTTCAATCTATTTTACTAATCACTAGACTGTACGTAGGTACTTCCATTACTAATTATTTTTGCCTCTATTTAACTTGATCTGATATAATTCGGCATATAAAGATCATATTATTTAATTTTTTGTGTAAATTCATATATAAAATGTCAATTTCTTTAAAAAAAAACATATTTCTACATTTAAAAATTACATTGAAGAAAAAAAGAAGAAGAAAAAAAAGATAAGTCATAATAATTAACAATTTAAAGTATTTTAAAAAATATATAGTCAAAGATTTATTTTTGTTACGATACTAACTTTGTACACTTTAATTTACATAATTTAAAATTCAATTTAATGTATATCTATAACTAACTACAAAGTACCCTATTAATTACCTCTATAATATACCATATATGTTTATTTTACTTAATACATTAAGATAAATATTTTTGTGTTGCGATTTCTAAGATATAATGGACTTTCCTGATATTTTCAACTAAATCATTTTTTACATAGTTTTCCTCAAATCTTACATACAAAAAAACATGAGAAATTGCATATTAGAAAGGTGTGGTCTATCAACATGGGTTGTGATGCAGTGATGAGACTATTTTACCTTTAATCAGAGGTCTCGGGTTCGAGCCTTGTATATAGAGAAAATCATATTGGGAGCGTCACCGTCAAATGATTCAGATTTAGTTAGAGCTCCAATACGGACTTCAGGACACCGAGTAGGAAAAAAAAAGGTGTGGTCTCCAATTCAAAAAGTAATTGCAAAAATTGTACGTCCATGATCAATGTTTAAAATCAATAGGGACTCAAATCAAACAAAATACATTACTATTTGAAAGCAACAAATCATCTACATCTTTCACGTGGTAGACATATATACATTTTCTCGACTTTTTTTTAACTAACTTTTATTATTTTTAGTCTATTTTTAGAAAGAATATTTATTTCTTAATTTAATAGTTTTTATTTTATTATCTGGTTACATTATATATTTAAGATCATAAATTTTTAAAATATTTTAATTCATTATATATATTCTTAGTTTAAGACTTTAAGACCGTAAAATTTAAAAAAAATCTTTACTTTCTTAAAATTGTATATCAAATCAAATTAAGACAAATAAATTAAAATATATATTTATTTATTTTTTAAAAAAAAGACAATGAAAAATTGTATTATTCATTTATGGCTTATTTAAAGAGCAACATTTTGAATTGGATGGATGGACCATACGTGCACAATATAGATTTTTGGTTTAGGCTTTTCAATGTTTTGTTACTGTTTTTATTTGTTTTTTTTTTACTTATTTGGGTAGTACAAATAGATCATGTTTCGATTTTACTTTTTGTTAGTTTTGTGAAGAATTAATTTTTTTGGAAAAATACTTTTGACTTGACGATATGAATTTGTATGTTAGAAAAATTAAAGATATTCTTAGTTTTTTGAAAAATACCCCACTCTTTTTCTTATAATAAATAGATAAAATCAATAGACATGTATTTTCTTTTGAAATATATTTTAGTAATTAAACCTTTAATTTTGTTCCTATGGGCTGAATTTCTACTCGAACAGATAAAGTTAGTCTATACAACACATTGTTCTTTATATTTAGTCTGATATATACATGAAAATCTAGAAATTCAATATAATGTTTTGTGAAAATAACTAGTTAAAATACATGAATTGATTGGCAATGTATATAATTGAATACAAGGCGGAGTGATGCATATTTTTTTACTATTATTTAAACATTTCAAATTTAAATTTTAAAATTAAAATTATTTTTTTACAAAATATATATGTTTTACCTCTTGAAGTAAAAAAAATTAATGTAAATATAAACTAGTTAAGCTTTAAAATAAATATTGAGTATTGACAAAAAGAGAGGCAAATAAAAGCAGTGCATTTTCACTTTCGGTAAAGTAACACCAAAAAAGTGGAGAAAAGAGTGAAATGGAAAAGGATACTTTTCTTATTCTTTTGCCCATTTAATTATTTTAATGGAAAACGATTAAAAATATTCTTAATGTATAAAAAAATCATAAATATTTTTCACTCATCTATTAATATAAAAATATCATCTTAAACTAACACATAAGGATTAAAAAGATATTTATTTTAAACAGAGTTACCTTTCCTTTTATTGACTTGCCAAGATAGCCATTTATGTTTGTATTAAGTTTAGACTAGTCTATTAAGTATTAACTATTCTTTTGAGCAGTTTCAATCCTTTTAATTTTGATTCCCATCAAATATACTATCTAACAACCTTCTATCAATAAAGGCAAACATATTTTTGTATTGGCATCCTTAAAAATAAGGTAAAATAATTCCGCTAGTTGATTTGAAGTGTATGAGCGGACATCTAGTGGACTCACCTGAAATTGATTTCCACCATTGCATTTTTCAGAATTTCATTTTTTAAAAACATTTTAATAGTTTAACCTAGTTCTTTTCTCTAGTTTTCAAAGAGTTTAACCATGAACTTTTTTGTAGGTAGTAAATAGTTGACAACTTGACATGTTTGTGTAGTTTGAAGGAAAAAGATTAATATGCCATTATATATATATATATATATATATATATATATATAACTTTATTGATTCTTTTGTCTAGCTTTTATTATTTTTACTCTATTTTTAAAAAGAATATTTATTTTTTAATTTAATAGTCCTTTATCTGATTATATGATATATTTAAGATTAGAAAGTTTTAAAAATATTTTATTTCATTATATATTCTTAGTTTAAGACCATAAAATTTTAATAAATTCTTTAGCTTCTTAAAATTGCATATAAAATCAAATTAAGATAAACAAATTTAAAACAAAAGTATATAATTTAATAAATGCTTTAGCAGTTCCTTCCTTGTTTGCAGCATACAAAGTGGGAACATCTTTTGCTAGGCATACTAAGCCAACTAGTATAAGTATATATTGTAATCAACCTATAATAGCCATGCTCTGCCACTATCTTGTAATGAAGCACATTAATATATAATATATGACATCAATTTTGTACCCAAAAGAAAATATTCTGTTGCTGTTTTGTTTTATTTTTACTTATTTGATTGGTACAAAGTACAAATAATTCATGGTTTGATTCTACTTTTTGCCTAGTTTTGTGAAAATTTAATATTTTTTTTGGCAAAATACCTTTGAGTTGACGATACGAATTTGTATGTTAGAAAAATTAAAGATATTCTCCTACTCTTTTCTTATGAGTTATGATAAATAGATAAAAGTAATAGACATGCACTTTCATTTGAAATATATCCACTATTTTTATGCTCGTCCTTTCTCAAAGTTTTTCTATCGATAAATAAAATGCTTCAATCTTCCATTCTCATATAAAGTGAAAAATGTATAGAGTTCTGTTCTACAACTATAACACCATATGTTTATTTTAATATTAAAACAGAACTCCGTTCGTACCACTCACAATTATACTCATGACTTGTGAAATTCAAGAACCGTGAAGAAGTGATCAATATAGAAACCCTTGCAGTCAGTGAAACCGGCAGCTCGACCGAGCAGCCGGTATTCTTCCTCAGTACGGTGCTTGCCCTTGGCACGGTAAATTGTCATGACAAAAATGTCACCTTCAAGAAGTGCTCGAGTTCTCTTGCTATCATCAATATGGTGAGGCAAAACTGGTTCACAAGCAATAAATTTACCTTTCTCTGGAAGTGCATTGTAACAACTCTTCATTATTTCTTTGCATTCATCATCTGTCCATGTTGTTAGCACCCACTACATGTATCCATATTCCATGTCACAAATTAAACCAAAATATAGAGTTAGTAATTTATTTTCTTATGGGATCGATGTTAAGTTGTTTCGAAACTTGTGATCTTAAACACGTTATAAACATTTCACTAAAATATTTATAATAGTACTAGCATATACTTCCTCTATCCATCTTTAATTGTCCATTATACTAAAAATAGTTGTCCAACAATACTTGTCCAATTTGAAAAATCAAGAGATAATTTACCCTTTTGTACTATTTTACCCTTGTTATTAAATACTATACTATTCAATATCTAATACATTTTCCAAAGGGTAATAGAGTAATATTATCCTATTATTTATTGTTTTTTAAAGTGTAGGTAAAATCAATAATGGACAGCTATTATTGAATATTTTGTCAAGCATTGACCCTTTTATTTTTAAATTTTGGTATGCATGCAATCTATAACAACTTTTAATTTTAAGTATAGCTTTTTTTATGTTTGGAGTAAGTTCAGAGTAATCTCTTAACTATATATACTTATCAATCGTTATAGTCTTCATCAAATATCTAACAATTTTCTATCAGTTAGATTTGACGGAATTATGAAAAAGGGAATTTTACTGGTTTGGAATTTACTTTCAGAGGTACAATTTTTTTGTCTATTTTTTAGAGTCTGCTAAAACTTTTTGAGGTGCAAATTATATTTATATTATATACCTAGTGAAGGTTTTAATGTTCTGATTTTTAGGATATGATAGACCTTTTTGATATTTCTTTAAATTCTTTTTTACACATTTTCCCTCAAATCTAAGAAAGACGAGAATATTTGATGAAAATCAATAATGATCACTTTTAACAATCTTTAACGACTAAAACTCGAGTACTATATTACATATTTAGAAAAGGCATAATACGTAAATATGTTTTTTTAATTTGGCTTTAGCTTATATTTATGTCTTTCAACTTTGGATGTGCACAATAGACACTTAAACTTATATAAAATTGAACAAATAAGCACACATGTCCTACATGACATCCTACATGGTAATTTGCATCCTACACTGTGTCCTACATGTATCATGCCACGTAGGGCTCATGTGTCTATTTGTTCAAATTTATACAAATTTAAGTATCTACATGTGCACACCCAAAATTGAAGGACATAAATGTAAAGCAAGATTAAATTAAAAGGCATATTTATTTATTATGCGTTTAGAAAATTATGTAAATCTTTTAAAAGGTAAATATTTCTTTACGCAGTTTTCTTCAATCTAACGGACATAATTTATTAAAATATTTGACGAAAATCAATAATGAATACTTTTACTTATAACCCCCAAAACATAAAAGAACTATGTTGGTCATTTTCTCACTGACCCTACTACCTTAGGTCTTGTCAATGGAAAAGAAAAAAAAAATGGAACATATATATGGAAAATACGACAAATTAAAGATTAAAAAAGGTATGTAGTACAAAATAATTTAAAGTAGAAACAAAATATATTTGACAATTACCTTCATGAAAATAGCATTCCCCTTTGGTATGTAATCAAACATGTCACCACCAACGTGTTTAATACCTACACCAAAAACTTATCTTGAATTAACCCTATCATCATATTTAGCCACACATATAAGTTTATATCGCAAATGTAATTAAGATACTATTAGAGCCCGTTTGGATTGACTTAAAATAAGTAGCTTTTAAAAAGTTACTTTAAAGTCATTTTAAAAATAAGTAGTTATGTGATTTTGATGTGTTTGGCAAAAAAGTGTTGAAAGTCACTTTTTTATCAAAATGTCTGAAATACCCTTAAAGTTATTAACATTATAAAAGAATTAAGGATAAAAAAGTAATATACTTAGTCAAAGTAGAATGATTTATAAGTTTTAAAAAATAAGTAGGGGCACCCTACTTTTAATTTTTAACTTATTTTAAGTTACTTTTGACTTATTTTAAGTTATTCTTTAATTGTCAAACACTCTAATAAGTCAAAAACTGATTTAAAAGTTAATCTGACCAACTTAAAATCCCATCCAAACGGGCACTAAGAGATGGAAGAGATTTAAGGACTTGTCTAACCATATAAATTATTCACATTAGCTTTCATAATTTAATTTTTTTTTGAAAGTCCGCGCTTGATCATGAAAATTTATTTCAAATTTCAACTCATTTTTCATCTTGCAATTGTATTTAATTGCATTCAAACATGAACATTATTCTAAATATTCTTAGCAAAAGATATAATTTAACACAGTTCCATCTTTTACTTTAACTCTTTAAATTTCAAATAAAGTGGAAAATATTTAAAGCTAGAGCCAAGCCCCAAGTTAAGTCGTTTAGTGTGAGGTATTAGATATAATACTAATCCCAGCTATTTTATCCTGCGTTTGGTTGGAGGTATTAGGCAGTCTGAGATTATTTATCCAAGATAACTTGTTTCCAACCAAACGACAATAGTACTAGTACGATTTGACAGTCTATCTATCTTTACAAGGTAAGAGTAAGATTGCATAACAATTATCCTCGAAAACTATAAAGATTGCATAACAATTATCCTCGAAAACTATACTGAATATGTTGTTGTCCTCGCCGTATCACAAATGTAATAAAGAGAGAAATAAATAGAAGACCAAAACTTACGAGGAATTTGTGGGGCTTTTTCGACCACCTCAGGCAAATCAAAGTTAATTCCAAGTTCAATACTTGTATGTTTCTCTAAAATCATCTTCAAGCAATCTCCACCACTTCCTCCAACATCAACAAGTGTTTTCACACCTTGAAATCCATCATATCCCTCTAAAATTGCCTTCATAAATGGCACAGAAACACCAGACATTGCATTTAACATAAGACTATTCATCTCTGGGTTTTTTCCATAGTAATTGTAAGCTGGCTCACCATTTGCCTTCACAAATGGCTCGGTCGATGAATCATTAACAGCCTCATGAACCATCGTCCACGCCCTCATTAACGCGTCCTGGTGATGTTGGAGCACGTAAGAGCTGTGAGATAAGTCATTCTCGTCCGTGACTAGGGTTTTTCCCACCTCAGTCAACGAATATCTGTATACAACAAACAATAACTATACCTCAATTTCAAATAATAAATTTGGATCGACTATATTACCAAATAAAGTACATTGTTGAAACAAAATGGAAATTAATTTTCTTTTTACGAAAAATGACTTATGTCGTACCAATCATGTTTCTACTTTTGGACTCCATTAATAATTGCCCAACACATAGATATCTAAGTGTGTGGACCAGAGGCAAATAATGAATCTCATATTAGAAATTAATGCCTTGACTTTCTTCTATTAGTTAGGTAGATGAAGAAGACTAGGCCTAAAAAATTAAAACAAATTAAATTTGCATTATATCAAGCTTAACACATAACTTTTCTTAGGTTCTTGTTTATTTTATTAATATAAAAAAACTAAGATTTTTTTCTCCCAAGCAATTGGAAGAAAAGAGAGCATACACAACATATATAACCATACCTATGTACAAACTTTAAATCTTAAATCCGTCACCAATAAAACGTCATACAAAATAAAAATGATGAATTAGCGTTAAAAAGTACCTTCTTTGAGAGCCGTAATCGACCACGTGCTCCTTGAACACACCGTAGCTCGTGAGCATACGTAGAATCCGTTGAAGGTTCTCAGCATCTCCCCCGCCCTGAGGGCCGCGGATTTTAGCGAGAATTTCAACGGGAGAGAGTGGGGCATTTGATCCATTTTCCCAAATAGCATCAGCTACCTTAAGTTTAACAATGGCATTAAGGGACATAGGTACACTTATCATATTAGCTAATTCCATTATAGCTAATCTTGCATTATTGTTATTGTTGTGGCTTGTTTCCCCATTTGCATTTTCCATAGCTTCTACACTTTTTTCTTGCCTTGTTTTTGGAAACTTTATGTTCTATTTTTTAGTTATAGGGATGTCATGTATTTATTGTGGGAAAGTTATTGGCCAAGTGTGGCCACTTTATATAGGGGTAAGTTGTATGACCGGATCTAGAATTTAAGTTTTATGATTTTAATAATATTAAATCTAGAGGTTTTTAAGTTATAAATTTCATAGTTACTATATTTATAATAATTTGTATGAATTTTTATGCATAAAGTTATGCTTCAATTTACGAAAATAATGGGTTCTGATGAATCTGATATTAATACTCTGCATTCACTTCCAAGTTGGGGCTGGTGAAAGGTGAATTCAGAATTTGAAATTTATGAATTCATAAACCCGTAAGCGAGTCTCCGGATGCCTCCTATAGCAACCTTTTGCATACTTGTCATTCAAATGTCCAATTTTCATTACTCTTTTTAATAGTGGTGGTGTATGCTAGTTTGCTTGTATCTCGGTTAATTTCGTGAGGTTCTATTACTTACTATCAACATAAGTATAATTAATTTCATCCATTAAGATTTTGAAAAAAAAAGGAAGAAACAACTAATATTTTTGCTTCCGCTAGAATTTGAATACAAAACTTCGTGATTTTCAATCTATTTTACTAATCACTAGATCACATATAGGTGCTTCCATTGCTAATTATTTTCCCTTCTTTTTAACTTGATGTGATATAATTCGGCATATAATGATCAAACTATTTAATTTTTGATGTAAATTCCTATGTAAAATGTCAATCTTTTAGAAAACATATTTAGAAATTTAGAAATTACATGAAGAAAAAAAATAAGTCACAATAATTAACAATTTAAAATATTTATAAAACATATAATTAAAAATTTATTTATTATACTTCATAAATAATAATAATTGTGTCACGTAAAGTATAATTTAATAGCCTTCACAATTGTAGCATGAGTCACTGAGAGAGACGTTAGGTGAAAGACGTGTAAAGTAGACAAATCATAATCTTTGGCTTTGAGATATTTTCAATCCATGGAAGGAGAAATTGCTTAAATTAGTGGTGTACATTGGCAAAAGGAAAAGCTCCTCTTTCCTCTAAGTAGGCGTGGCCATGGTATGTTGTGGTATTTGAAACTTCGCTACCGTAATTTTGGTATTCGGTTTTTCAAATTATTATACCATTACCATACCAATTTAATTCGGTATGGTTCGGTATTTTGAAGTTCAGTTTCGATATTTTGCGGTATGGTAAATCGGTAACCAAAGTTTATTCAACTTCGACTAATGTATACTCGTATAATAGAGTATTATGACTTCGATAATTCAAAAGAGGTCTCAATTGTATCATACTAACACATTACACATGTAGAAATATATATTTAAAAGAAAATACAAGCAACTTCTTTTGTTAATCAATTACATTTAAAATACATTTCAATCAAAAAAGAGTAGTCACGTCTTCAACTTCTAAACATTTAGTATATACTAATACTAGGTTGCATATTTGTTAGTATTTTAATAATATATATATATATATATTATTTATGTAACTATATACTTCGGTATGGTATTCGGTATTTCGGTACGTCACCACTAAATACCAAATGCCATATCGAATACCAAAAAAGTTTAAAATGTATACCATATACCATACCAAATACCATAAGACCAAAATTACGGTATCAAAAATTTCGATATGGTATGGTAATTCGGTATATACCATATCATGTCCACCCCTACCTCTATGAGATGAGGCGACAAAGACAATAATAATATATTCAGTGTAATTTATGTAAATATTATTGATAGAATACTTAATAGTTAGTTATAAATATGCATTAATTTAAATTTTAAATTATGTATGTTTGGTGTATAGAGTTTGTATCTTGTAGGAGTCTTTTAGATATGTACAAAAACAGTTGTTGTGATTTACTTCAACGAGAACACAAATTCTATACCTAGAAAATTCTTACAGGATACAAACTCTATATATCAAATCTACATAATTTTAAAATGCAAATTAATATATATCTATAATAAATACCAAGTACACTATTAATCCCTACTATAATATATAGTGTAAATATTTACTACAACATACATGAGGTAGTTCGTAGGAATATTGCATTTGGTCGAAGAATATTAAAGCCTAAAATGAGGAAGATTGAAGTCTAATCTCATACAATTATTCTTAATTGGTAAAATATATTAATATTTAGTAATTAAATAAAATTAAAAATTAAGTCTTAAAAATGGCCTATATCCATATAAAAATTCAAAAAATCTATAATTGGATGAGAAAAGGGTCCAAATAAATCTAAACTTCGTTAATTGTTACTACTGATTTCTTTTTTTACATTTGCATTTGATAATAACAATTTTAAGAGTTGGTCACGTACTAACAAGGATAAAAATCACTCAATTACTTAACAATTATTACTACTGATTTCTTTTTTTTACACTTAGATTTGATAATAAAAATAGATTAACATAATATACACGAAAAGATACTTTTAACACATTCTTAATGCGGTAAATTATTAATAGAGACAAAGAATTTTAAAATTAAACATCTAGTTAATTAATTTCTATCAGTAAAAATCACAATTTTTTCCTCTCATTGTTGTATTCGTCTTAAAGTGTTTGTTTTATGTCCCCAAAATTTTAAGGCCCAAAAAAAAAATGAAATATCATACTGCTTTGAATTAGACAATTCAAACACCATATTAATAAATAAAATTTTACATTAAAATCTAAGGTAATGTATTACAAACAAATGGGTAACATCTCATCCATTAGAATTAGTCCTTAGTTTTATAAATAATAATAATATTATGTGAAGTTAAATACTTTTTATCTTTTAAAAATACTATACTAAAAACAATTATTATATAAAAACAAAAAAACAACTCTAAATTATTAAGACATTCTTATTTAACCTATAATATTTTATATATCAATTCTATTATACATATATTTATAAATTAAAATTCCTCAAAAAAAGTAAAAATTATTTTGAAACAATTAAATAATTATGATTAAAATCTTGATTAAGACTAAACCTCATATGGTTTTATCCAATGGTATACCTGATCAAAGTCCTATGGTTCTACCCAATGGTATATATGGTTTTATCCAATGGTATAACTGATCAAAATCCTATGGTTCTACCCAATGGTATATATGATCAAAGTTGGAGAGAGTAGAGGGATGCTTTTATGATGAATAGGAAAATGAAAATACCCAATGGAATTTAAAATCAATAATCCTATATATTTCAAAAACAATAATATTATTTATATGTTGGATATAGAGTGATTTCGGGAGTATTAAGGATCCATAGAAACTCAATTACGGAGACTTTACTGAAAATTTAATGGGATATTGATAATAGTGGGATTTTCATGGGATATTGATTACGGAGGAATATTAGTCGTATTTTTAACCTTCGAAGAAAGGAAAATAGACTTTGGGAGAAGAATAGGAGAAAGAAAAAGTAACAAGTTTAGAGAATAAAACCTTGTTCATGTGTTTTGAATCTTCAATCATTAAAACTATGTATTGCAGCGTTGTTAGGAAACAAGATATATATATTTCATTTTTTTTTATAAGCAAAATATATTTTTCAATGTTTCATGAGAACAATAAATTGGATTTTCTATTGTTTGGTTAATATTTGTTTTGGTATTTATTTTTCTAGAATGAATTTGATGTTCCATTGAAATTTTTTCATATATATTTTATCATAATTAGATAAGTTAAAAATAAGCCTATTCATATATATTATATCATAACTAGATAAGTTAAAAATAATCCTAGATTAAATCACATGAAGTAATATATAACAATAAACCTTTTGCATCTTAGCAGAAACAGATAACCTTATTTGCATTTTGCATCCTAATGAATTATTTGGATATACAAAAGGGAAAAATTTTCAAAACAGCAATATTTTTAGCATCTAATAGGATTCCTTGTCAACATTTTCAATATTTATTTAAAATGTCAATATTTTGGTTTGTTATAAAGGTAAAATCAAATCTAAATACAAACTATCCGCGGTATACAAAATGATATTGAAAATACAAAATTTGTTTTACTGTTGCAATTAGGATGAATACCTATATAATGAATACATAAATAAATTGTATTTTGTTTATTTAGAATTGAGAATGAATAAGAAATCAAATATAAATACAAAACTTGATGGTATACCATTTGGACAAATACAAAATCAAATTTAAATACAAACTATTTGGTATACAAAGTGATATTGAAAATACAAAATGAGCAAAATAAAATAAAAAGTTTGTTCTACATATGCAATTAGGATGAATACCTAAATAATGAATATATAAATAAACTGTATTTTGGTTACTTAGAATTGAGAACGAATGGACAATTAAGAACTTCGATCCGACAATTGATTCATCAAGTTCCATGGATTTGAGAAGAGTCTTTTCGGAACCATCCGTAGAGCGGCGGCGGAGATCTGGAACCCGACAGGGAAACCGCCCGAGCCCGATAAGCAGAGAAGTTGTGTAGCAGATCCGACTCCTGTTCAGACGTAGGAGAGAGCAAAATTGGATATTGTACCCTAATTTGCATGAAGAATTGCATATGTTGAAATCGTACAAGTCGAATAAATTTCTTAAACAAGTATAGAAGATAACAATTGTGGAAACGGTAGAGAGAGTAGATGTCACGACCCAAAGCCGGGTGTGATGGCACTTGTCCTATCCCACCAGGACAATGTTTCAGCATGAAAAAGACTTAGATTGTTTTTAAAAAAATCGACTTAACTTTAAGAGCAAAATCAATTTTTAAAGAAGAAGAGTCGCCACTTAATTTTTAAGAAAAATTAAGAAAACTATTTAGAATTTCAAAAGACTCTAAAACAGACAAAAATCATTTGAAAAATAACCAAAGGGGCTCGGGGTTCAATTTACATTTCGAGAAGGTGTTAAGCACTCGAAATGCCCTCTTACTTGCGGTTGACCTACGACTTGACTAAAGATTTGATTAATTTCAAAAAAATATTTACTAAGCTACGAATAGAACCATTTCCAAGTATTACTTAAAAGAACTCAACATTTTTAAGAAAATTATTTTTTATATTGACGAACAAGTAAAACTTAAGTAGTCAATCAAAAATAAAGAAAGGCCGTCTTTGGAAACTTAATTAAATTCAACCATAATAAAATGAAAGGTTAGTTGATATAATAAACAAATAAGAGAAGGGATAAATATTCAAATTTGGGCCCTTGCCCAAATCCAAATCTGTTGGGCTTTTGGCCCACCTGTCCTAAACTATGACTTTTCCTTTCGGCTTTGGCCCAATCTCCACCTATCCTAAACTAACAAGTATATATACAAAAGAAATTTGGGCTTTCGGCCCAATTAACAAAAATAAAAAAAACTGCTGCAATTGGGAAGCCTTTTGGGCTCATTTCTGCCTCCTTTTACAATGTATACGTTAACTGTATATTCGCGTATACGGGCTATATATTAGCCCAAATTCCTGTATACTGGGCTATATATCGAACATATACAGCCCATTTCAGCATCCTGCAACCTGTATTTTTTCTCAGCCTGTATCTGCTGCATGTTGAACCGTATACCAGTGTATATCGTCCATTTTCCTGCATATCAGACATGTATACTGGTTGTATACAGTTGTATCCGATCACTTTTCAGCCTCCGAAACCTGTGATTCAACTTCTTTATCTTGGCAAAGGGGTTGACTTGATAGGAAGGATTTGAGCCCATAGCTCATTTCGAAATGCAAAGGACAATAGGTTTGAGGCCAAGTAGGACTCTTTATGAGCAGAGTTCTAGGACGATGAACTGAGAGCAGCGATTTCCACCACGAATGAAACTCTAACTAGCTTCAGCTAGCAAAGAACCAGAAAGAAAAATCCAAAAACCCAGAGCCCAAACTTCTGTGATTCTTTCCTATTTCATATGTGTTTTCTATGTATGTAAATGTTGTCTCCTACCTCTTTCTCTATTTTTCATTATAAGCTATTCGCTCTGTATATGAATTATCGCCTAACCCTTTTCTTCTCTCTCTTTTCCCCCAACCTCTAACACTGAAGGAGATGGGGGCTTTTATAGAGGAAACTAGGGCTCGATTTAGGGGGAAACGGGTAGAATTCGGATAAGATTGAGAGGCCAATTTTGAATTCATTGTGGATCAGGAATACACCCAGAATCAGCCTATTTTCAAACAGATTGGAATCGATTGGGGGTGAGGTGGACGGCTTGATTGCTCCCATCGTCCTCGGAGCTCGACGTGGCACGAATCCACGCGACAAAAACGAATATTGCATGCTGGAACCGTGAACTGCAGGGGGATGTTGCTGCTATCACTGTACGATTGTACTGGGGTGGAGAAGACGACATAACGTGATTGCCGTTTATTCTCCGTCAACTCACCATCTGGAATCGCTGTTTTGTCGTTGATGCTGCTGCTTTATGTTAACGTCGTTTATATACAGTTGTATCGCCGTGATTACTCTGTGTATTGATGTTGTTGAAGTTAACGTTGGAATTGATGTGTGTTGCTGGATGTGTCATGTGGAATGGATGTAGCTGGGCAATTGAATTGGCCAATTGGGTCAACCAATTGACCTAAAAGAAAATGATTTAAGGGCTGGCAAAAAAAAAAAAAAAGAAGCTAGAATTGAAATTAGGAGATGGCCAATGAATAGCAATTTTGGCCAATTTTAAGTTAAGAAGTTAACCAAATTGAGTCAATTATCGAATTTGGTTAAAATTTAAATAAGGTGAATTTATATAAATTAATTAATGAGCTTCTTATCTTAAACAAAGTAAAACAATTAACTTAAATATAGACTAATTAACTCAAAAATATATAAATTACAACTTAAACTAAAACTAAAACAAATTTAATAAATGTTTAACAAAAACTAAAATCTTTTGAGTTAATTTTCTAATTTTCATAAAATGTAATAATTATACAAAATTATATAAAAACTATATTTATCATTTAAAAATTATAAAAGTGACAAAATTACATAAGAATAACTTGAAAAATATTTTGAACTTTATAAAAAAAAATCAATTATTTCAAAACGTTTAGAATTTGAAGAAGCTCGATGATTAATTCATATCGGGGTGGGTCAAAATTGGGTGTCTACAGACAAGTCAGCCTAAAACCCAACAAGCAGAAGAAATAACACAAATAACGAAGAAATAACTAAAGCGGAAGACTTCAACTTAAACAAAATCAACCCAAGACTAGTTGTCACATATACAAGCCGCTAATAAAGAAGTTAAATAGAAAGGTACAAATCTCAAAATCTTTGTATCTCAAACAGAAACAAAGCAAAAGGAAAAGGTCGAGAGAGATCGCCAATATCAAACAGCTACCTCTCAAGTGTCCTCAACGAGCCTCGAAGAAAGAGAAAGGAGAGAACTAGATCACGGTCCTGACTCGGAACTTACACAAGTGTAGAAGCAAGGGTGAGTACCAAACAACACGGTACCCAGCAAATCAACTAATAAAACAAAGCAAAGCCAAAAGAATGACGAAACCCTGACTTCCAACCGAACCTTCGATAACTACAACCTGCACAGAAACTCAGTCCAACCTAACATAATTCCAAACCACAGTTCAAATAATACAAGACAACAACAGTTCAACAACAACAACAAAGGAACTCATTTCAATTATCAACAAATAAATCAGAGTCTTTAGGCATAAATATAGCACCACAATAACAAGGATCAGATAATACAATGCAATGCAATGCCAAGTAGAGAATGCATGTTTGTCCTACGATACACAATCGCTGAATCTCAGACCAGTACCCATGGGGGCTACACATGGACCATGTATCCGCCGGAATCATTTCCCATCGACATAATCATCAATCGCCGAAACCATTTCCCATCGGCATATATCATCACTCGCCGGAATCATTTCCCATCGACATATATCATCATAGTGTTTCCAGAACCAATGCACACAAGCATGTTTACACAAATAATGAGAAGAATAATAGTGCTCACAATCACAACGCAATTCATATCAATGCAAATCACGTCACACTATCAACAATATATCAACAACAACAACAAAAATCTCAATGTCCACAACATATCAATGACGTTAATTGCCTAGTCTCCATTTCACTACTCATTTCATCACAAGTAGAATCAATCGCCAAGCAAAAGTTCTCAAGTCTAGTCCCATAATCCACAATGAGCAAAAGACATATACAACACGTTCATAATCACATCGAGACTATCATAGCAACACATCAAGCACACATCAATATCAAGTCCATGGCCTAATCACACGTTGGCCTATCACATTAGCTCACATTGCCATTTTATCAACCCCGCCGGTCATTATTATATTGATTCATGCAATAACTCATCCATACTTGAATCCCATTACTCCCTAACGCAATCAAGTAAGGAAGTCGAAATTCTAAAAGATTTACAAGGTTTTAAGAGTTCACTTGCCTTAACCGAATCGAAATCAATAAACAATCGGAGCTTTTCCCTTCCGTAAGCAATCCAAAGCACTACAATCTACTCAAAATATGAACCACAATCACAATCCGGAGCTAACGATGCCAAAAACACGAAATTCGGAAAGAAAAGGTAAAACAACCCCAAACTCCAATTTCGAAAACGGAACTTGAATTCGAAAATTCTTTCATGAAAGGGTCCCTCAAGGCATTAGCAACCCAATAGAGAAAATCATTTGAAAAACGGAGCTCAAATCAGTCCACCATTCCCATTTTATTAAAAATTTGGAGTTCTATCAAAACCCCTAAAATCTCAATTCAAAAACCCAATTTTCCAATCAAAATCATGTTTAAATCAATGGGTAATCAAATACAAGGGTTAAAATCACTTACCCACACTGATTCACAAGAAATCCCTCTTCAAAAATCGCCCAAGAGAACTCCAAAAAGATGAAAATGGGACATTTTCCGAATTTACACTGTCCAAGCATTAAATAACCCTCCGTGAACGCGGAGGTCAAAAGGACTATTCTCCGCGAACGCGCCCTCACCCCGCGAACGCGGAGACCAGGACAGAAGCCCTCCGCGAACGCGCCATTGCCTCCGCGAACGCGCCATTGCCTTTGCGAACGCGGAGATAAAAAACCAGGGCCCTTCGCGAATGCGGAGGCCAAGGGTACCTGGCACCAGATAGCAGCAAAATAGCAATACACGAATTCACCGAATGGACCCTCGGAATTCGTTCGGAACCCCGTACACACAAACCAGATATGCAACCCTACTAAATTCGATGTTCCGAACTCAATGGAACCATCGGAATTTGGATTCGAGGTCTCCTTGACCCGAAACCCGATAAAACGCAACAACACTAACTCAAAATCAAAATCTCAAAACAAACACGGGACGTCTAAAAATTCAACCAATGCCACCTCTAGGCCTAAAACCATCCCCCGAATCCAACGGAGTCGTCGGAATCCACATCCGAGCATCCGATCTCCGAATGTTGACCAAAGTCAATCCTATGATCAAAAATTCACAATTTTCCAACTTAAGACCTCAAATCCATGATACAACCCCAAAACTGATTCCGTCAACTCTCCAACACCAATTTTCACATCCGGAACTAATTGAATCGACGGAATTCCCATCCAAGTCTTGAAACTCCGAAAGACCTCAAAAAACACATTTTGACAACTTAAGCCTTTAGAATTCAAATTTTTCCAAAAACCACAACTTAACAAGAAATTCCGCAAAACCAACATCGGATATCAGCCAAACATGACTCGGGGCAACTCTCGGGAGGGGTAAAACGGTCATTTAACAAAAATTACCAAAATTGACCTTCAGGGTCATTACAGTAGAGAGATTTAGGGTAAAAACCTAGAGAGAATATTGGAATATGAGGTCTTTTTTAAACTTTAATCGGGTAGTGGAGTCAAACTAGGTAATGGGTAGTGGAGTTAAACTAGATAACTGTAGGCCTGATTTGAGAAATAAAAAAATATTAAATTAATTATATTAGGATAAACTATATTTGCTAAAATAATGACATAATGACATTTTTAATAATTATTTTTAAGTGTAGATGTTTTAGCTAATTATGTTAGAAATTTTGACTAGTTTGCTAATTTTCCCTATACGGGTATATAACATACTTATACGATTAGCAATAAAATTTGTATTTAAAAGGTAGCCGAGTTTTTCCACAAAATATATATAATTTGATCAAAATTACCATTTACATATAATTTGCATTTTGCACACACTTTTTTTGTTGCATATAATTTACATATAAACTACGAATAATAATCTTAATCGTTTGCAACAATACCAATTTAAATAAATAATAATTTCTCAAAATTCAATTTTCGTAATCACACAATCTTCTAATTGGTAAAAAAATATTGTTATATTTAGTAATTAAATAAAATTAAAAATTTAAGTCTTAAAAATGGTAGTGATTTAGAGTAGGCCACGTACTAACAATTTTGAGAGTCGGCCGTATAGGCAAATAAGATTGTGAAAATCAAGAGGGCCCATTAGGCCCAAGCCCATTAGCCCACACAATCTCAAAGGAGGATGCTCCTTCTCACCGCCATGGCAGCTCGTTTCGCGAGGTCGATCGGAGCTTTATCGTCCTCCGCCACTCATAAGTCGCGGGCCGGAATTGAAACGGTCAGTCATGGAGTCTTCAAGCCACGATTGGCATCATCTTCTTCTTCTTCTCCTGAGAGTGAGTTTCCTAAAAATAATAATAAGAAAATGACTGATCGTCTCTCCGGTGTTATCGACGCGGTCAACGATCGTAAGCTTCCGCCTGAACTTCGAGGTCAACGTGACGCCATTAGGTAATTTCGACCCAAAAAAAGTTCTTTTCTACGAGCTTCTTGGATGATGATCGAGTGTTGGAATTATTTTTTAAAACTGTTTCGTGTTTTAGACTAGCTCAGGCTTGATATTGTTGTATAAATTATGGTAGTTCCTTGACTTATTACTGAGCAATACTCTTAGTGAAAAAAGTCATCAAGGATAAAATCTTATGAATTGTTGGAGGATTGCTGAAGTTAAAATTGTTGTTACTTTTGAGTTGGTGATTGAGATTGAATTTGATGATTTGTGATTAACATCCTTATTTTTCATTCAAATAAGTACCTCTTTAGAAAACTTTTCCACCTCTAATTGGTAAAAGAGGAGAATTTTGTGCTGGTTCTCTTAATGGCACCATTGGTGTTTGCTGTAAATGAATCGAGCACGTTCCATTTTTTCCAGAATCAGCATGATCATTGTATGTTGTAAAGGTAAAAAGTCAGAAGAGTGTTCTTTGAATTCATGAGTATGTGCGGCTTAATTCTCTAGCTTTCACCTAGTTACTATAGCTGTGTTTGGCTGGACCAATTGCAAATAGTAGGGTTCTGATTTATGCCCGATGTAATGAGGACAATCTTTCGTTGTTTCTGCGCAAATTTCTTAATGGAATGTTGGTTTTTTAATCTTGCATGGAAAATTGATCAGGTCAGAAACCGACATTATCAATGTTGTTGAACAACGAATATGGCATTCCATGGAAGAAGGGCAATTTGAGAACTTACCAGGGAAGGGAAAACCGTTGGACCTCAATACTAATCCTCATGCTGATCCAGCTGAAGATACCTTGTATAGGATTCTCTCCAGAAATAAATGTGCACCTGAGTGGGTTGAATTGAACAAAGAGATTAGAAATAGAGTAGTTGAGTGGAGATCAGCACTTAAAACGGCATGGACACTCCAAGGCTCTGTCTATGATTCTGAATGGATCCAGGCATCCGAGTCTCTAAAGCTGCAGATACGTGACATCAATAATAAGGTGAGCAGAGCAAGGAACTGATATACTTTTCAAATTACCTATTCAGTTCTGTTTCTTTTCCTATTCCATGTATGGTGAACTGCTACTGTATTACCCCATAATTATTGCCAAAGTATGTCCCATGTTTTCTATGTGCCTAAACATGCATCTGGATTCTCCGTATTTGATGATATGTTAGTATTATATGTTCTGCTAGTAAGATGGCTGAACTAGGAGACTACTGTCAAAACTGTCAAGCTAAATATGTATATTGGCTTCAGGTTTTCCGATACAACCTTATTGTCCCTTTTGGCCGCCAAATGCTCGGACTCAAGTGGGAGAAGGAAATGGACCGACTGAAAGAAGAAAGTACAGGGAGCTGAACATTTTACAGATCTCATTGCTGGTGTAGCTTATTACGTGAAAGTGAAACTTCTATATACAGGGATGGTTCCTTGTGTTCTTGCTTCTTGTTTTCGTCGTTCCTAGTCCAGTATTTTGGGAATTTGCATTTCTCAGCCTAGTCACTGTAGAGTCTTTGCTTAATATAAGTTTGATCCAAGTTCTAATATTTATTTGTATCGGAAGACCCAAATATTTATAATAAGTGGGTGAGGGTGTTGTAGTCGTATAGGGAGCAACGCTGGGGTTTTTAAATCTTCAACATATGACTCTAAGCAAAAATGTAAATGTCAAAAAAGATAGATTTAATACAGAAATATGCATGTTAATATAGATTTGTAGCTATAGCAAGGTATAGGGAGATGAGAAATGATCACAGGAAACAGAAGGTATAATCAAACATGAGTTTATAAATTAACTATACGTGTGCACAATGGTAACTGCAGGTGTTACAAGTAAGATAAGATAGACTTAAAATCAAATGAAAAAAGCACTCTACCACAATCTATATTTATTTTTTGCGGAAGGCCTAAGAAAATGAAAATGAAAGAAGCAATTGGGACTATTGTAGTTCATAATGGTACATTTACATTGTCTGCCAGAAATGTTCTTTATAGTTAACTATGGTTGCCTAAATATGCCTTAGCAGCAAGATGTGTGAGGGCACGCTTGTGGTAGCTGCATTGCAGTTTTTTGTACTTCTGCAAGAATGTTGTAAGATCAATTTCTCGATCAAGGAGCTGGCCAAGCAGGGCTTCAGATTCCTCCTCCGTTTTCTTCATGGCGTCTGTATCAATAGCAGCATTACATCAGTAAACTGTTAGTAATTCTTTTGCTGGCAAGTTTAATTACTTCAGTTATCTAATCCCATAAGCAAGAACAAAATCATTGTTTAAACCATCCGTAAAATATTGTAAAGGCATCTTCAATTTGGTATCTATCTCGAAAATTGTATTAATCTCAACTTTTACCAAAAACAAAAAATATCATGATCACTAAGCAACCAGAGATCCAGACTCACAAAATAATCATTTAGGATCCTCCATTCCCAACATAGCCCCATCACAAAGAGAGTAACAATGTATAACAAAATTGAGCACAAGCTATTAAGTTAAAATTTCCTATTACATATAATTGGCCCATTATATGGAGTTTCTGCACTGAGCTCCTAGAAAGAGTGGATAGAATCAGATTCACGCTTAAAAGACAAGTAGAATACTTGTACAAAATCTGGTGATAACATTCAAATGGATGGAACTTTTTCATTGGAACATAATGAAAAATGGTACAGATTGTACTAATCCAAAAGGGAAATTGAATAGTGGAGCAGAGTGAAAAATGGTTGAAGGAAACTAACGATTTTCAAGAAGTTCGAGGAAAATAATCATATTTGTCAAAGTAGACCAAGAGGACACTAGTGAAGATTGCACAACTTGAGCATTATGAAAACCTGTAATTATGCATTGGTGACATAGTAACAGCTTGACATAGACACTGGACTACTCAAATATCGGATCCATCATGCACCACAACCGAGACAACGAAGCAATCTCTGTGTCAAGCTCTTACTATGTCTAGATCTGAAAAGTCTCTTTTGATATATATAATTTAAGTGCTGACTCGACTCCTACTGGGCCCTTCGTTCAACTTGTTCAAGTTAGAACGTCGTGATGCAGGTACCTTAGAAGTCTCCTATTATCATATTGATCTGTAATTGTACTTCAAATTATTTTACCCATGTAAGAATAATGACAAACAATCAAAAGGAAAGGCAAAAATATACATGCTTGATGTGCTTCTACTATTTACCTTGTAGCTGATGGAGAAGTGATACAGGAGAGTACGACTTTAGAAGCTCTTCTTTTCTCCTTTCCAGCTCATGCATCTTTTCTTGAGCAGCAGCCAATTCAGTTGTACGAATGATTCTGCACTGTGAACAACAATAAAGGAGGGTGCACAGAATTTTTTTTCCAAAGTCAGTGCTTTGATGCTAAAATGTTACAAATAGTTTTACAAATAAGTAAATACACAGAAGCAATGTGAAGTATCCAACCTGATTCCTAAGCTCCATTATCCAGGGTTCTTTTTCTAAATTCTCCCCTGCATAAGGATTTTGTTCAATATCTATCTGCAGATACGAGTTGATATATCACTACCTAAGGCAATAAGCAACCCAAAACTTACTAGCAAGCTGCAGAGTTGCGTTCCGAAGCTCATCCCTGACCTGATCAGATATGGGGAAAACAGCAAGAGTAAGATGCTACCATAGAAATTAACATCCAATAGTGAACCTGTTACAACAAAATATTACATCAAGGTGACTATAACGGATCAAAGTTGTGTTCTCACGTTGAAATTACCTTGTTAACACGCATAAGACACAAGGATACACAATTTGTCACATTGTGTAAGAAGAAGAGCAGAGCATACAGGAGGTGGAAAGATTATTCAAGTTCATTTTCGCAAGGAAGAAAGGAAGCAAGAACAAGGTCAACCAAATCCAAACATGCAAGTATTATTAACTTTGAACTGTATGAGGTGAAATCACCAAAAAGCAATGATGTGAATTGTAATGCATAAGTCTCATGAGATTGTAAGCCACTTGAAAGGATTAAATACATTATGACATCATGAATGCAGAACCTCACACAGACAGAACAACTAAATCCAGTCATCCCCTGTGTATAGTTTGATTCCTCCCTTACTAACAGAAACAGAATCTCACTCGGTCGTTCATTCAATTTTCGACATGTATAATTTGGTGGGCATAATATCATATTTGAACAAAATCAGGATAAATTAGATCCACGGTGTATGCTTGACTATAAAAGGAAACAAGGTATGGCAAGACCGACCGAGCAGTACGAAACAAGTAATTTTATTACTTACATTATTCTGAGTCTTGACAGCCTCAAGTGAAAGTAAGAAGTTGTGCTTAGCATCCTTGTCAGAAACAAGCTTCTTTAGCTCATTAACACTGAACAATTTAATAAGAAAGCATATTGAAAATCAGAAACAAATTGCAAAAAGAAGAATGACGAAAAAGGCTAAGCTCTTCATATGACTGTTTAATCACCAGAAAAAATGCCTCTTGTAATTTCTTTTTTCCAATACCAAAAACAAAAAACAGATGATCAAGTCATGAAGCATTTTTTTTTTTTGGAAACTAAAAAGTCATGAAGTATTTGCTGGCAGAAGATACTTCATAGAGTCAAAAATCATATTTTAAGATAAAACTTATTCGTCATTCTCAAAACATGCACGAATGGTACGTGCCGTTAAATGCTTCCTTGGATACTAATGATCAAAAAGAAAATATATATGCTCTTTCATGTACCAGAAAGATACCTCTGATTATGAACTGAACCACAAGTATCTATTTCAGATATAAAACTTTTATCTTCATTATAATTCATTGGTAGTTTCCTACAAGCCACCCTCTCTGCATTTATTGCAAGAATTCTGCTTTCAAACGACAAAACCTGTACTATCCAGTATATTTTTTACTGTATGCACTACAGTTCATTACACAATTTGGTGTTTCATAATGCCCCATAAGATAAGAAAGCAGAACTCGTCAACATTCAAAAAGGTTGATTCCTATCACGTAATTGTATCACTACCATTAGATAGATTATAGACTTTTCAGGAGTGTTATGTACATAAATGTATCAAAATCATAATCTATGTTGAATCTCATGAAGGTGACATGAAACCACTCTTGATAACTATATAGCAGAACAAAGAGGGAATCTCTGTTAATATCCCAGCGAGTTCAGAATCTAATTCTGGTAGAAACAAAGACTGCAATAACTGCAATGTAACTAATGATCCTTTCTTTAGAGGTGTAACTGCCGACATATATGGACTAAAATTTACCTCTTGTTTCTTAAAGCAGCAATGACGTCAGCAGCCTCTGCAGGAGAAACTTGAGACACAGAGCTTGGCCTGTTTGTTGGACTCTGCGCATTAAAGCCACCGGAAGAGTTTGAACTAGGGGTTGAAGGGCGGGAAGAGCTTGGTGAGCTGACTACAGAAGGTGAATACAGTGAAGCATTATTAGCTTCTTGAGGACTTGACTGAGCCTGTTGCTCTTTGTTACCCCTGTAGAAAAGAGAAGTTCAAGGAAATATGTATGTCAAAGCATAAAATGTAATAGGTATACGACTCATATAGCTGACACCAACTAATTTGAGATTGAGGAGCATTACTGATTGATGGAGATATGTTTGCCAAAATCCTAAAGATAACTAAAATAAGGAATTAATGTTGTATATTCTGCTTACAGTGCATCATGCCACGATAACATTACATATAAACAAGCTATGCTATAAATTATAATACCAAATGAAATTACATGGATCTCAGTGGTGAATCTAACAAAGGGTTCGGTAGAACACAGTAATTCAAGTTTCAACTATATATGTGTGTGAGAGAAAAACAAGTACGATAGAGTTAGATATACATTTCAGAAACCCACTCTCTCAACTCACACAACCGCGTCCAAATCCTAGATCCACTAGGGCAGAGCTAGAGTGTAGGAAGCGGGCAAAATCTAGTAGAACCCCTATAGTAGTCTTAAAATATTCAATTAATATGTACAAATTATTAAGAGAGAAGTATTGAAAACACCCCTAAACTCAACGTGAATTATTAGTTTCATCCCCGAACTATTGACAGCCTTAAAAACACCCCTTTACTTGGCTAACTAAACTTAAATACACCCCTGATCTTGCAACATGGGTGAAATACACCCCTGATCTTGCAACATGGGTGAAATACACCCCTGATCTTGCAACATGGGTGAAATACACCCCTAAACTCTCGTCAAGTTTAGGGGTGTTTTCAACACCTCTCTCTACTTTTTATTAAGAGTCTCATGCTCTTACAAGAGTTTGAGATCACTTACTATGTCATGTTGCATATCGAGGTGTATCTAAGTTTAGTTCGTCAAGTAGAAGAATGTTTTTAAGGCTATCAATAGTTCAGGCAGAAAACTAATAATTTACGTCAAGTTCAAGGTGTTTTCAATACTTCTCTCAATTATTAATTTAGAACACAGAAACTCAAAAGTACTAAAATCCTGAATGGACAAGCTTCAATTTCTGGCTCCACTCCGCCTATGGTAGATAGTGGATATAGGTTTCAACTTCTTGAAGGCTTCAATAACACAATATGGAATAGCAAAAGGGAATTCAGAACATGAGTAATAGTTCCTAAATTTATGCTTCCAGGATCACTCATTTGCCTAAACATATCCATTTTAGGTGTATTTAGCGCAGATTCTTCGCAATTAACCAAAAATTAGCACAACAAAAATTAGACAAACGGAAAACGGCAGATATCTATACCGAAAACAAATTAAAAGAGGAAATAGCTTGTATAACATCTGAAACTCAAAATAAAATAAAAAAATCAACAACGAAAGAGGATCCATGGATTCATAATTGAACAAGGAGACTGTAAATCTGAAAGAAAAATTACCAGCGATTGAACATTAAGTTGGGCAGTGGAAGAAAACGAAGCTAATGGCGTATGAGACGAAGAAAGCTATATGCCTTTGATAATCGAACTGCAACGCTTTTGCTTTACAATTTCTTTTGGGGTTTGAAGAAAGAGCTGCTCAACTTCCTTCTATTTTCTACGGTGTTGCTTTCAAATAAAATGATAATTTTATTATATAGTTTATAATAAATTTAATATTTTTGAAAAATATATTAGAAAATTACTACAATTAATAATATGAGTTATATCTTGTGGATTTGAATCTTAATCATTCAGATTTAATTCAATTCGATAGTTATTTTTTAAGATTTGAATCTTAATCATTTAAATTCAGATGATTAAGTGTATTTATTTTATTTCTTGATAAAACTTCTTAATGAGTGTGAATGAATGATTCAGATTTGTAATTAAGTCTTAACATCATCAAATTCTTTAAAATAATATGTTTATTTGACAAGATTTTTCACGTCTCTTTGTTTTGTTTTTTTTATAAGGTTTTCACGCCTTTCACTCTCATATCTTATCTTTTCTAGTAAATTTTCATAATTTTTGTAAGTAGATAATATTTTTTGATGTATTGATGTTTAGCAAGAAATCCCAGAGCCGCAAAGATTAATAACAACAATGTCGTTTAGTTAAAGTATTTTTTGAAGGTGTCAAAATTTATTTGAATTCCTATATATCTTTACACATGAACGTTGAAGATGACAACTTTACATTAGAAGTCTAACGTGAACTTACGTACTCTAATTGATATTAATATTGCCATATTTGTTAATTGGTACTCCTCCATTCTATAGAATTTGATCTTGATCTGATTATTTGTAATTAATTATTTAAACTATCTTACACTTGAGTTGTAAACGATTTTGTTTAGCTAGATATTTTTCTTATTAAAAGATTAACTTATGTTGAATTCTTTTAAAAAATCATTTTTCTTACCCATTATTCCTCGTGTCTCTAAGGTTCATCATCACCATAACAATTTAAACTCCTTATCATTGTTAAGGTATTTAAATTAATTCCTTTCAATAGAAAAAATATTTTATCATAACAACAATATAAAAATTATAGAATTTTGTTGAACTCAACAAGACAGAGTAAATCATACGATACTTATATTTTATTTTCAAAACAATGGGAAAATGAGGAAAAAAAGTTCCCAAAATAATTTTCAATGTTCAAAAATTGAGGCGAAACCTCTAAATTTTATAGCCAATGGATTGGAGAATCAATACATGCGAAAATGTTTGTTCGTGAAAGATAATGTTTGTTGAAAATTACTATTACCATTTGTGAAATTTCCACATGTACCAATAGGAAAAGACCATAAATTTTAAATTAACAATTACCAAATGAAGAAAAAATTAAACTACGAAAAAGATAACTAATTTTGGTTTAAAAAAATATGTCAATTAATTTGATCATTTGACCAATTTCAAATACGAATAATAATAACAGCGTAACCCTTTGGTCCAAAAAAATATGTCAATTAATTTGATCATTTGACCAATTTCAAATACGAATAATAATAACAGTTTAACCCGTAAGAATTTATCAATTTAAAATTTGAAAGAAGTGTTTCTCTATATAAACATAAGATACTTTATGACATGGTCCAAAATTCTCATTTGATACCATGTGGCCTGTGGGTCATTTTTATATTAGTGAAAAGAGTCAAATTTATATTTGACCATGTAAATGATCAAAATTTATTTCTTGAACTTTTACAAAATAGTACTCCCTTCGTCCCATTTTATGTGGCACCATTTGACTTGACATGATGTTTAAGAAAAAAAAGGAAGACTTTTGAAACTTGTGATCTAAAATAATTCTTAGATATTTGTGTGGTTGAAAATCATTCATTAAGGGTAAAAGAGGTATTTTAAAGTTAAATTGTTTCTAATTATAGTAGGGTGACACTCTTTTTGGGACGGACTAAAAAGAAAATAGTGCCACATAAAATGGGACGGAGGGAGTACAAATTTGACAATCACTTTTCTTACCCATTATCCCTCGTCTCTAAGTTTGATCATCACCGTTATAACAACGTAAACTCCTCATCATTGTCAAGGTATTTAGATTAATTCAAAAAATAATTTATCATAACAATAATATAAATTATAAAATTTCGTTGAACTCAACAAAAGAGAGTAAATCACATGATACTTATATTTTATTTTCAAAATGTTAGAAAAATAAAGAAGAAAAGTTTTCAAATTTCAGATTTTCGAAAAATAGAGTAGATCACATGATACTCCTCAATAAAAATGTTTTTTTTTTTTCAAATTTCATTTCTCTTAATTTCTTTTTTACTTATTTCTCTTTCACATCTCAACTAAATTACCTAATAATTAATATTATCTTCATATAATATCATGAATATTTCGTTAGAAAAGAATGTACATTATTTTATTATATTTTGGTCAAGATCATATGTGGATGAAGACATGGAATTTTTTTTAGGACCGAATGATTAATTTTACGTAATAATTCAGAGCAAACACAAACTTGTATTAATCGATTATGTAACTACTAAAACACGTAGTTTCGTTAGTAACATTTTGTGTAATACTGACTCTTTGGGTCAAGACCGGCGCTGGCCGAACATCCTTGTACAGGTATTAATATATAATTAATAATATATTTTTACTCACATATAAATTTGTAATATGAGTAAAAAATTCCTAAAAAATAATAATACACCTAAAAATACTATAATAAACTAAGTTTGATCTTGACTAATTAGTAATTTTAAATTAAAAGTGTGTTACTTTTGGAAGGAAAGGAGAGTATTATAATAGAGTATTTATAAAGCTACTTTGCAATTGAGGAGCGCAATTTTCGCTTTGGATAACAATTTTCTTTTAATAGTTTATAGTCTTTTTATGAAGTCCTCCCAATTTTGTGCAAATAATAAGTTTCCTCTTTATTTCCCCAATGCAATTTTTATTTTTTATTTTTTATTTGCATAATAGTGACTGTTGAAAAAAGAAAGATCACCTCACCAATAAATTATTCATTTGTTGCTCAGAAAATAAAAGAGAAAAGACATAAAAATCCCCCTAAACTTGGCAACACAATTTACTTTAACATTTAAACTACATCGGCTTTTAAATACCCCCTTAACATTTTTTAAGTGATTTAAACACCCCCTAAGGGATGACGTGGCAGAAAGAGTGAATGTACACTCCTAAAAGCGCGAGGAAAAAAAAAACTAAATTTTGTTAAGTACTATACATGGCCTTTTTTTATTGGTCAATATATAACTAATATTTTAATAGTTATTCTTGATATATTAATTCTTTAAAAAAACATGTAAATTTTCTTATTTAGAGGTAAATGAAATTTGTGGGTGCTCTTTTTAATTTCTTTAATTTTTTTTGTTTTCATTTGTTATCTTCCTCAATACACTTTTTCTCCATTGAAACACCTCCTCCTCCATCTTCATCCCCATCTTTATCCACTATTTTCATTTCATTAATCATTTAATAATTTGTAAAATTCAATATCAATGTCATTTTATTGACGTCGATTTCACTCTATATTATTGATATCGATTTCGCAAATGTAAACTTTCTTGAATTTTAAGTGACCCATTTTGATTTCTAGATCCATTCCAACATTTCTCATAGAATTTGTATTTTTTTAATCAACTTTCTTATGCAATCTTCATTTCTTATTTGAGTTGTCAAGAAAAAATTGGCTTTCAAAAAAATTCATTCTCCAAGAGGGTAAATTTGTGGAGAGGGTTCAAAGAAGATAATGTGAATTTTCTTCTTTAAAGTTATTTAAAAAAATTGTTGAATAGTGAAGAAGAAGAAAAGAAAGTATGGAAGGTTGAAATGGTGAACAACAAGGAAGAAGAAAGAGATGGGAGGGAGGGGGTATATATTTACAAAATAATTAATTGATGTAATTAATTTTAAATAGTGTTTAAGAAAAAATAGTGAATAAGTAAAAAAGAAATAAAAATTAATGACGTGGTGCCTACATGGTTATGATATGGCGCTTACGTAGCTATGATGTGGCGGGTGAGAGTGGTGTTATAATCTCAAGGTGGAAAAAAATCACTTCAAAGATGTTAAGGGGGATATTTAAACGTCCATGTAGTTTAAGTACTAAAGTAAGTTGTGATACCAAGTTTAGGGGGTTTTTATGTCTTTTCTCAAAAGAAAATGAAAAACATGACGAAAACAAGAAAAAGTACTTTAGATGAGTTTATATGTATATATTTTTGGATAAGAGAATAGAATTGTAGTATTTGGCCAAATTTTTGGAATAAGTGTTTATTATATAGTTAAATTAATCATATAAAATATGTTATTTTTATTAATTGTGCATATCAATATTAATTGGAACAAGCTTGAAATTTTATAGTTTATTGAGGCTAATGTATATACAGTCATATGTAATAAGAAATCAGTAATGGCATTTTATTATAACAATTTGATTTTTTTGAGAATCACTTTTTCAGATTATATTTTGCTTCTCTATAACAATATTCTATCTATAATAGTAATGACATTAAAATCATTGCTCTATAATAACCATACTCAAATATATTAAAATATTTATGTTGATCATCATTAATGGCATGTATATAGTAACTTCAATTACGAATATCTAAAAAGAAAAAAATTATATTTAAATTATATCCGTTGGTTATGATCATAACTTCACGAGGAAAAACCATTGATGTTTTCCATTTTTATATTCATACTTTTTCTATGATGTTTTCCATTTTTATATTCATACTTTTTCTAATTTTTCATACTTTTTTTTATGACGATTAAAAGAAATCTAAATGCATATCAAATATTAATATATATAATAATATCTTATCATAGCAGTCATAAAACTTTTAGATAAACGCTTTTGATTATAGAGAAATTCGATTGTAATTGTGCTTGGAGAATTATCTATAGCAATGGTGTTCCATAATCTTCTCAAAGCCGGCAGCTCTGTGCAGCTGTTCTTTTTTGTTTTGTTCTTTATATTTATTTACCTCTCTCTAATCTCTAAAATTTAATTTCTTTTTCATTTAGAAATTTGAAAAAATGTAATTTTTTTTGGTTTAATTTTTGGTTAATTAAGTACTATTGAAAGTGAGAGGCAACATAATTTGAACTTTTCTAGTTCCTGAATGAATATTATACTTCAGCAATCATCATATTTAAGTATACACGGGGGAAATTGATATTTATATATAATCCTTAGAATGTATTGACATATTTTTAGTTGCAAAACTAATTGAAGGAACGTTTAGCTGCGAATCTACAATATAATCTATAGATTTATGAGAATTGAATAATTTTTATTCATATGTAATAAGAAATTGGTTAAAATACTTTTTTATTTAATTAGCTAAATTTATAAATATCCCTGATATATTTTTAATTTGTCACATGACATAGCAAGTGGTCTCAAACACTTATAGGAGTATGAGGCTTGTAACAAAAATCAAAAGAAGTGTTGAAAACACTCCTAAATTTAACAAAAATTTAGGAATGTATTTTACTCATATTGCAATATTGAAATTGTATTTAAGTTCAATTAATCAAGTAAATAAATATTTTTAATAATGTCAATAATTTAAAAATAAAACTAATAATTTATACTAAATTTTAAAATATTTTCAATACTCTCACAAATAAAAATTATTAAATTCGTCTAAACTCATATAGTAGGCCACCCCTTAACACACTACAAATCCTAAGGACAAAAAGATGGTAGTAACTGCTAAAACAAAGGGTATTAAAGTAACTTTACCAGGTCACATTACACTCATTCTCATTTCGGACGTAATTTGCAACAAGAAACCATACCGATAGTGGGACCCATAATATCATCCTCCATTAATAATTAAACACGTGTAAACCGCATAAAAACAAAACCCCTAAACGACGTCGTTTAGCGACCAGCTGTTTTGCTTAGCCGTAGCCGAATGGCCGACCTTTCTGCCTACATAGAGACGCAAAGAACATCCAAAGTTGGCGTACGCACTGAACGAAAGTTGGGTAGAGTGAAAAGTACATTTTTCATTTTTTATTTAAGATTTCTATTTTGAGTTCTTCTAAATATGTAATCGATTTTGCTAGGGAATATTTTACTTGATATAAGATTTTTTGATATAAATTTAAATTTAATTGAGTTTCAATATAAATACTGGACAAAAGTTGGCGTAAACGCCAAACTCACACATACCCTTTCTCTCTTTCCTTCCTTTTATTTTCTTCAAAATCATCCAACGGTTCAAAATCAATCTCAGCCACCATCAGCTCTTCTCAACCGTCAGATCTACTTTCATTCACCCACCACCCCTACTCCCACCCCACCCCATGTTTTTATTGTTGAATTTTAAGTTGCTGTTAGTTTAGGTTAGGCCTTCTTTCTTCTTCCTCTTTCTCTTCCCTTTTCAATTCCCATCTTTCTCTCTCTAATAATTCTCTCTCTCCTCCTAATTCTTTTGATTCTTCATCATCATCATTACAAGGGCCTTTTGTTCTAACTTATTCATATTGTATTCGGGATTATTTGTTGTGTGAATAAGGTCTTAGTCCGAACGGAACAATATTCTGAGTAGATTGCAATAGGAAGATCGGTTTGATGACAATGCTGGTTCCGCCATGGCTAGAGCCATTATTGAACACCGCTTTTTTCTCAATTTGCCGGACGCACGGTGATGCGGCGCGGAGTGAATGTAATATGTACTGCTTGGACTGCAATGACAATGCTTTTTGCTTCTATTGTCGCTCATCTAAACATAAAGACCATCAAGTCATTCAGGTAAATTTTATTTATTGACTACTAGTATTGTTTTCTTCGAGTCTGGAATAACGGATCCGACTAATCTGAATTCACACAACATAGTAAAACATTCACATTATGAGTATCATTATGATCTAATGGCGGAGACGCAATGATAGTTATATGTTCAGTAAAATTATTGGTTCAAATTTTGTGTTTGTGTGTCCTTTCATTTTTCCTTTTTGACTCGAACCCACAAACTCAGAACTCTCAGAATTGGAGTGAGGATATTTACTATCTGAGCAATCTTTTTTTTGTCAGATAATCTACATTTAGTATAGAACTCAAAAATAGAAAATTTTGGGCTCCGCAATTCTTGTAATGTATCCTTTCTTACATAGTAAGTAATCTTGTGTTTCATTTTTTACTTATTAGGTATGGTATATGGACGTTTTTTCTTCACCTCGTGTGATTAAAATTAAAATTTGTAAATTTTTTTTTGTTGAAATATATAGATAAGGAGATCATCATACCATGATGTGGTAAGAATTTCAGAGATTCAAAAAGTATTGGATATAAGTGGAGTGCAAACATATGTAATCAACAGTGCAAGAGTTTTATTTCTAAATGAAAGGCCACAACCAAAGAGTAGTGGAAAAGCAAGTTCTCATGTTTGTGAAATATGTGGAAGAAGCCTTTTGGACACTTTTCGTTTCTGTTCTCTTGGATGTAAGGTAAATTATCTAATTTTGTTATTAATATTATTGATTACTTCATTTTATCTATCAAATTTATCATATATTTTTTTTTGGCTATCACATTGCATTATTCATGCATCATGATTTATGATAATGTCCCACATATTCATAATAATTAATAATAAAATTTCACATCTTGATCAACATCATATTGATTGTAACTCCCTACCAAAAAATACATGTATCATCTCAACCGTCATCATATCATATGGTCACAACTCAAGAATTCAAGTAGCTTTGGATTGACGATTTATACATATTGACAAAAGGCTATGTTTATAGTAGGGTTCAATTGAATCCGATTAGTTAAAATGTTATATTGTACAAATAGTATAGTAATAAAATTGATTCAAAACTCATTTTAAGTCGTATTTTTAAGTTCAGGGGTAATATTTTTGTATATCTTTTACAAAATTTCTAGCTTCGTTACTGATTATCATATAAGCCACATGGAGAGCTAGGAATCTATAAATAGATGTCCATGCCATCCTTTTCAAGAATAACCAATTAACCAAAAATTTTTAATGCTATTATTACATTTTCATTTTTGAGCTCACAACTTACATATACACTACATATATAATGATTCATGACACCATTATAGGCTTACACTCACCATTAGACCAAGTTAATATTCATCTGCACTACATCAAAAATGATCTTTAACGGCAATAGTTTAATTACTGCTGAATATATTCTTTTAGTAGCAATTAGTGCTCTTTGTAAATGTCTCTAAAACCTATAGCGACATTGAATCCGGTCAATTAACTAATGTCCATAAAGATTTTAGTACTCCTTGTTAATATGTATATTTATTGCTGCTACAAACTGTTTTTGTTGTAGTAGTGATATTCCAATTGAAGTAATGATGAAGTAATCTTGAAAGATGATGAGTGACAATTTTTGGACTATATATCATTTGTTTTTAATGACTTAGCTTGTAGGAATAAAGAGGAATGGAGATTCAAGCTTTATCTTAGATGCCAAGAATGAAGTACTAGCATTACAAAGAGGTGAAGGCATATCATCAAGAGGAGGAAATCAATTGCGTGAAGGCTTAGAACATGACAATATATACCCACCCACCCCTCCTCCACCCCCTTCAAATGCTAGAAGAAGAAAAGGGATTCCTCATAGAGCACCTCTTGGCTCATAACAAAATAAAAAACAAAATAGTAATAATTAACCAAAAAATAATACATTTAAAAAACTACTTTATACAACTCATGACTTATAAGGAGGGGTTGTAAAGGTTGATGAAGTTTCCTTTTTGAAGATGGTGGGGTCTTTTGAAAGGAAAGAAAGAGAAAAAAGAGAGCAATAATGCACAATTTGTTTTATATTAGAAAGTTGAAAGATTATTGTACATTGTAATTAATTTAATTAAGAAATTTAAAAGACAAAGTGTTTGTTGGAGTTAGTTTTATAGTTTTCATTGGCCCACCAACCCACATGGGTCGTTTATATAAAGTAACAACCTTTTTATTTGTTTAATACATGCAAACCAACTTTCTTATCATTCTACCTAGTTTTGTTTCTTCATAATATATGTTTTGTAGAAATCAACGAAAGTTGCGGTGGAATGGTAGGTATTTCTTCATTTTGAAATAAAGGTCTCGGGTTAGAATCCTCTTGAACACAGAGTTACCTTTGTTAGAAAACGCTCCGAACACCAGATGAAATTTAAAAAATTGAGTCTTTCTGAAAGTGAATGAATCTAGAGAAAAAATACGAACTTAAGAATTAACTAACTTAAGTTTGGTCAATCGTTCATGGATTACTTTTCAATATCATCTTTGAAAAATAGTCACTACATTTGAACTCTTCAATCCTCAAATGGTTCGATAATGAAACTTAAAACTTCAGAATAAATACTTATTTTTTAATTATAGGAACTGAAATGTGGTTATTTGTGATTTTTCTCTCTCTCTAACATTCTGCTCAATGAATTTTTTATTTGTTTTTATTGGTCATTTCCATAATGGTTGTTACCTTTGAAACCTATGTTTTGAACTAAGAATTTTTTTTCTTCTAATATATAATGTGTGGAGCCTAATAATTAGGCAAACAACTACTAATTAAAGAGTGATTGATTTTAGAATGTGATGTGATGATCCCATCCAATAATGTATATAAACAGTTGGTCGGGTTGGTGTTGAATTTACTAATTATTTCTTTTTTATTTATTATTATTTGGCAATCATAATGATTTGAAATTGACACTTAATCCATAATTATATAATATAGAAAAAGATTCAAATTCATTTGCAAGTAGGGTAGAGAGCATCTTGTATCTCTTGCTTGGTTAATTAATCAAAAAGAATTGGAAAAAAAGTTTAAAAGATTCTACACACAACGTAAAAGGCCATCGTGATTAATGTATTAAAGTATTTTTCTTCATCGATTATTGTACTAAAGTACACATGATATAAAATAGGGTAAAATATTCGTGTTTGATATTTCTATTAAATTAATAAATATAAAATGTATGTTTTTATAATTTAGTGTAAATATCAAATACAAATAAGTATGTATATTCGTATAGCAGACACTTCTTTTTAATTCAACATAGTTTGCTTAGGGTATGTTTGGTATGGAAGAAAAAATAAGTCATTTTTCCACAATCAAATACCAAAAATCAATATATTCATTAAAAACAAAAATCGACTGATAAAATTTCTTCTCAAAAATATTTTTTGTCATACCAAATAAGCTTAATGCATTTTTATTTATTTATTTTTATATTTTTTACATGGAAAATAGTGGTTAGGAATTGAGGTTTGGGAGAAACTAGTCGTACCTCTTTTGGAGGTTTGGGATCTATCATTAAAAAATAATATCTTTAATTATATTCTTATTTGTATTACTTAATAAAGGACTACACACCAAGAAAATGGGGAGAAAGTAGACAACTAAGACTAGGAATATAGCCTTCGTTAAAAAGAAAATTATATTTATGCCAACAATGTGTTATATATTTATATAAAAAACAAAAATCAAAGTGAGGGGAATGATCTTTTTTATGGTTATGACAAAGAATGTGAATCTGATAAATGATCAATTCTGATTCTAATAGATGTTTTGCGTGGTATTTTCACGATTAAATAATATGTCATTTTAATTGTTGTCTTCAAATTTCGTTAGACATAAGTAGTAACACTAAATGAGCGGATATATTTAAGATTTTACTCGTCCTAAAAAAGAAAAAATATAGAAACTTTGATTAAATAATACATAATAATTTATTTTTAAGAGAAAAAGACTCAAGTTAATAATTTATTCATTAGAAAAAAGGGAAACTAGTCAAACAAGAGTATATATTTTAAAAGTAGAATACATACAAATAAAAGGACTTGGCATGGATTGCACATTCGAAATTTTAAATACTTCCGAACTATGCTATTTGATAACATTTAGCTGAATTGAACAATTGGTTTTTGTTTTACCCCTCTCTCATAATTTTTGTTCATTTTGTAACTCGAATCTAAATTGAAAATTATTGAGTTTGGTATTAAAATGAATATCAAAATTGGAGTCGTTTAGAATTGAATTGGTCCAATTTAGATCAATTATAAAAGAAAAAGGTGTTGGTAAAATATTTTTTTACTATCACTTTGGTGATCTAACACGATTGAATTATTCGTTCCATGAATATAGCACATTTTATACTAAAATCCTAGTTATTCGTCGGGAATTGTGACAAGCTCATCTATCAAAAAAACTCATAATAATTCCCCAAATTTATGAACATTCCAAGATTACTTTTACTAAAATTCAGGCAAAATTTCTTATGATCTCCCAATTTAAGGCAAGACATTTTATTTTACTTCAGTATTTCTCACCTTTTTGAGATTGGGCCAAAAATTACTTCATTTTGGGTAAGAACTCTGATTGTTATACCTGAAATTAATTATTTTTTTTTAAAAAAAATTAAAAAGTCTTTCTGAAAGGTAGGGATGTCCAAGAGGAAAACAAAAAACAAAAAAAAAATTTGGTGGTGAAATTTAATTACACCTTTGACAAATGGGATAATAGCACTTTTAATCTCTCATTATGTTATAAATTTAATAGGAGAACTTAATTCAAAAGACTAGTCTAATTAGGTAGGAAAACTTGGTCAGCTTATAAACTCATTAATTTTTCTCTTTTTAATTAATAAAAGGAAATTGGTACACAAACAATCTCCCCTGCTTGAGGATTAATGACCTCGTTGGTCACAACTGACTCTACCGGTTGGCACCCCTTTTTGGTACAGATCATCACTAGACACTCTATCAGACCATCATTCTGAATTTTGAGCTGAAGCTATGGTCGACCTGCTATTGTATCAATTGTTATAAACTAAACAAGAGAATACAACTCAAACAACGAGTTTACTATGCCTATAAATCCATTAGTATATCTCTTTGTAATCAACGAGGAACAATTCAGACACAATAAATTATTGTAAACTTTTTTTTGATCCTTCTGATTTATAACTAATGCATTTAATCATTAATTAATTAAAATCTAAAATTTTGATTCCCTTATATGAAAATATGTTATATTTTTTATTATTTTTAGAATTGTATATCACCTACATATATGGACTGACACTACAAAATTAACATAATTAATAATGCATGAACTTTTAAAAAGATTCATACGAGTAGCACTATTAGAAGTACACATTATAATTAATTAACAACTGAAAGTGATTAACTAAATATTACAAGCATCAATATCATAATTAGCCATTATTCAGGGGACTAAAAGCTAAAACAAAAAAAGTCAACTATGCCTTTGATTCTCAAGTACTTACATGCATCTCTCAATAACAAGCAAGTATATCTTGATCATGAAAAACTTACCTATTTTGTATTTTTACCTTCGATGAGATTTGAACTCGCGATAATTAGTAGGGAATAATAATTTGTTTTCCCTTTCCTCTACTAATTCGAGACAATGATCTCAATAACTTGGATGATTTGCTTCTTAATGATGAGTGATCACCTTCATGATCATCATAAGTGTAATTATCCATAGACAATGATCTCCTTTTTTGTGATGGTAAATTTGTTGATCTCCTCTCTTTAGACATTACCATTGATACACAATGTCTAAGCATGCCACGTGGTTGTACTTTTGATGAAGAAGTAGAAGTAGAAGAAGTATTTTCAACGTTTAAATTCATTTCCGATAGTAAATCTAATAAATACATGACATGTGTTTCTGTTTCTGTTATTGGAGCACGGCAAATGGGGCAACTAGAGTGTGCCACGAACCACTTATCGATGCACGACACATGGAAAGTGTGTCGACAAATAGGCAACAAGCGGACCAAATCTTGATCTTCCAATTCACCTAAGCAAACAGCACACTCATTCTGATCTACATGAAATAATTTACCTTTTTTATGAATTAAATTATAAGATATGATAGGGATTTTTTGTAAGATTTTTTTGTCTACTCCAATAGGTAAGTGAGTTTCTTGGATTGTTGTTGGGCTTATAAGAGTAGTGTTTATAGTTTGTGTATTTCTTCTTCCAAGGCAACATTTGGTTAATATCAAGTGGTATATTAGTATTGCTATTGCTGAGAAAATTATGCCTATCAAAGAGATAATTAAAGGGGCATACAAATATGTTGTTGAAATTGAAGGTTCTCTTAGGTTTTCCATGGTGATATTTCAAGAAAGATTATAATTTGTTATTTGTAATCTTATAACATGTCTGATTTTAAGGTGAGGGAGACAAAGTCTTAAGTAAGACTAAAAGTGGAACTAGTATATAGTATGTTAGTTGAAGATAAACCTAAATATAATGCGTGTGGCATGGACAATAATATTTTTCAGAAAATATGTTTCGATATTGTAGAAAAATGAATTTCTAATGAAAATAAAGGAGACAAATTTTAGATTCCGTAAGTGACATTTCAGTCCTCCTCATCTCACCCCCATCTCCCATGATCCTACCGGCCTCCACTAGTTATACTCCCTCAGTCTCTATTTACTTGTTAAATATTTCTTAATTTGATTTTCCTTTTTACTTGTCATTTTTGACAAATCAAAGGAATAATAATTGTTTTCTTCCTATTATATCCTCAATTTATTAGCATTGAGTTAATGTCATTTGAAAAATATAGTGAGTAAATATGTTTAATACTCTATCAATTAATAGGGATAAAATGGTAAACTCGATATACCAATCATTGTTTTCCTAATAGGTATGCCAAGTCAAAATTTGAAAAGTCAAAGAGAGTAGTATGTTAGTTGAAGATAAACCTAAATATTTTCCGATATTGTAGAAAAATGAATTTTTAATGGTAATAAGAAATACAAGTTTTATAAGTGACATTTCAGTCCTCCTCATCCCCCCATAACTCTACCTCCACCACCCCACTAGTTTTGAATAGAAATAAGTAAGAAAATCATTTATTTTCTATAAAAATATTCTTCAAAAAACCTAAACTATATATGTTGAATGGTTCAACTTAGTTAACTATAATGATTTTTTTTATTTATATATATATATATATATATATATATATATATATATATATATATATATATATATGAAAACATATGGTATTAGACTATTAATTAGTAATATTTTTTGAGTACTTAGAACAATATCCAATAGTAGTACTAATATTTTGTGTGGTTACATTTTATGATTAAGCTTTAAATAATATGCAGAGTAGAGAAACATAATTGACATATGAGTATTTTCTATTATTGGATATGAAATATTAATTTTCTCAACGATTAATTTGTTGATCACCCCTACCATTCCTCACACGATAAGTGATTTTTTTTTTAAAATGAAGAAAATCCTTGCCATAATTTTAGGTAATATTTAAATGGAGGTAGTTGTAAAATTATTTTCAATAAGATGGGATACTTAGTTCTTAATTACTATATTGTTAGCATGACACTTTTGTAGGTCCATGGAAAACGCAAAGGATATATACAAAGCTGTGGTGGGATTTGCAACAAGTGGAAGTTAAGTGGAGATGATGTTTTTCTGATTTTTCATTCGGTGTCTGATATTTGTATTGGGACCTCAACTAATCTGAATACTATGTAAGGTGCATTTAAGGTCCTGACGGGATTTTTTTAATTCTCAAAGCTCAAACTCGAGACTTGTGATTAAGAATAAAGACAAAGCTTTGCTTGAGCATAAAAGGGCAAGAGTTTGTTGTAAGAACTACTGCATTAATATGATCCCTAAACTATTGGAGTAGTTGGTCGGTTGATACTGATGTATTATGGCTGTGTGTTTGTATATGGATTAATTAAGCATTAACAAAATGTACTAATTATAGACATCTCAAATTATAGCTCGTATTTGACTCACATTAAATTAAAGTTGGATTACCTACTTAATACAACTTTTTGGATTGAATCAATCACTTTTCTTAGTTGTTTGCACAAATCATTCTCCTTGCAATAATGTAACGTGCCAAGTGGCAGGGAAAATAGTTTAATCAAAATAGGAGAGAAGAACAATGAAAATAATCTTCCACGAGGCTATTTGGTCCAGAAATTAAACTAATGTACACGAGGTCATAAACAACTATTATTGTTATTTACTAAAGTATTAAGAGAGATAAAAGATAAGAAACAAAGATATTTGAGATAAGATGAAAGTGATTTTTCTTCTCATGTTCTAAATAATAAAATATAATTGTTTTTCTTCACATGTTCGGCATCTAAAAAATTTAGTTCAAATTCTTACACTTTTAAAGTGTTTATACTATTTAGCGTGGGGCACGAGAACTCATAACACTAAAAATGGTAAGTGAAGCATGAGAGCAATTAAGAAGAAAAATAATATCAACATTTGCCTTTCAAGGGCACTGCTCTATCAACGATACAAAATGTCACTTACAGCATTACCAGTATTGTTTTACTCGAAGTCGATGAATATAACAAAATCTATCAAGACATGAAGAAAAAACCACAAGCTGGACAAGACTCAATCACTAAAAATGGAGTCTATTGCTGATGCTGCTTCAGTGTAACATATAGATGCTGCTGTCAAAAATGTAGTACTCAACAGCGGGGCTAAAATCAGAAAACATCTTAATAAGTAGCATCCCTCCTGAGATCTGCTAACCAACAACTGGCAGCTGATTCTGCTCGGCTTACAGCAAGCCAGCTATCTTCAGAGCATTCTCAAAGTCTTCTTCGCTCGTCCATGAGGGTATCTGCATAACGAACATAAAACAATTAACTTGAGTCTACTGTGTTGAAATTTTTTCTCTGAAGTCCATATCTTGTAAGCAATCTATATAATTTCTCAAATAGCACTTATATGTCCGAACTCAATTCCATAAGAAAGTTGTTGTGGCACAATGGGTCACACAAGTCATGACAAGCCATGGTTGTTATAAAATGCAACCTAGCTATATGATTGAGTGACATCTTTGTAATATATTATAGCAAATAAAACAAAAAAATGGGAATCCCCCAACAACAAAACTACTCTTTTAACTCCTTATAGAATAGAACTACACCCTTCTTTTTTCTGCAAAATTTTCTTGTTCCTTTTTTTGTTGAGAAATTGGCCAGATTCTTTTTCCTGTGAAAAGCATACTACAAATTGTACATTCAATCATAATGCTAAATGCTTTGTTCATCTTATCTTTATCTTGAATCGCATCTGCATTTCACTCGGAACTGTATCATACGTTTTTAGTTTTTACTAGTGTGAATTTGCATCCCCACCCCCCTCCTCACACACACAATGAAGAAATTCTAAAGCGGTAAGTTTGTTTGATCTAAACTGGGGGTAATATACTTTAAACTAATTTCAGGCCACAAATTACCAACCCTGTATATAGTTAATCATGATACTATAACCTCCAGCCTTATTTAGAAGACCATGAACATAAGCAGTCAGATGCTAAGCACCTGTATGCACGTATGACCTAATCCTACAAAAAATTTGGGTAGGATCCTAAACGTCAGAAACAAATAAAAGCCCAAAATGCAGTAACGTAATCAGTAGATACATACCTCAGCCACTTGATGGTTGAAATGGCTCTCAATCTTTGACATTAGCATGTTCTCTCGGTCATTGCACAGCAAGTTGAATATCGCACCTGCTCAACACGAGGGAAGTCATATTACACAACGTTTACATAAGTCATAACATTTATATATGGCTCATTTTCAGCCATTAATCTATCAAGGAAGCATGCATAAGAAAGTGACAACATATTACCTTTGCGTCCAAAACGACCTGCTCTACCAATCCGATGCAAGTATACCTCATGGTCTGGCTCTGTTGGACTCTCATGTCTCACAGGGAGGTCATAATTAACCACCAAATTAACCTGCAAACAGATTATAATAGCTTTTAAGATTTTCTAAACGTTAGCCACTAAGACAGAAATCAAGAAAGAAACAGATTAAATAGCATTGCTACACAAGTAGTTTCACATCCAGAAGAAGAAACAAATTTGTATAGCATATATATGGTTGGCAACTGGAAAGCCTCAAATCTTAAGTTACCTGTGATTGGTCAAATCCACGAGCAAGAAGATCAGTTGATATAAGAACTTGTGTCAATCCATCTTTGAACTCCTTGATTATTTTGTCTCTGTCTTCTTGCCTAAGAGCACCTTGAATTGTTGTCACTTCATAGCCATAGTCGACCAATGATTTATGCAACATACTTGCACTGTTTCTGGTACGAACGAATATAATTGTTTGCCCCACCTTCTCTCCTAGTTCAAGTATTTTGTCTTTAATCACCATGACTTTTGAAAGTTCATCTGGACACTGCACTTTATACTGCTTCACTGAATTCAGTGAAAGTTCTTCTTTCTTCACAAACATTTGGTTGTAATCTTGCACAAAAAGATCTTGAACAATTTTTGTCACAAATGCTTTGACATTTTCCCCAAACGTTGCAGAAAACAGAAGCACCTGCAAATTGAGATGATGAAAAAGAAAAGTTCAACATCAATTTTTTTCCTAAGATTCGTCAAATGGGGGAAGCTTATCAGGAAGAATGTATTATAAACAACAAATTAGCACAGACCCGTTCGCAGCCCTCATCACATCCCTTTATTTGCCTAAAATAAACTTAGGTATTGGCTAGCTCTATGAATTAAACCTTAGTTTAAGCCTCAGACTATAGTCAGTACTCACTAAATGAAAACAGTGAAGATTTAGATATTGCTTGATATTCTACTCCCACCCCCTATCCCATATGCGTACATATAGAGGAAAATGAAGCAGCCCCTATTCCTTTTCACTAGTGAGATAAAGACTATTATCTCAAGAAGCAATTTTGCTTCTCTTAATTGTTTTGCAGCTGTGAGTGCTATGTGCATTGTCAGTTGTACTTCAAAGCAAATTTAGTTGGTTTTGGAACACTGAATTTGGCAAACGCTCCATGAAGAAATACCTATTAACTGAGGAAACCTGCACTTCTATTTTGCGTCCTATACTTTTCTAGGAGTTGTTCGTTCTTACAGAGATATATACGTTTTATACGTCTGTAGAAAATACAAAGAAATTTTACTACTTTCTACATTTATTTTTATTTTATATAGTATTGGCCTGAGATGAGTTTAAATGGAATGACATGACTGTGAGAAAGAAGAGACAAATAACCATCTCTTTCTTCTTTCTTCTTCAGCCTAACAGAGATCAAATGGACTATGCTTGAGCATACAACAGAACATTGTATAGAAGTAGCTGAACAGTTGGTAAATTCTTTGTAAGTACCTTAGGCTGTTCTTAACAATCTTTTGAAGGTCTCCATAATTAGAGAATGCAACTTTACCAGTTTCAAGAAAAATGGAGTGACATGATCAGTCTTGATTCACCCTCCACTTAAGTTGAGGCTGAGGCATAGTTACTGCTGTTGTAAAAAATAATTTGATGCACCTAAGGTGTGACTGAACAACCATTGAAGCTGGAATGGACAACGGGAGGCCTGAGTTTAAACCCTAGTAGAGGCAAAAAAACAATGAGGTGGTCTCTTCCTATATCTGTATAGGCCTTCGGTAAAAAGATTTACTTAGTAGGTAAATTATTATAGGTGCAGGTAAGTTGTCCCTGGAACCACCATCATAAGAAAACAAGTATACAATTTGATTTGTAATTCTGACATGCTAAATTTATGTATGCTGCGAAAGTCTCTCTTTTCACTTTTGTATCAGGAAAAATACAATGTGCCACTCTAAGGCTCAACCATTTGAGAGACTCAACTTTGCATGTGGCCTCTAAAGTTTTTCAGACTCTTATTACAAACTAAGCAATTCATAGCAGCAAAAACCTCAAAGAGAATTTCATCATTAGGTGAACTGAAAATTTAAAAAGCACAAAGACCAAACTTTAACCAACCTGGCAGTCAGCGCTGGCTTTAACAATTGCCTTCATTATTCTTATGGAATCATCCTGAAAACCACTCTGTGCACACACACACAAAAAAAACCATTTCAGATACTGAGAATTGATAAAAGGACAAAGCACAAGAGCAAAATCCCTAAAGATGAGATTAGAAATTAGAAACTAGATAACTAGCTCATTATGCTCAACACTACCGTTCATCTTAGAAAGCAAAGGCCAAAATCCATTTTTTTACACCAACAAACACAAAACAAGAAGTGATTCAAATAATTCAAAATTTACATGTATAACAATAAACATCAACAGAAGGGTTAAAAACAAAGGAACAATAGCAAGTGGGGATAGAGAACCAATTACCTCTGCCAACATGTGGTCCGCTTCATCAAATACAAGAATTTTCATGCAACTCATGCCCAGTTTCCTTGCCGTCACCCACTTGTTTATAGTCCCAGGTGTGCCAATCACTACTTGTGCCGTAACAGGTGGCTTTTTTGAAATCGGAATATAGTTGGCAGTATCTGCTGGGATACCTAACTCTGATGTTATGCCAGTGAACTTCCCCATCTTCAATAGCACTTCCATATTCTGCAACATTATCAACCATTTAAAACTAAACCTTCTAAAGTATTTTTTGTTTGTTGAATAATGAAGAAACGGAATAATGACGAAACGTCTTAAGTTCTTCTTTGAAATGTAAAAACACTAAAAAGTATCATTCTTTCCTCAACTTCCTTTTTGATTCTACAATTCCCCATAAAAACCAGCTTAAACCACCACTCCAGATGGCAAATAATCAAATCAAATATGAATACTTGCATCACGTCTGACCATCTCAAAAACTATATGCATGAACACACACAACATAAGCAGCAATGTAGGTAAAGTTTCTATAATATGGATATGTAGTGTAGCATGTACCTTTATGGAAAAAAAATAATAGATATCTAGTGAAGCAGATATAAAACTAAAACACATGCATAATCTGACACGCATAATGTTGCACAAAACTTTCTATTCAGCTAAACATTAAAGTTGTGAAGTAATTGATCCTGCAAGAAATTAATTCTCCAATGCCAACATTATTGTTGCACCCAAAGATAGGCCTAGGTCAGTGATGTTGATCAAAGATCTAGGGAGACTAACAACAAAAAGGGAAACTTGATTTCTTTTTTTTTGATGACCGGGATGTCCCTGCCAGCTTTGGCACACCTCGACTAATTTCACCTCTCACCACAGATAGGAAGAATCACCTAGTGTTTCTCACCACAGATAGGAAGAATCACCTAGTGTTTTGAACCTAAGACGTCATGGCTCTCAAACACTTCATTGACAACTAGGCCACACCCTTGGGTTCCAACAAAGAAAACTTGATTTCTTTCCATCTGCCTAAGCCTTAGTAGGTATACGGAAATTCTTTACCAGTGACAAGATCCAGGTACACTGTGGATGTCCAGGTGCACGCGAAGACAAAAAGAAGAAGAAAAAGGGTATTAGCATCTTATATCATACCTGAATAGCCAATTCTCTGGTTGGACAGATACAGAGAGCTTGAGGGGCAGCAAGCTTTGGATCAATCCGACTCAACATCCCAAGCACAAAGCAAGTAGTTTTACCAGAACCATTATGAGCCTGAGCAATAAGATTCTTGTACGGCGGCGTAAGAATCATAGGCAAACTAATTTCCTGAATCTTGCTAGGACGCTCAAACTTCATCCCTACATATAATCCCTTCAATAGCTCAGGAGATAAGTTCAAATCCTCAAATCGCTTCGCTGATTTGTACATAGTATCGCCAGATGTAACCTACATATTTCATTGATTAAACCTTAATTTAGCTAAAAAAATACAACAAAATCAACTTATTCAAGCTCCAAAGAGTGAATCAAATCCAAAAAACAAAAAAAAAACAATTAGAGTGAGGAAAAACGTACTGCTTGTATGCTGGAATCTTCCGGCTCAGAGAGAGTGGACTCGACTCTTTTGGACTCATCGACTTGTAGAGATCCGATATTTATCTCGGCAGTAGCGTCGTCTTCATTAGAAGCGGAAGACTGCTCAGCTTCATCGATCTCGTCGGCTTGGTCTGCCCAACTTTTGGATTCCGGTGGGTTTGCCGGTGGGTTTACCGTCGTAGAAGCGGAGGATTCCGGGGAGTTTGCCGTCGTAGAAGCGGCGGATTCCGGTGGGTTTGCCGTCGTACAAGCGGCGGTGCTACTGGTGGAACCGGAGGTACTAGAAGAGTCGGCCATTGGAATTGTGGCAGAAAGAGAGAAGCAAAAGTAAAAGAACGATCTGGAGATGTAAATATATGTACACGTAAATTTTGCAGTGTTGCTTTATACTTACGCACGATTAAATTAAATTAACAAATAATTTTAATCATAGTAAGAATTTATTTTGAGAAATTATTCACCACAAAGTTTTTGATTCCACAAATTTAGGGACTCTTAATATTGTTGTTTTAAAATCTATTTTTATATTTAAATATAATATTCATCTTAATAAATATAGTTCTATACCAAAAATAAATAAATTAATAACTATAGAAATAATACAACGTCCTTAATATTTTTTTTGAAACTATCTTTGTAATTTTAAATTAAAGGACAATAGTTAAGAGATATTTGCTATGTTTTGTAGATTGGAAATGCAAGAGCAACAAAGAAGATAATAGTGACTTTGATTAACTTAGTCTATATATTTAAATATAAAATAAGAATATAATTTGGAAGATACAAGTAAAATGAATAGATGTCTACTTTTATCAAAGATCAGAATATTTGAAATTGCATATGTGAACAAGCTTCTTGAATATTGAAAACAAATTCATGATAGTAAAAACTTTGAGAAAATTGATATCTTAAATGTGAAATTATTCGGAAAAAAAAAGACAGCAAATTTAATTGATCAACGAAATTTTAATCATATATATTGATTTATGCCTATTTCAATCAACATTAATCTTTCGTGATAATTAGATTTATTAACCTAAACAAATCATAATTGAATTTTTAATTGCAAATGAAATTCAGATTTTATAATAAAAAGAATCAAATCAAATTTTAAAGCAGAAGATGAAAGGGAAAGTTTTTCTGAATTTGATGTTGCTCCATGACTATTCTTATTGTTTTATGATAATACTAATTTTATATTGCTCCATTGAACTCAACATTGCCCCAAAACCAGTCTAAATTGCTTCTATGACTATCTAGAGGTTATCCTTAATACAGGACTTCCTGACGCAAATTTAAATTTAGCGATAAAGGCGTGCATTCGATTTTTCGAGCTTGGTTTTGAAGAAGTGTAATCCAATTCAAACCAAAATAAATTTGGTTTGGTTTGGTTTTTCTTTTTTCGGTTTGATTTTTTTTTATGTAGTTATTCGGTTATGTCAATAATTAGAAACATAATTAAAGTTATATTTGTAATTTGAAATAAATATATATATATATATATATATATTGAAGTGATAATATTGAATCTCTTAAATATACTTTCTAATATAAATCACAAGTAAAACGTAAAACACAATACTTAAAAGTATATCAATTATAGATGTCCTAACATAAAATATAAACTAATATATATATATATATATATATCGTTTTTTTGGTTTTTCGACTTTTAGTTTTCTAAATCCGAAACCAAGCTAAAAACCAAACAAAGTAAATTATTAATTCAAAACCAATCCAAATTAGAATTCGGTTTGATTTTTTGGTTTAATCCAAATAGTGCACACCCCTATTTATCGGGCTTCAATGTAAATATCGAACACCCGATGAAAAAAAAAAAAAAACTATCCGTCAACCTATTTAAGATCAATATTTCTTTCTTTTTTCTTAGTTTAACTGACAATTTAATAATTAAATAATATTTTTTTATGAATAAAAGTAAGGTTCTGGATACTTAATTAAATAGTATAGATAAAATTTCACGCACTCCTATCAAACAATTTGTTCATAATTTGTACGTTTTAAAATTAAAGACTATATTAGAAAATACTTATTCTAATTTAATTAAAAAAAGATTAAGAAATAATTTTATATTTAAAAAATGTTTACAATTAGTGTGATTTTATATATATAACCTATATTATCAATTTTAAAAATATATGAAATTATTTTATTTTAATTGATAAAACAAAATAAAGAGAAAAACAATATACTTCTCACCTTTTTTTTATTGCGAGTTTAAAAATAAAAACATGAAAGGCGTTTCCATAAAAGAAACAATAATTTTATTAGAAAAAAATATGTTTAAAAAGAAAATATATATATTTATTAGGAGTATTTTGGCCCAATTAAATAAAAATAGAGGTTTTTTTTAGATCAAACTAATAATAATGAAAATATCTTGGATCAAATCATTAACAATAACAACATCTTTTGACGAAATTATTAACGGAAAATATTTTGTTTAATTTGTAAAATTCGGAAAATTGAAAATTCAATTGAAATAACATTTCAGGAAGAAGTTTTTTCCTTTCTTTTTTCGAAATTTGGCTCTACTTATTTGTTGAATTTGTGAACTTCAATACTGTTTTAGCTAAAATTTATTTGTATTTTATTGTGTTTATGCTGCCTGGCAATTGCATGAAGTTGTTGATGATGGTGATGGCGGCTACCGCCGCTATTGCTATTGCTTCGGCTGAAGAAGACGGCAGAATTGGGGCAAGTTTTCCGGCGGGAGTGCTGCGTTTAGAAAGAGTATTTCCGGTGAATCACAGTGTTGAGTTAGAAGAACTCATAGCTAGAGACCGAGCTAGGCATGCTCGAATTTTGCAGAATTTCGCCGGTGGAGTTGTGGATTTTCCAGTTATCGGTTCCTCCGACCCCTTCCTAGTCGGGTATCTTAGTTACTACGATGGATTGGAAAGATTAACTACTTTCTCTGTTCACTTTTATTTGACAAATTTAGCTAATTTTCAGAGCTAAATTGAGACGAAAAATACTATAAGCTTGCAATTCTTCACATATTGATATGATGAAAAAGATGCATTTTAAAATTTTGGTCAAAGTATATAGTGACGGTTCGAGAAGTGAAGTGTGACAAGTAAGAGTGAATGGAGGAGTAGTAGTTTATTTTTGTTGTGTTATTAATGTTTCCATTTTTTTAACCTTCATTGTCAATTATTTGGATGGCAATTTTTGTGAATATCGGGAATGTTTGATTCTTTATGATGTTATGGCCTGTGATACCTCTGGAGAGAGTTTTTGTTTATTTGATGCACACGAGAATTGGTTGAAATGGAAAGAAACTATGTAGTTATTAGTTTCTAGTTTGAGGAAAAATTGTTCAAGAAAAGGTCTTTGGTACTTGGGATTATTATATTGACATTCTGTCATTTGTGCATACATCCATTTTGCATTTGTTGTTTCATAAGGTCTTCTTTTGAAATGGCTTGGAGCGAGAGATTCCTGATGTTTCAAGGTACAAACTGTACTTCATTTACATGCTGATGTGCTTGTTATTTTTTTATTGGTGGTTCGGTAGTTCCTGAGATTGAAAGGTATAGAAAAGCATTCATGATGATGTGCTATCTGTTTCATTGTTGGTGGTGCTTCAATGTCATTTCTATTGATGGAGTTGGTTTGATTCTAGTCTCTTTGCTTTAAGTTCTAATGTAGAATTTTTAGTTAAAATTGATGTGCTTTGTTTTATGGGCATTTCTAATATATGATCAAATATGACATTTTCGTTGTGTTGTTATTGGAGTTGATGATTTTAGTGATTGCTGTTAAGCACTTTGTATATACTGTAAATGTGCGACTCTTTCTACCCAACCAATGTTATTGACCATCATCTTTTTTTGCTGTCATTTAGCATGTATTATACAAAAGTCAAACTGGGATCTCCACCAAGGGAATACAATGTGCAGATTGATACTGGAAGTGATATCTTGTGGGTTACATGTACTTCTTGCAACAATTGTCCTCAAACAAGTGGACTTGGGGTAGACCTTATTTCCTTCATACTGTCGTTACTTCACTTTCTTTATAAATTATGATAAAGCAAAAAAATTCTTTTAGAATTTCCTAACACTATATGTTATTGCAGGTTGAGCTCAACTTTTATGACATTGCCAGCTCATCAACTGCATCTCTTATCTCTTGTTCAGACCCAATGTGTGCTTCGGCTGAGTGCTTTAGCGAAACAAATCAGTGTGCTTACACCTTTCATTATGGAGATAACAGTGGCACAACTGGCTATTACGTGTCAGATTTAATATATTTTGACACGGTCCTGGGGACCTCACTGATTGCCAACTCTTCATCACCTATTGTTTTTGGGTGAGTGTGATTACTTGGATGGCTATATGGATATACTGTTATCTTTATGTGGAACTGATACCAATCATTAATGCCTATTAAAAAGAGATGTCAACCAAAAGAAGCTCCTCCTAATTACTTGATTAATGTGGCGATCCTTTCTTAGAGAAAAGACCCACTAGATGAGGCTAGTCAGTGAAATCAAAATATGGATAAGTTAGAAACTAATGCTATTAGGCTCTAATAGCTAATAATGTGGATTAGCTAATCATTTTGTTCCAAGTAAATTGAATTTTGGAATACTTCTTCAGCAAGGAACTCAATTTTTGCATGACTCTGATTACAGTATTTTTTAAAAATCCATGTGATACAAAATGACTTTATCATTAGCATTTGCTTAATGTTTAGAATAAGCTCGATGTAAGGTTTAAATCAGGTCTTGAAACGCTGATAACAAATATGTCCTCCATTCACCCGCCTTTCATGTTTATGTCGCGAAGTTTCTTTTTAATCCGTTCCAAAAACAATGGCAACTTCCTAAATTTTGGAACCATTTAACTTAAGCTTCACATTTTACCCTTAATGAGTAATGACAAGCATTTATACAAATGTGGCCTGCTTAAGATAACAAGTTTCATAAGTCTTTCTTTAATTCTTGGAGTTGAATCCGGAAGGAGATAAAAGGAAAAGGGTTGACAGAGAAATTCCAATATGCAAGGTATTTCATTTCTTCAATTTCACCTTAGCTTTTGTTTTATTACATAAATCATTGTATCTATTTTCCGTTGATTTTGCTCAAGGTATCCATAATCAGTTGACCAGATCTGGTACCGATCCCACACCCACACTCATGTCGTGTCGGCCTGGGAGAGACACCGAAAGTGAAGAGTCCAAGCAACTTAGATTTAGAAGTCTTGCTAACATGGGACTAAACAAGATCTGTACCATAGAGAAGTAAAAGCTTATCAATATAATTAAATTTTTACTAATCAAGGTTTTGATTTAGTAGCAAAACATACTTCACCTAGAAGCTACCTGAATAATTTGTAACTAGGCAACATGATTCTCTCGACTCGACGGGAAATGCAATGCTTCAATGGTGATTAGATTTGCATAAATACTATATTTATTTCTTTTTGTAGGGAAAGTGAGTAAATAGAGTTGAGTTGCCTCATGCATGGTCTAACATTTCTGCTTTTCTGCTTGAAGATGTCATTGACATAATGTTTGACATTTTTGTATACTTAGGTATTTGATTGTTCTCTCATAATTCTATGTCTATAGGCCCCATTTCTTTATGTTCTCTTTGTTCTATGATGGTAAGTTTTAGCCAGTGCATGCATTTTCTTCTCAAGCTTGGATTTTGAAATTAAAACAGGTGCAGTACCTCTCAGTCTGGGGGCCTGACCAACATGGATAGAGCAATTGATGGAATTTTTGGGCTTGGTCAACAAGGTCTTTCAGTAATATCTCAACTGTCTTCACGTGGAATATCTCCAAAAGTGTTTTCACATTGTTTGAAAGGAGATGGCAATGGTGGAGGTATACTAGTTCTTGGTGAGATTTTGAATCTGAGCATCGTTTATAGTCCCCTTGTTCCGTCAAAGTACGTATTATTGTTTTAATTTCTAAATGATAAATAAATTGTTTTGTTCTAGATTATGCTGTTTAGAAATTAAAAGTTACATATGAAGTGTGCCTTAGGTTATACGATTATCATTGTGATAGTTTGTGATACTGGGAGAGCATGATAATACGCCAAAAATGATCCCATGTGTTCTATTTGGTTCTGGTCGTTATACCTTCTCCACCTTGTATATCTGTTAATGTAGATGATATGTCCTCCTTGCTTAGAATTGTTTGTAAGAAATTTATCATTGGGTTGATACCCTGGGGATTCGTGGTTGTACCAATACCAGTTGACAACAATTGGCCAGTTTCCTATAATTGACCAATTGATCTGCAGATGCAAATATTTAAACCCTACTGTCCCTCCCTCAGCACCAGGGGTGAAGCTAGTAAGAAGGAGGGGAACCCCCTTCATGAAAAGAATTATACTGTGCAAATAGGGTAAAAATTAAAAAAATTGGGTTATATAAAATTGTTGCATCACCTTGACTTTTGGAAAAATTATAGTTTAGTGGTAAAGGGGGTTCAAAAGTTGGTGTTCTGAACCCCCTTATATAAGTACTTGGCTCTGCCGCTCAACATCCCCACCTTCAAAGAAAAAAAAAGAGGGAAGAAGTGATTAAGCAGCATTAGCTTCTCGATATAAATCCACCGTTCAAGACCTTGGTAGAGATTAAGCAACATTAGGCTCTTGATATAAGTCAACAGTCCAAGGGCTTGGTATTCTATTTGGCATTTCACGATGTGTTATGTTTCTCAGCGTAGTCTACATGTAAATATAGTGACAACATCAATACCCACATGGAAATCTTTCAATATATCCATCAATTTAGTTTTGAATGCCAGATGGATTGCTCTTCACATATAGGTAATTAAATGTAACTTACCCAAACATATAGGTTACTTTCATGTACTCAACACTTATTCCACTTTTGATAGTTTTTGATGTTCTCCGACATGCTTGTGCTTCCAATCAGTTATTTGCACTGATAGTAGTGTGTACTCAGAAAGAGGATGGTTGAGGTGTCATCTATTTTGTTTCTTATCTCCAATCTTGCAGGGTTCATTACACTGTATCTCTGCAGAGCATTGCTGTTAATGGGCAAATTTTGCCTGTTGATCCAGAAGTTTTTGTGTCTTCTGGTGATCGAGGAACTATTGTTGATTCTGGTACAACTTTAGTTTATCTTGCGTCAGAAGCTTATGAACCCTTTATCAGTGCTGTAAGTTTTCTATTCCCGATTTATTCCAAGATTCTCAAATTATTATCCACAAGTATACTTCTATGTTGAGTGAACCTGTTATATTTGCCCATTAACTTAATAAAGTTGTACCTAGAGGTGTCAAAAATGAACCCAAACATAGGTAACCCGTCCAACCCGTCCAGAATTTTAAGGGTTGGGCTCATTATAATTTGAGTTGGGTTCAATCTCAACCCATTCAAGTTTTAACCCATATTAAGAGAATCCTCAATTGAGCCCAATTTAATTTCAATTTCAACCCGTTTTAAGACTCTTTATTTGCATAGATGTAATGTATGTTCCTATATTGAAGGTATGATTTATTATCTATTTAATATCTTTTAGGATTTATATATCCATTTGTAACTCTTTTTTTTTAAAAAAAATCTTGAGTTGAATTTCAAATTATGGTTATAAAAGTTAAATATTAATATGTTAAAGTTATTGAGATTAAGCGGATCAAATTGGGCGGGTCAAGACCCAACCCGCTTTTTAGCCCATTTAAGCCCAACCCATTTGAGCCCAAAGTAAACTTGGGCGGGTCAAGACTCAACCCGAATTTTATTTCAACCCATTTTAATATCTCCAATTTCAACCCAACCTGCCCATTTGACTCCCCTAGTTGTACCTATGGACCATAGGCTATGTTTATAATCCAGAATAAATCTTGATCTAAAGATGAATGCTTAAGGTTAGTGGTTATATTCCTATCCTTCAAGCAAGTCACCATCGTTTCTGGTGGGGATTCTTGTCCGGATGGATTAATCAAAGGCTATCCAATTCAGGTTTAGACTTGAGTTCTCCCTCTTCCTAGTAAACTTAAATTACCTTGGCAATTTAATTGGTGATCAAGTAATCATAAACATTAAAAGTACAATTGGAATTGGGTAACGAATTCTAGCAAGTAGCAGTCAATTTATATAATAATCAAGAAAACATAATGATTAGACCTCCAAAAAAGAATCTAACTAAATCATAATAAAAGGTATTCAGTTCATAAAGACACGCTAGAGCAACACAAAGTATTCAAAACACATTATGATAAAGTTAAAATGGATATAGAAAAGCTCTATATTGGACCCTTGATCTTTGGTGAAGCTTGGATCCTTCTTGCTCCATGAGGCTACTGAGAAACAACAAAGTTGGATCACTAAAATGCGTGGATCAGATGGGCATTCCAGGGTGGATGATTCCTTTATCTCATTTTCTGCAGTCTTTTTCCTTTTGATTTCCAAATGCTTCCACGGTTACATTTAGCTTCCAAAGCACCACGATCTAACAAATAACTTCATAGGTATTAATTCAAATTGATAAATTCTCAAAAATAAGCAAAACCTATGGGACATCAGGAACTTCATTTCTTATTTCATAATCAAGACTGATGGGTGAAAAGCTTTCCCATGTCTTCCTGTGCTCCTCCTTGCTGGTAGAATATTTCAGTAAGGGTACTCCATCTAATATGGTTTGACTTCTTATTTTGTGTACCGATATTTCCGCAACATATATTACAAACTTTACCCTCAGCAAAATGAAGTATTGTGGAAACTTCTTTCTGGTAGCTCTCTACCTTTGCAAGGAAGAAAAACTAATTAACAAGTTCTGTCTACTTTTGTTTTAACGTATTCATCTGCAGATAACTGCAATTGTTTCACCTTCAGCCAGGCCAATCATATCAGGGAAAAGGCCGTGCTATCTAGTTTCTTCAAGGTTGTTTGTTTTGTTTTCAATGAATGTTTAATCATAGTTATAAGTACTTAAATGGTCTATACACACCTCTTTGGTGACTTGAGCATGTCCCCCTGTTTCTCAAACAGCATCGAGGATATGTTTCCTCCAGTTTCTCTAAACTTTGCTGGTGATGCATCCATGGATTTAAGACCAGCAGACTACCTTGCTCATATGGGCTTTTTGGTGAGGGTTAAAACCTGCATATTTTGTATTTAAACATCTTCTACGAAAAGGTCATATAACCAAGTTACTTTTTATCTTCAAATTTTTATGAACTTCAAAGATAAGTGACTCTATTTTATGTGTTTAACAGGAAGGTGCTGCTATGTGGTGTGTTATTTTTGAAGAAAATGATCTAGGATTAACAATCTTAGGAGGTTGGTTTCTGGATAAATGGTTACTTCGTGCTTCATCTACATATTAACTTCGTTAGTGGGTGCATAACATTGTGGGTGATAATCTGTATGCATGTGTGCTTGAGTATTGTGGGTGCTTAACAAATTTTCGTTGTAGTTTGGGAGTTTCAGTCCCTTGCATGTTGATATTCTTGAAAGATTCAAAGAATTCTCATTTATGCTGTCAACTACTTTCTCAATTCATGGATGAAAAATATGCTTCCTTCTTAGCCCAGACGCATTTCCTGCTATTACTAGATTTTCTTGGTTCTTTGCTCTTATAAAATCCTTCGAAGCTTTAGACTATCATACTGAGGTTTCAGTGAGGTGAAACAATTGTTAATAAGCCGAAAGATAGCATGTATAGACATCTATCACAGGCAGTTGTTCTCTGATGTTCAAAGAGAGCAGAAAAGTGGAATTCATGGAAAGCTGATTAGTGGAAAGAAAGATTATGATGTGAATGTGGTTGCACTTCCATTTCCGAAGGTTCTGTCTGTATTATAGAGAACACCTTGTGCTATGATCTTTCTATGTGATTGTAAAGATATGGCACCTGGGCCTAACTCAACCCCAAAAGCTAGCTCATGAGGGGAGGTTTGCCCAAGTCTATATAAGGAGACCACTAGTCCATTCCCCTACCAATGTGGAACTTTTACCCACTCTAACACCCCCCTTCACACCCAGGCCCGACTGGCGCGTGGACCGGGAGCCCAAACGGGAATGGACTTGGCTCTGATACCATGTAAAGATATGGCACCTGGGCCTAACTCAACCCCAAAAGCTAGCTCATGAGGGAAGGTTTGCCCAAGTCCATATAAGGAGACCACCAGTCCATTCCCCTACCAATGTGGAACTTTTACCCATTCTAACATTCATGTGAGAAATATTGAAAAAGAATATTATTGAATTGTTGTTGTAGAATTGTGTGTCTACATTATTACATAGAAACCCTATTTATAGACACTATAATAGACACCTTTTCCAACTAGGACACTACAATATAATCCTTTTCTAAGTAGGACACTAAATACTATTCCTATTTCTACTCTAAGTAGGATTGTATATACCTGTTACTATTCTAACACTCCCCCTCAAGCTAGTACATACAAATCATATGTATCTAGCTTGTTACAAATATAATTAATACAAGAATAGATGAGGAGCTTGGTGAGATATCTGCCCGTTGATCACTCGACTTTACAAAATTGACAGTCAATCTCAATGTGCTTAGTCTTCTCATGAGAATACTGGATTTGATGTATAATGTCTCATCAATCTCAATGTGCTTGGTCTTCTCATGAGATAGTAATTGACATACAAGGCTACTAAACTCCCCCTGAGCAACAAAATTAGGTGGTTGCTCCACATAGACTACTGCACAATGCAGCGGTCGCCGGAAAGTGCTCAAAATCAAAACATGCTCATACGCCGGAGTATTAGATTTGATGGCTGAAAGTGATCATAATCTAAGAAATAAAATTATATGTGTAGGGTCGGAATGATGGCACGACGCAACAGGAAAATAGAAATTATATAGGAAAGGTCGGATTGACAGCACGATCCTATTGAAAAAGAGAAATAATATGGGTAGGGACGGAATGATGGCACGACCCTACTGAAAAAAAATTATACGGGTAGGGTCGGAATGATGGCACAACCCTATGCAAATTAGATTTGAGAAGTCACCGGAAAGACGAATGGAACTATGCAAATCAAATCTGACGAGTCACCGAAAAGACACACAGTGCTCTGCAACACAGATATGAGAAAGTAGTTCGGAAAAATCCACGGTACAATGCAAATTAAATATGACAAGTAGTCCGGAGAGATGCACGATGTTACACAAATCAGATATGCAAGAAAAAGGTAGTCACCGGAAGGATGACACAGTGCTACACAAATTAAATATGAAAAAGTAGTCACCGGAAAGATGGCACGGTGCTACACAAATACCGACGGATATGGGGTTGACACAAAACAGCCCTAGAAAGTCACCGGAAATTGATGCACGGTGACGATTGAGTTTTCTTCCCTTGAATATGGGGTTAATGCATATATCATTGGTCCATCTTTTGTTAACATAATCATTGGCCAGACGGACGGCATATATGGGTAATAGCCACGCGCCGGCAGCGGAAGCTCTTTGATTTTCTACCAAGATCGTAGAGGCTCTGATACCATGTGAGAAATATTGAAAAAGAATATTATTGAATTGTTGTTGTAGAATTGTGTATCTACATTATTACATAGAAACCCTATTTATAGACACTATAATAGACACCTTTTCCAACTAGGACACTACAATATAATCATTTTCTAAGTAGGACACTAAATACTATTCCTATTTCTACTCTAAGTAGGATTGTATATACCTGTTACTATTCTAACAGTGATAATGTTGGTTCAAAAGTGCTTGTATAGGCGAGGGAGATTGTCGTCCAGTAGAGCAGTTGTAGAAACGGATGCAAAGTCCTTGGTGTAACGTAGTTCACGGACATAATGTAGCGGCTTTTTGTATATCTTGGTAGCTGTAAATAGTGAAACCAAATTTTTTGTTTGGGCGTGTGTCTTGTTCTTTCCCTTTCATGTAGCAAGTAACAGTGAACTCAAATTGAAGGATTGAGGTCCAAAGTGCTTGGATAGTTTCCAATAGTCCACTGTTGAAAACTCAAATCAAAAGTGGCAATTTTTGACCATCGGCATGTGGCCATAGACTGAAGCTAAAACTAGTATTTGTTGTGAGAAGTGATAAATATAATGCAATATGGATCAATTTTATGTGTGCTTGACTATTTTCTCCTAATACCCTATGAGATGTTCCATTCTTTGAAACAACTATGTAATACTATATCCCTCACGGGAGAAGAGGAGGTTGGTGGGGGAGGGGGGAGGGAATGGGTGTCCTTGATGTATGATCTCATGCTAGATAAAAGTGAGACGATCAAGTGATTATAGGAGTCATATGTTCTATGTGATTTGGAGTGGAAATATTGATGTCATGTAGTTTTGTCATACAATATGTATCTTTGCTGGTTCCCTAAGGGGTTGTTTGGTTCACTTACTAGTTGTATGGGGATTATAATGCAAGGATATATTGTTTATGCAATGATTAATACTGAAGCGCTTGTAATGCGGTGGTTACTACAAACTATAAATTAATTGTCTGGCTATCACTTTGTTCTTATTTGACCAACTGAAGATTGTATTATCTTATGAGGAATTTTATGTTGGGATTATTTGCTTAAATACCACAACTAAACTACCCCTAATTGCATTGTTTGTGTCACTACTGCTCCACTATAGAGAATCAAGAGTAACGATTGAATCTAGTTGACACTCACTTCTCTCTCTCTTTTACAGATCTTGTTCTTAAAGATAAGATCATAGTATATGACTTGGCCCGACAAAGAATTGGATGGGTAGAATATGATTGTAAGTACCATCTTTTAAGATTTGATTCTCGTTGCTTACGTCTCCATACTGCCTCCTTCCTTAGAATTCGTTGATGAATATATACACCCTAGCAATTCTCTATAAGGAGGAGCTCCGATGTTATTCACTTATATAAAATGCTTTTGTTATAGGTTCATTACCCGTGAATGTGTCTATAACCTCGGGCAAGGATGAATTCATGAATGCTGGACAATATGTTAGCAGTTCATCAAGCAGTGTTCCCTACAATCTGCCACTAGCTAGAACTAATGCTTTTCTTTTACTTTTTTGGGAGCTGATGATTGGTTCCTACTTGTGTAGCTTGACTTCACTTTTTCTTGTCGTTTTTCCTTGATATTTGATATACTTTGCTAACTAATATCAATAGAGCTCAGTTGGAAGGATTGTGAGGATTTTGTTGGAAGCAAGTCAATTCTTTTTTCAGTTCTTGCTTCTAATGGCCAAGTTGTAGAAGGTAAAATGTCAGAAGGCATCGGGTTCTTACAGAACAGTAGTTTGTGTATAACATTATAACGATGTAAAAGTGATTCACTGTTGTAGTCAGTTAGTCATTCCGATTTTCATGTCTTGTTCGTAATGTAACACATAATACAGGGAATGTTATTGCGTTTCCTCAATGAGGATTTTGAATTGTCATTTCAGTGTAATAATCTGTTTGCTATTTGATTTTTATATTCTATACTTGGAGACTTTTTGCTCTATAGACACAGCAGAAAATGCTGTGACTTATTTATCTATATGAAGAGAAACTGGCCATTAACATGCTTGATGATGTTCAAATCCATTTCTTTTTAGAAAGTGTATACAGTTGTCGTAATATAATTTATCAAATTATGAATTGGATTAAATTTTACAGAGAATAATATAAACAACAACAATAACATACTCATTGAAATTTCATAAGTGGGGTATAGGGAGGATAGAGTGTACGTAGATCATTCCCCTATCTCGTGGAGGTAAGGAGACTGTTTTAGGAGGATCTCGGCTTGAGTATTACATATCCGAAGGAACAGTAACAACCACAAAAATAAAAAAGTGTTGACTCTGTGTTTGTGTTTGAGTGATATATGAGTCACTGGAGTCATCACAACCAATCATTTTCTTTGACAAGACTTTGGTGCAGAGGAGAAAATTTTGTGAAGGAGCAAACACAACAATGGCCGATCCTGTAATTGGTGCTACTGTTAAAGTTTTGAGTGATAACCCTTATTTTTTAATGAAGGGTTAATTGGTAATTTTAGCAGGTAATAATAATTATAGAAAGGAATAAAGAGAAGGGGCCCAACCCATTATACTAATCAATACTTCACCTTTAAGTAGTTGAAAATTTGGGTAGTTGCTCCTTTAATCTTTCTGGAAAGAAAGCACGAAATTTCACCAGAAGTTTGGCGCACTCACGAGTAGCAAGCTAGCACGACAATGAATTTCTGAGTAATCAGGTATTTGGAGGTTACTTTGTGTCTGTAAGCATATTGTATCAGTGTATGTTGTTGTGTGTTTGTGTCAAATATATATATGTATATATATATATATCAAAGATTGGCTAATAATGAGAGGGCCGTAATTGATAGTAATGATCAGAGTGTAGTATCTTATTCCTTTAAGATAGCAATTGCTTCATTACTGTAGATTCTAAATAGTCTATATTGAATTTTTTGAAATCTGCTAAGAAAGGAGAAAGAAAGGAAAAGAAAAAAAAAAGAAAAAGGTTAATGATTTTTTAGTAGTGGAGGATTGTATGATAATGCTTATGATGTAAAAGAAAAAAAATATTATAATAATATACTAGTGGGTTGGTTGCATGATAAATTAACATAGAAAAGTTCTAGTATGTAGTTATTGGGGGCACTATTTCGGTGACCTTTTGGTCAATTTGCTGAAGTTGTTGTTTTGCTTACATTGTATGGGCACATAATTTAAATGATCAAATTAAGTAGTGGAAGGGGTTTTAACTACTTTAAACCCATCTAGGTGATTTGGACTTACGGGAGCATAATTTTTACCTTATCGAAAGTGGTGCTTGGATTGAGAATTTGAGGTAAGTGAGACTTTAAGTTTTAGTGCTTGCTTTTCAAACCTACTTTGAAAAAATGTGTTTTATCTGTCTGGTCCATGTGTTGGGACAAGCTGTGGGATCCATCCCCATGTGCCAAATTTTGATTTCAAGAGTTGGCAAGATTTGGAAGAGATATTATACATAAAGTTTGATTTTTTTATTGTCATTGATGTCACGACTTTCATCATCACGAACCATTTTTTCCCTATAAAAGGGCCATCAACTCTTCATTCTCAAACACACCAAGATAGAGAGAAAAATCATTTTGAGAGCAAAGTGAGGTATACCATAAACTATATAAGAAAATAGTCTGTGAAGAAAAATAGAGTGTGAGCGATATTTTTAGTAAGGTGGTAAATCAAAAGAGTGTTATTCCTTTTGAGTGTGTAGTAGGCACTTTGAGTGTTGTACTCGTGACTACACAGTGTAAAAATTCCTTGCTATAGTAATATCAGTTGCTTCTCTTGGCCCGTGGTTTTTCCCTTATTTAGAAGGGTTTCCACGTAAAATTATTGGTGTCATTTTCCTATTTTATTTCCACTATTTTGACCATATATATTTTTGTGTCATTTTGCGTTTTCCCAACACAAGCGTGTGCTTGACAGAATGCTAAACATTCTTTTATAAGTTATATGTGGTGTGATATTGGATATCCTTCTTCATTATTGTGATATAGTTACTAGGAGCATATATATATCTGTCGTAATATGTTAGGGGAATACCTATGCTGCCGTAATATGTTAGGGGAATACCTATGCTGCCGTATTATGTTAGGAGCCTTGTACATGCTGCCGTAGTGTACTTTGGGGCATTACATATGCTGTCGTGGACTTGTCGGGGTCCTAGGCCGATCTCCTACACTGCCGTTTATGACAAGCTTTGAGTGTGGATTGAGTTTGAGACCTTTGGTGTCTTTTTTTTCTTTCAAACATTGATCTGGACTTATTGATTATTATATTATGAAATATATTCTGGTGCATATCATTACGTGTTTGTGGTATAAATGTATTTTCTAACACTTGTTCCAGGGGTATTAAGGTAGCGAGTCGAGGATCTTACTGGGTATATTTTCATATAGCTCACTCCTTACATGCATGTCTATACAGATACTATTGCAGAGGGTGAGACTAGCGGCTGACGAGCTCGTTCGCGTAGATTCTGCTACTGAGGTGAGCCTTCGCATTGTTCGCGGAGGCTACTATTTCAACTTTTGCTATTTATAGTTTATGACTTTTTTTTCTTGGGGTTTGCATGCCCGACAATTGAACTCATGTAACTCTATTAGATGCTCCATGATCTTATTGTGGGATTTGGGCTAGAGACATTAGTTAAGTGATGTTTTCTTTTCATAAATCGATATACGATTTTGGTTGGATAGTGATTTCGTTTTGATGAGTATTGATGAGTTGCACATGTCATATCTTTGTGCTTAAATGATTTGGTAAGTGTGTGGATATTTGGTACGTCCGGCAAGTGGTGTTAGCGGGTGCCAGTCACACCTAGGGGGTGTCATCGGGGTGTGACATTTTGCTTGACAAGCTTCTTTCTCCCACTGTTGAGGAGGTCAAAAGTTTAAGGAACTGCAAGAAAGATCTTTAAATGCCGACAAAAAATGTATCCTTAATCCAAGCTTTCATTCATGATGCTGAAACACGACAAGTCGAAGATCAGGTTGTGGAAAAATGGCTCAAGATGCTTGAGAGAGTTGCTGAAAATACTGACAATGTGTTTGATGAATTCACATATGAATCTCTCAAAAGACAAGTGAAGATTCGAAACAATCCAATGAAAAAGGTCAGTGATTTCTTTTCTCATACAGCTTTTAAGAGCAAAATGTCTCGAAAAATCAACAACATCAATGAAGCGTTGATGGCTATCAACAAGTTAGCCAAAGACCTCGGTCTCCAATCATTGATGGTTCCTCCTCGGCAAATACTACTAATTCGAGAAACAGATTCCGTAGTAGTTGCTTTGGATGTTGTTGGTAGAGACAAAGATGTTGCTGAAATAAAGGAGAAGATATTGACCTTGAGAGAGGATGTTGTTCTATCCACCATTCCCATGGTGGGTATGGGAGGTTTAGGGAAAACAACTGTGGCAAAGAGAATTTACAATGATGAACACATCAAGCAAATCTTTTAAAAGAGAGTTTGGTTGTGTCTAGCTGAAATGTTGGAGACTAAGAGCTTTCTTGAACTGATCCTCGAATCATTGACATAAAGGAAAGTTAAGGTCCAGAGCAGAGATATACTAGTCAAGAAGCTCCGAGATGAACTGGTAGGAAGGAAGTATTTGATTGTCCTGGATGATTTGTGGCATGTTGACTCTATATTGTGGGATGAGTTTATGGACACCTTGAGAGGAATAAATTCTTCCCGAGGAAACTTCATTCTCGTGACTACTCGTATGGAACAGGTGGTGTCCACAGTAGCAGCTGTAGGTCCTCATAAGTTGGAAAAATTAGCAAAAGATCATTGTTGGTCCATTTTCAAACAAAGAGCGTTTGTTGATGGGGAAATTCCAGAGGAATTAAGTTGCTTGGGCAACAAGATTGTTAAAATGTGTCAAGGTCTACCGCTGGCTGCAAGTGTGTTGGGAGACCTCTTACACAGTAAGGAAATGTTAGCATGATGGACAGCTAAATAATTGTATATATTAATGTACTTATATAGTGCTATAAATTAGTATTATCATATAGATTTGTTGTAGAATCAGAGAAATAATTATTGAGATAGAATTGCTGATTTAGAGGGATACCAAGCAGATTTAGAGGGATTGAATAGCAGATTTGTAAAGATAGAATAGCTGATATTTAGGGATAGGAATGACGGATCTTTAGAGATATGTAATCTTTATACTCTCTATATAATGGAAACACTCTCTCATTTGAGGAGCATTGAGCAGAAAATTGACAGGAAAAAGATGAATGGCAGGCAATTCTTGATGGAAACCCTGCAGGTGAAGATGATAATCGAGAAAATAGCATAAAGAAAATCCTAAAACTCAGCTATGATTATCTACCATATCCACATCTGAAAAAAATGCTTTGCTTACTTTGCAATGTTTTCAAAAAATCTTGAGTTTGAAAAGGAATAACTTAGCCAACTCTGGATGACAGAAGGCTTTCTTCGTCCCATGTCAAGAGATCACCATGATGGAAGACATCGGGAACAAGTTCTTTCAACTCTTGTTGCGAAATTCCTTGCTGCAAGATGTTAAGCTAGATGAGCATAACAATATAACACAATGTAAGATGCATGATCTTGCGCATTATTTGGCTGGAGATATCTTAAAATCTAAACTATTTGTTTCGAAGGGTGATGGTGTAGAAAATCTTTCTCATGTGCGATACTTTGGATGGGACTCACCATGTGATCAAATAGATAAGATAAATGAGCCAGGACGTTTGTGCACACTGTTTTGGAGAAGCAATTATATATCGGAAGATATGTTGTTGAGCTTTAAGTTCTTGAGAGTTTTAAATTTGTCCAGTTCAGGAATCAAGGATTTTTAGCCAAAATCGGGAAGCTAATATACTTGAGATATCTTGATCTCTCCAAAACTAAGATCACAACCTTGCCCCACTCCATTTGCGAGCTCTATAATTTGCTAACACTTAGAGTCAATAACTGCTATTCACTCAAGGAACTTCCATATGAGATGGGAAATATGATAAGTTTGAGACACATATATTGTTATTCTCGGTCTCAGATGCCACTAAACATGGGACAATTGACTTCTCTTCAGACCCTACAGTATTTCAATGTGGGTTTAGAGAAAGGGCATCGAATAGAAGAATTAGGTTGTCTGAAGAACCTTAGAGGTGAATTGACGATCAATGAGCTGGAATTGGTCTGTAGTATTAAAGAAGCTCGAACAACATATTTACAAGAGAAATTGAATATTTACAAGCTGGCATATGTGTGGTTCCATGATGATTCAGAAGGCTGTGAAACCATTGTTGAGCATGTATTGGATGGTCTTCAACCACATACTTGTTGGGAAAACGCGGACTAACACAATAATATATATGGTCAAAATAGTGGAAATAAAATGGGAAAATAATGACACTAATAATTTTACGTGGAAACCCTTCTAAATAAGGGAAAAAACCACGGGCCAAGAGGAGCAACTAATATTACTATAGCAAGGAATTTTACACTGTGTAGTCACGAGTACAACGCTCAAAGTGCCTACTACACACTCAAAAGGAATAACACTCTTTTGATTTACCACCTTACTAAAATATCGTTCACACTCTATTTTTCTTCACAGACTATTTTCTTGTATAGTCTATGATATACCTCACTTTGCTCTCTAAATGATTTTTCTCTCTATCTTGGTGTGTTTGAGAATGAAGAGTTGATGGCCCTTTTATAGAGAAAAATTGGTCCGTAATGATGTAAGCAATGACATCAATGGCCATAAAAAAAATCAAACTTTATGTATAATATCTCTTCCAAATCTTGCCAACTTTTGAAATTATGAGATTTATCAAAGTTTGGCACATGAGGATGGATCCCACAATCTCCCCCTCCAGACCCATTAACCGGAAGGAGGTATCTCCATTTTCTTTAGAGAGAGCTCATACCGACAAGTTCTTTGCATAACTCGAACTTGTCTTTTGGTATCATCTTGGTCAGCATATTTGCGGAATTTTCAATTTTGTGGATCTTTTTGACATGAAATGATTCACTTTCCACTTTCTCACGAATCCAATGATATCTGACGTCGATGTGTTTTGTCCTTACATGGTACATGGAGTTCTTGCTCAAGTCTATTGCACTCTGACTATCACAATAGACAACATACTTCATCTGTTGTAATCCAAGCTCTTGAAGAAATCGTTAGAGTCATATCATCTCCTTGCCGGCTTCAGTAGCCGTAATATATTCATCTTCAGTTGTAGACAGTGCAACATACTTCTGCAACTTCGACTGCCATGATATAGCTCCCCCTGAAAAAGTAAATAAATATCCAGTAGTGGATTTTCTGTTATCAAGGTCACCTGCCATATCATCATCTGTAAAGCCCTTCAAGATTAGATTTGATGCTCCAAAACACAAGCATTCATCTGAGCTTCCTCTAAGATACCTGAGTATCCATTTCACAACTTCCCAATGTTCTTTTCCGGGATTGTCTAGAAATCTGCTGACAAGACCAACTGCGTGAGCAATATCAAGTCTAGTGCATACCATTGCATACATTAGACTTCCGACTATGGAGGAATATGGAACTTTGGCCATGCTATCTTTTTCCTCCCTAGCTTTAGGACACATCTTCTTGCTCAACTTCATATGACCAGCAAGAGGTGTGCTAACATACTTAGCACTCTTCATATTGAAGCGCTCCAGTACACGTTCAATGTACTTCTTTTGAGACCAGTGGATCTTTCTTTCATCTCTAAGATGAGTGATTCTCATGCCCAAAATTTGCTTGGCATGACCCAAGTCTTTCATAGCAAAAAACTTACACAATTCTTTCTTCAACTCGTCAATCTTGGAAGTATTCTTGCCCACAATCAACATATCATCCACATATAGCAAGAGGATGATAAAATCATTGTCAGAAATTTTTTGTACAAATACACAATGATCTGAGAAAGTCTTCTTATAGCCTTGCTCCCCCATGACAGATTCAAACTTTTTGTACCACTGTCTAGGAGCTTGCTTTAGGCCATAGAGACTCTTCCTGAGTTTGCACACAAAATTTTCTTTACCATTTACTTTGAAGCCCTCAGGTTGTTCCATATAAATCTCTTCTTCTAGGTCACCGTGAAGGAAAACCGTCTTCACATCCATGTGCTCAATCTCTAAATTAAGACTAGTAGCCAAACCTAGAACTGTACGTATGGAGGACATTTTCACGACAGGAGAAAATATTTGGTCAAAGTCAATACCCTTTCTTTGACCAAATCCTTTAACAACCAATCTAGCTTTTTATCTGGGCTTCAAGTTGTGTTCTTCAACTTTAACTTTGAACACCCACTTGTTCTTCAAAGCTCTCATGCCTTTAGGCAATTTCACCAACTCATAAGTGTGGTTCTCATGCAGAGACTTCATCTCATCTTGCATGGCTTCAATCCATTGATCATTGTGCTAATCTTCCATGGCCTCCTCATAGCATTTAGGTTCTCCTCCGTCAGTGAGTAACACATACTCATTGGGTGAATAACGAGAGGAAGGAACCCGCTGTCTTGTGGACCTCCTAAGCGGAATATTTGATTCATCCACAACTTCATGAGCAGAAGGATCATCAATAACAACATAATTGTTATTATCAACATCAACGTGTTGATCCGATACATGATTCTGGGCGTCACTATGATCATCAAGCCCACCAACATCATGCACACTTGTGTGAGGAACTTCATCAAGATGAACTATGCCATCAAAACTTGAAGATTCTAGCTTCTCCGCTTTGTCAATATCTTTAATGGTTTGATTCCCCATGAAAACAATATCACGGCTTCTCACAAGTTTCTTCTCAATTAGATTATATAGCCTCTAACCAAATTCATCAAGGCCATATCCAATGAAGATGCATTGCCTTGTCTTGGCATATAACTTTGACCTCTCATCTTTTGGCACATGTACAAAAGCTTTGCAACCAAATACCCTCAAATGGTCATAGGAAACATCTTTTCCATACCAAACTCTATTTGGAACATCACTTTGCAAAACAACAGTAGGAGACAGATTAATAACATGTGCAGTGGTCAATAAAGCCTCACCCCAAAATGAGTTCGGCAATTTTGCTTCAGAAAGCAAACATCTAACTCTTTCCATCAAGGTCGTGTTCATTCTCTCTGCCAAACAATTAAACTGAGGAGTCTTAGGAGGAGTCTTCTGGTGTCTAATACCTTGATGCTTGGAGTATTCGTCAAATGGTCCACAATATTCACCACCGTTGTCAGTACGAATACATTTAAGTTTCTTTCCAATTTCTCTTTCAACTGAAGCCTGAAACTGCTTGAAGACACCTAACACTTGGTATTTAGTCTTCAAGACATAGACCCAAAGTTTTCTCGAGCAATCATCAATAAAGATGACTAAGTAGAGTGCACCACCCAATTTTCTTGTCCTCATTGGGCCGCATGAATCAGAGTGCACCAACTCAAGCAACTCTGTTTTCCTTGAAGGAGGGTTAGACTTAAAGGAAACTCTATTTTGTTTTCCAACCAAGCACTGCTCACACTTTTCTAATTTAGAACTTTGGAAATCTGACAATAATTTATTCTTGGCTAGAACGTTAAGTCATTTGTCACTGATGTGGCTAAGCCTCTTGTGCCATAACGTCGAAGAGCTATCGCTCTCAACTGCATTCACCATATCAGCACAAGTAGAAGTCGTAGTCCAGTATAGACCACGACGTTTGTTACCACGAGCCACAACCAAGGAACCCTTAATGAGTTTCCATTTTCCATCACCATTGGTACTAACATATCCTTCATCATCCAAAACACCAACAGAAATTAGGTGCAGACGAACATCAGGTGCATGTTTCACATTGTTCTAAACTAGTTTAGCTCCAACACTAGTTTCCAAACAAATTGTACCAATACCAACCACCTTTGATACAGCCTCATTGCCCATACTCAAGGTTCCAAAATCACCAGGAGTACAGGAAGATAAAAAATCCTTCCTTGATGTCACGTGAGATGCGGCACGACTCACAACCTAGCTTGACTCATCACAAGCAATATTTATCAGATCCGCGTCAAGGACAGTAACCCGATCTTCGGTGGTGATGGTGGCTAGGCAATTTTCATTGCCATCTTTTTTATTTTCCTCTTTGTCTTTGTTCTCCCTCTTCAACTTACGGCAAAACTTCTTTGTGTGCCATTTCATGCCACAATGATAGCACTCAATATCCTTAAGTTTGCCTCTAGATTTGCTTCTGTTGTGTTCTCTATTTTGAGAACCACTAGTTTTGTTTCTCCTCCTAGATCCAGTTATTAGCACATCCAACGAAGAAGAACCTTGAGATTTTCTTCTCATCTCTTCGTTCAAGACACTGCTCTTGGCGGAGTCCATAGAGATCACACCATTCGGAGCAAAATTTGATAAAGAAGTTCTAAATGTTTCCCAAGAGTCTGGTAGGGAACCAAGTAGAAGTAAGCCTTGAATTTCTTCATCAAATTTGATGCCCATAGCAGATAACTGGTTCATGATCCCCTGAAAATTATTCAGATGATCTGTCATCGGAGAACCATCATGATACTTTAAACTCAGCATTTGCTTTATTAAGAACATTTTGTTATTGCCAGTCTTCCGAGCATACAAACTTTCAAGATGCTCCCATAGGGTTCGAGCATGTGTCTCCCCAGAAATATGGTTCAACACATTATCGTCAACCCATTGCCTTATGAATCCATAAACCTATCTGTGCAACAGATTCCACTCTTCATCGTTTTATTTTCAAGCTTTATAGTGGTAAAGATTGGTTGATAAAAATTCTTAACATAAATCAAATCTTCCATTTTCCCTTTCCAAATGGCATAATTAACACTATTTAAAGTAACTATTCTACTTGTATTGGCTTCCATCGTTTTCCCCCAAAAATATAACTATTGCAAACCAAAGTAAATTTTTTCTGATGTGGAAGTTCAGACTATGCTGCAACCACATAGCATACTCAGATAAAACCTTGGCTCTGATACCAATTTGTTGGGAAAATGCAGATTGACACAAAAATATATATGGTCAAAATAGTGGAAATAAAATGGGAAAATAATGATGCCAATAATTTTACGTGGAAACCCTACTAAATAAGGGAAAAAACCACGGATCAAGAGGAGCAACTGATATTACTATCGCAAGAAATTTTACACTGTGTAATCACGAGTACAACGCTCAAAGTGACTACTACACACTCAAAAGGAATAACACTCTTTTGATTTACCACCTTACTAAAATATCGCTCACACTCTATTTTTCTTCACAGACTATTTTCTTGTATAGTCTATGGTATACCTCACTTTGCTCTCAAAATGATTTTTCTCTCTATCTTGGTGTGTTTTAGAATGAAGAGTTGATGGCCCTTTTATAGAGAAAAATTGGTCCATAATGATGTAAGCAATGACATTAATGACCATAAAAAAAAATCAAACTTTATGTATAATATCTTTTCCAAACCTTGCCAACTTTTGAAATTATGAGATTTATCAAAGTTTGACACATGGGGATGGATCCACAATACTAACTTGAAAACCTTAGAAGTAAAGAACTATTTAGGTACTAGATTTACTTCATGGTTCAGAGAAGAATCGCTACCAAATTTGGTCAAGTTGAAATTAAGTGGTTGCAAAAGATGTAAAGAAATTCCATCGCTTAGCCAACATAAATTGCTTCGGCATCTTGAGCTATTAAAGAGGGGTAGTTCAATCTTTTCCCACCCCTTCTAAGCCTAACCCACGACGTTTTTACACCTAATTAAGGGTCTAAATGGTGTTAAATTATTCTTTCATGTTCTTTAACACTTAGAAGATTCAGAGCAGAGCTCCTAGAGGAGAATAGCTAGGGTTTTCAAACATTCTTCAAGATCCTTCAAGTTTCGCCAAGAACTTCGTTCTTCCCAGGTATGTAAGGCTATCACAGTGTTGAACCAGTTCGTCCACACGCCCTATGCACATCAGAATTTCAGAAAAGAGAAATCTAAGGTTTTATTCCTTGTTTTTGAGAAATTTCAAGTTAAGCCTATTGTTGAATTCTAATTCAATTCTTGAGTTATTGTATCTATATCATTGAGTACTATTGTGATATTGTTCATGTCTACATTTCGGTATGAACCCTATTTATTGAGTTGATTGTTCATGACTAATTTTCAGCATGAACCCTATAATTTGAGTATTCATTGAGTAATTATTGAGAACTTCTTGAATCGAACAATTATCTAAAAATTTACTTTTCTGTGAAAATAGAGAGGAGTTTTGAGGAGAGTTTAAAGAGACATTTTGAGTAAAGTTTTAGAGAACTATTGATTTTTCAAATTTATCATTTTTACTGTGAGAAAGAGAACTTTGATTTATATAAAGAGTTAAAGGAGTTTTGAGAGATAACTGAGACATTGCCTCTTCAAGAGTATTTTTTTTTTGAGTAATTACCTCAAAAATAGAGAAAGAGTATTTCTACTTGAGCATGAGTATATATAATCATTGGGAGTAGTATTGAGCACCGATATGGAGATGAGTTCAGATAACTCGAATTCCTTATAAACCATGTATGCCAGCATGGGTAAAGGATTCATACTTTTTAGATGATTTTCTTATGCCTTCGGGTAGAGCTTAGTGGATACACTTAGTTGAGGTTGTTCTATACCCCGGCAAGGTATAGGACAGTTCTGGCAGCGTGAACGAGAAGGTGTATCATCACTTAACTCATAGTGATGGTTGTCGGTTAGAGAATCTCCCAAATAGAGTAAAGAGTACTTTTATTATATTTTCGCATATAATTTTCTTTGAGTTATTATATTATACTTTGTGAAGCTTAAAATGATATTATCTTTATTTATGTTTTACGTTGAGTTGAGCTGAGTCAAGTTGAGTTTAGTTTAGTTGAGTTTAGTTGAGTATTTCTTGCCGCCTGGTCAGTTCAGTATATGCTTTTATTGCATTCTTTCGGTAAGAGTTTAAATGAGTTTCCCATCATGATTTATATTATATTTCATTTGAGTTACTGCCAGAGTTTCAATTCAGTTATTTTGTTATTCAGCTATATTACATACTTGTACATTCAATGTACTGACGTCATTCGACCTGCATATTTTAATGATGCAGATACAGGTACTTAGGATCATCAACAGGAGTTCCGTTGAGATTACTTCATCCGCTTGTCACCTTTTGAGTAAGGCCTCCTTGGTTCCGGAGGACTCCAGTTATATAGGTTGTTAGTAGTAGCTCTTTGAGGTGTCGTGGGTCTTATCACGATATCCTTCCTTAATAGTAGAGGCTTCAAAGATAGACAGAGTCGAGGTGTTCCTCAGTATTTACTTTTTGTTGTGTTATTTTATAAACTATAAGTATTACTATTGAATATTGTCCAAACTTTATAAGTTGAGTATTTGAGTTTATCATATTTAATGAAATTTTAAGCCTATTATTGCTTGAGATAGTTTTCCGCTTGTAGTCAGCCAGGATGAGGGTTCGCTTGGGGACCAGCAATGGTTCTCGAGTGCCGGCCACGTTTAGGGTGTAGGCTCGGGGCGTGACAATTATTGTATTGTTTTACTAGGTTGGTTATGTTTTGTATGCATGCAATGTAAGCTTGGTTGCGTTTCTAGCATCATGAGGGACGTTCATCCGTTTGGTTGAAGGATTCTCTACTCTCATTGGACCAAACATCTCCATGTAAGCTTCTTCCCAATGTTTAATCTCCTAGATACCATAGTTTGCTTTGTTTTTATTGATTGTTTTGCACGATTATCGTTCAACAAAAGAGTCTATCTCTTAATCCTCAAATATTATAATGCTCTTCGTTATGGGGTATAGTGTGTTAGCACATTGGACAGATTCTAATAGCTGTACATATCTATGTTAGAACTCTAAATATTTGTGTAATTATGGTGTCACTTGTTTTCCACATGTAGGAGATACCAGGGATCAATGTAGCATATTTTCAGAGATATTACATCTAGGAATAGCAGATATTTAGAGATGTAAACCAGAATTCTTTCTATTTAATGGAAGAACTCTCAATTTGAGAGTATTCATTCAGCAAATTTGACTCTGGATAAAGACAATTTCTCTTTCTCTTTAGGAAAGTGAAGTGTTTGATTGACATAAATTGGCTTGTCATGGTAGACACAATCAGTTTCTTTGGCAATTGGCATAAGAGAACGTGAAACATAGAGGGGAAAAACGACCCTTTGTGTGGCCACTTTATTATCGATTATCTGGTGAAACAGTATAGGTAACAAAGCCATTTCATCATAAGCCTTAGATGCAAGACAGATTTCACTCTTCAACAATATTTCCTTTAATTTTCATGGGACTTATCGGAACATTGTGCACATTGGTGCCTTTGGGGACGGTGATTGCACAAACTGGATAGGTCTTGCTTTCTCCTAAATTTCCTCTTTGTTTAGTGGTTGCTTGTAATGACCCGCGTCTCCATTTTCCAAGAAGGAAATGTGTGCCAAAACTGACTTATAACTATTTCCTGTGTTTCAGATGGTTGAAACAACGACATGGAAAAGACTACAGAGTTTCATAGTCATGATTGTCAAGGGAAATTGCATTTCGTAAATTCACTTGCATTTGGCTGGAACTGGAATTGAGATACTATTTCTGTATGTGGAAAATTCTGGACTAAGATCTGTCTGCTGAGGCCTTTCTTGCATTGTGTACATGCTACACCTGCCTTTTCTTGTATATAGAGATATTGTCTTCAGCAAACAGTTTTTTAATTATTTTTTTTAACGATGTGTGGGGTTAGGCTTGACCCCTACCACGTCTGTAACATCCAAAAAGTTACAAAAACAGAAGGGGACATGGACCTAACTACCAGCAAACAGTTTATATTCGCTTAACTTTTGTATCATTGCCTAGTTGATAGCTTCTTTAATGTATCTCTGTTTTTCCTTTCGAAATTTATCTTGGCTTATGTTAGTGCACATTATGATGGATTAAATTTAAAATATGTGTTCCAAATCAACAATTCCCGCATATTTCTATATTTTGTTTTGAAAAGGAAAGTTAGTTTTGTGTTGGTTTGTTTAACCTCCAACTTGTCATCATAGCCTAATATAAAAGTCCACTACTTCCATAGTCATTTTAGCAGGAAATAAAATTTCCGGTACTTATTTATCAACGCGGAAGTTCTAAATTTTTAGGAAAAAATACTTGAAAAATAAAAATCAATATTTCAATTTCTGGCATTTTAAATGTTAGAGATATCCTTAATAACATTTAACCATAGTATTTTCCTAAAAATTGAGATTTGTCACATCATTAAATAAGTATGGAATTGTATCTAATCATAAACAATATTTTCTACATATACCAAACAAAGGTAAATAGTGTTGACTCCTCCATGTTTCTGATTGAGAGATACTTGTATTGTTGGAATCATTACTAGGATTCATTTTTCTACTGTCTAAAGAAGACTTTGGTGCAGAGGAAGAAGACTTTGTGAAGGAGAAAACACAACAATGGCCGATCCTGTAATTGGTGCTACTGTTCAAGTTGTGCTAGAAAAGTTGCTTTCTCTCACTATTGAGGAGGTTAAAAGTTTAAGGAACTGCAAGAAAGATCTTGAAATGCTGACAAAAAATGTATCCTTGATCCAAGCTTTCATTCATGATGCTGAAAGACGACAAGTTGAAGATCAGGCTGTGGAACAATGGCTCAAGATGCTCGAGAGAGTTGCTGAAGATGCTGAAAATGTGTTTGATGAATTCAGGTATGAATCTCTCAAAAGACAAGTGAAGATCCGAAAAAAGGTCAGTGATTTCTTTTATCATACAGCTTTTAAGAGAAAAATGTCTCGAAAAATCAACAACATCAATAAGGAGTTGAGAGCTATCAATAAGTTAGCCAATGACCTCGGTCTCCAATCACTGATGGTTCATCCTCGGCAAATACTACCAATTCGAGAAACAGATTCTGTAGTAGTTGCTTCTGATGTTGTTGGTAGAGACAAGGATGTTGCTGAAATAAAGGAGAAGATATTGACCATTAGAGAGGATTTTGATCTATGCACCATTCCCATAGTGGGTATGGGGGGTTTAGGGAAAACAACTGTGGCTAAGAGAATTTTCAATGATGAACAAATCAAGCAAATCTTTGAAAAGAGAGTTTGGTTGTGTCTACCTGAAATGTCAGAAATTAAGAGCTTTCTTGAACTGATCCTCGAATCATTGACTGAGAGGAAACTTGAGGTCCAAAGCAGAGATATAATAGTCAAGAAGCTCCGAGATGAACTGGCAGGAAGAAAGTATTTGCTTGTCCTGGATGATTTGTGGCGTGTTGACCCAACATTGTGGCATGAGTTCTTGGACACTTTCAAGGGAATAAACACATCCAGAGGAAACTGTATTCTTGTGACGACTCGTATGAGACTGGTGGCGTCCACAGTAGCTGTAGGTCTTCATATGTTGGGAAAATTATCAGATGATCATTGTTGGTCCATTTTCAAAAAAAGAGCATTTGTTGATGGGGAAGTTCCAGAGGAAATAGTTATCATGGAGAGCAGGATTGTTCAAATGTGTCAAGGTCTACCGTTGGCTGCAAGTGTGTTGGGAGGACTCTTATGCTACAAGGAAAAACATGAATGGCAGGAAATTCTTGATAGCAACTCCCTTGTTGCACGTGAAGATGATATTGGGGAAAATAGCATTAAGAAAATCCTAAATCTCAGCTATGTTTATCTACCATCTCCACACCTGAAAAAATGTTTTGCTTACTTTGCAATGTTTCCAAAAGATTTTGAGTTTGAAAAGGACCAGCTAATACAACTCTGGATGGCAGAAGGGTTTCTCCGTCCATGTCAAGAGACCATTGTAATGGAAGACGTTGGGCACAAGTTTTTCCAAATCTTGTTGCAAAATTCCTTGCTGCAAGATTTTAAGCTAGATGAGCACAACATTATAACACACTGTAAGATGCATGATCTTGTGCATGATTTGGCTGGAGATATCTTAAAATCTAAACTATTTGATCCGAAAGGAGATGGTGGAGAAATTTCTTCTCAAGTTCGATATTTTGGATTGGACTCACCAATTGATCAAATAGATAAGATAAATGAGCCAGAACGTTTGTGCGCACTGTTCTGGAGAAGCAATTATATATCAGAAGATATGCTGTTGAACTTTAAGTTCTTGAGAGTTTTAAATTTGTCCACATCAGGCATCAAGGAGTTGTCAGCCTCAATTGGCAAGCTAATATACTTGAGATATCTTGATCTCTCCTACAGTGGGATCAAAGCCTTGCCCAACTCCATTTGCAAGCTCTACAATATGCAAACTTTGAGAGTTAGTAAATGCTTTTTACTGAAGGAGCTTCCAGATGAAATGGCAAATATGATAAGTTTGAGACACATTTATTACAATTCTCTGTGTACTGATAATAAGCATTTTCAGATTCCATTTAACATGGGGAAATTGACTTGTCTTCAGACCCTACAGTTTTTCAAAGTGGGTTTAGAGAAAGGCCGTCGAATAGAAGAAATAGGTCATTTGAAAAACCTGAGAGGTGAATTGATGATTGGAGGTCTCCAATTGGTATGCAATAGAGAAGAAGCTCAAACAGCGTATCTACAAGAGAAACCAAAAATCCACAAGCTGAAATATGTGTGGTCCCATGATGAACCAGAAGGATGTGAGACCAGTGATGAGTACGACGTGTTGGATGGTCTTCAACCGCAACCTAACTTGAAATCTTTAGCAGTAGTGGACTATTTAGGGAATAAATTTCCTTCATGGTTCAGTGAAAAGTTTCTACCAAATTTGGTCAAGTTGAAATTAAGTGGTTGCAAAAGGTGCAAAGAAATTCCATTGCTTGGTCAACTGAAATTCCTTCAGCATCTCGAGCTGGTAGGGTTCCATAAGGTGGAATGCATTGGACCTACATTTTATGGTATTGATGGTAGCAATAATGGATCAAGCAGCAATAACGCCAATATCCAAGTGTTTCCGTTACTCAAAGAGCTAGTATTGGAGGATATGCCTAGCCTTACTGAGTGGAAGGACGTGCACTTGTTATCAAAAGGAAATGGTGGTAGGGACATACTTGGAGTTAGAATGTTTCCTGTGCTTAAGAAGTTGAGGATTAGGAACTGTCCATTGCTAAAAAGTACTCCAGATCAATTTGAGATCCTACGTGAATTGAGCATTGAAGGAGTTGACAGTGAAATTCCATTGTTGAACTTGTGCAGCAACTTGACATCTCTTGTAATGCTTATTGTCAGAGATGTGAAACAGCTCACTTGTTTTACGGATGAGATACTACGCAACAATTTCTCTCTTGAACATCTATTGGTCTTAAATTGTGGAGAGTTTCGTGAATTGCCACAAAACTTGTACAATCTCCGTTCTCTTAAGAGCTTAAGTATTGGCCACTGCACCAATTTCAGTTCCATTCCTGTTTCCAGAGGAGAGAATCATTTGACTTCCCTCCTGAAACTTCGGTTATACAATTGTGATGGATTGACTAGTTTACCAAGTGGAATGCTAGAGCATTGTCGGTCTTTGGAATCTCTGATTGTCAACAAATGTAACAACTTGGTTTCCTTGCCTTTACATGTGTGGGAAATGCCTTCACTTTCATATTTGAATATATCAAAATGTCCCAAATTGGAAAGTGTACCTGCAGGGGGCCTTCACCGTCTCACAGGGTTAAGGACATTGCGTATTGGTCCTTTCTCAGAGTTGGTTGATTTTGAGGCATTCCAATTGATTTTTAATGGCATTCAGCAGCTATCATCCCTTCGTGTGTTGTGGGTGTACGGACATGCACACTGGGATTCTCTGCCCTATCAGCTTTTGGAACTCTTTTCCATAACAGAGATCGGAATAAATGATTTTGGAATCAAGGCTCTTCCTGTTGAAACATTGGAGCTAGTGAGCTGCAAACAGCTACAACATCTGCTTATCAATGATTGTCCATACTTAGAAGCTCTGTCTGATGGGCTCCGGAACCTTGTTTCTTTGGAAGAGTTAAGTTTATCTGACTGCAAAAATCTACAGCATCTTCCATCCAGTGATGCCATGCAGCGCCTCACCAAATTACGGCGCCTGAACATTAAAGGCTGCCCACAGTTGGAAGAAAGCTGCACCAATTGTAGTGGCCCAAACTCCCAGTGGTCCATGATTTCTCATATTCCAGAAATTAACGTGGGGTTTACGACAATTCAGGACTTGCGTAAGTTTCTGTTTCTCCTTAGTTTTCCAAGCTTTTCATTCAATCCTTTGGAACTATTTGATACGTTTGAGATATTCACTCCTTTAAAGATATGTTTTAATCATCAAAGTTTATATTCTTTGTCATAGGCGACTAGAACAAGTGCCATGGTACAAGGTTTCTGTGGTAAACAGTCTCCAGGACATGAGATTCTTCAGCTATAGACCTCGTTACTTTCTCTTCCATGAGTATTTGGTAAGGACAACAGAATCTCTCAAATGAAAGGAGCTATTACATGTCGAGCTCTATATATGCTTCTTGCAAACTTTTATTCTAGTCTCCTTTGTTTGAGCTGATTTCTAGTGAAAATGAGATAGTTGAGTGATGCAATAAGGAGAATCAGAGGTAAACTTGTCTAACTGCTAAAATATCAGTATTGAAAGAAAATCAGTTTGAGAGTTGCATTAGTTTCAGTCTGTCCGTAGAATACTTGATGATAGGAACGTCATGTATTGCATTCTCACAATATTTGAACTCCGATTAATTTCCCCCCTTCCTTTCGTTATATTAATGTCTGAATCTCCCCTTTCCCAGCTGTACGAAAGAAGAAGAATCTCAGTACTTGTCATATCTATTCAGGTGCTATGGTGAAGCTAATAAAAGGTATGGATTGTTGGTGCCATTGAAATCAGTTTATGAGCTATTCATGAGTTGCAGATAGATCAAATAATTCTTTCTGATGATGCTACATTTGGATTATTTCCATGGATCCGGCTAGGAGGTTTCTGCATTACAAAAGTCAAATTGTATGTTCAAGAACAACTTCTTATGGTTTTGTTTTTCAGCTCATTTTCTCATGAGAATATTGTACTACTAATAGGGATGCTATCATAGCAATATCCGTTGCGAAGGACCAGTTTGAGGGGCATCTGTCCATTAAGTTGAATGTTTCTCTACTCTGCTTATTGAACCAAGCTTTCCATGTAAGCTTCGTCTAAATTGTTAATTTCCTTGACTCTTTGGTCTGCATTGTTTTTGTTGCTCACTTACGTCTTGTAATTTGTAAAGTTAGTCGATTTCATCAGTATATCCCAACATTATTCAAAAGTACCGTTTCATGCAAAAAGTGTGTATCACTTAATCCTCAAATGTTGTACTTTTCATTTGTTATGGTTCTTGGGTAAAGACAATTGCTCATTCTCTTTAAGTATGGAGAATTATTTGATTGGATTGTCATAGGAGGAAAAAAGTAGAGAGTACAATTACTATTCTCTTTCATTTAGTGGCCCAAGACTTTGTGAAGAAGCAAAGGCAACAACGGCAGAACAAAAGCTATTCTTTATTCAAATTCATTGTTTTCTTTCTTTTAGTGGTGGCCCCTAGCAATCAACTAGCAAAACAAGACATCTGTAACAATGGCTGACCAAAAGTAATTCTTTATTCAAATTCGTTGTGTATGAATTATTCTCTTTATTCAAATTCATTGTGTATGAATTATTCATTTTCTTTTAGTAAAAGAAGACACTTTTGAGAAGAAGATATTGTGAAGGAGCAAACGCAACAATGGCCGACCCTGTAATTGGTGCTACTGTTCAAGTTTTGCTTGAAAAGCTGCTTTCTCTCACTATCTAATTCTGTTCATGAGCTATCCATAAGATGAAGCTGTGATACAAAGACAAAATGTATGTTCCCGCTGACATAGGATTCTTAGATTCAAGACAGATTTCATTTTGGATTCCGTTGATAGTAGACGCTTCTCCAAATTATGTTCACAGTTTTCGACATTATTTTGTTTTTCCTATTTCTATTTCAGGGGACAGATTGGAACGTTGTGGGCATTGGTGCTGTTGGAGACTCTGGTTGCACAAAGCAGGAAAATACAAGGTAACTCAGTTTTTGTATGCACACTTCTCGTTACTTTCTCTTCACAACAGAGGATAATTCATTGAAACATTTGCAATTTAAGAAAAAGACTGCTATGTCGTCTTGAATCTAATATAAAAGAGGAGTAAATATCTTAAAAGGTCACTTAACTATGAGTATCAACTTTGTTTTTTATCAATAAAATCACTCAACTTAATGTTTTTCTCTTATAAAATCACTCAATCAAATTTATCATAATTTTTTTAGCATGACAAAAAAAAAATTATATCATGTAGATATGAACTCTACAAATAAACTTAAATCAAAGAAGATTCATTTCTTATATCCTAGCCACCAACTCATAACTATAACTTTTTTGAAAGTGGAGTATCTTTTTTATTTTGGAATAATCGAATAAAAGAAAACAAGAAGAATAGACACTCAGAAAAAAACATACAGAGGATAGAGATTTGAGGCAATGCAATGCATTTCCAGAATTATAGTTTATTTTGGGGATAGAGAACTGAGATGGATACATAATCGAAGAAAAAAAAATCAATAAAATAAAAAAATAGAAGAAGAAAAATCAACAGGAAAAAATAATTAAAAGTATGTATGTATTTGTGTATAGGAATTTGATTTTTTAGTGCCAAAAATCGAAAGCTGGAGATCAATTTTTTCGCAAAAAAAAAAAAAGAATTTGAAGAGGTCTACAAAAATCCGTAAATTTCAAATTTATAATTTTGACAATTAGGAAATTGTCCGTGGGTCGGGGGATAAGCTATAAGTATTTTTTAATTTTGTTTTATTTGTGAGTCCATCTCAGCTACATGACATAATGATTTAATTTATTTTGCCATGTCATACATTTTTTATAAAACAAATTTGATTGAGTGATTTTATAAGATAGAGTTTCTAAGTTAAGTGATTTTTTTGAAACAAAACAAAGTTGATAATTCTTCATAGTTGAGTGACGTTTAGAGATATTGACTCTACAAAAGAGTGCCTCATTGGCTCTGAAAATGTCCTTAGACTATACCAGCTCATCTTAATAGGTCTTGCTTTCTACTAAAAATCTCTTTTTAGTGGTTATTTGTAACGAGTTGCTTCTCCAATAATACTTTTTACCATCTCCTATGTTTCAGATTCTTGGTTGAAACAATGACATGGACCTTGTCGAGATTGTAGACTGGAGCAGACTTTTCTTAGATTGGCAAGGGAAATTGCATTTGGCAGAAACTGGAGTGGAGATATTATTTACTCGTATGACTACGATTTGATAGCAGAGGCCTTTCTTGCACAGTGTACATGCCTTTTCGTACAAACAGTTTTTGTTTCCAGCAAACATTTTGAACGTAATACTTATAATCTGCTGCATCGTTGCCTAGTTCATAAATAGCTTATTTGATGTATCCTCCATTTCGCCAAGTTATGTAGCTTAATATCTTCTGTGTAAAATCCTTCTAAACCAATTCTGTATAGGTCACCTCAAATATATGTCCGAGACTCTGGTTACAGAAATCGATGTCAGCAGCCAGGAATACTTTAAAAGCATTAAACAATTGAATTTGAATCTTCAATTAAATAATTAAAGCATCTTTCCAATTGCAAATATCAGGCAGAAATCGATCAACAATCTATTCTTCCTCGATTTCGTTTTGATCTGGGTTTCTATTTTTAAGATTGAAGTTCGATGTTCTAATTTCTATCTGAATTTGAACTAGTTTTTGGTTTTGGTTTGAGTTGTTAAGCTTCCACTTTGAGTTATTTTACCATGACTTGTGGTGCAGTGATGAGACTGCTTCATCCTGAACTAGAAATCTCAAGTTCGAGCCTCGATATAGAGATTTGTTAGAAGCACCACCCTTGAATGGGCATCACAGTGTACGATCCATAGTTGAAACTCCAATATGGAACACTGGGTGGAAAGAAAAAATAACTTTTGAGTTATTTTGCTGGGTTTTGTCTCTATGTGGGAAGAAATCCATTAATGTTACAACAAGTGGAGGAGAAGAGATAATTGTACTACTCATTTAGGACCTTGTTTTATTTCATATATAAAATTTTAAAAACTACTCATACAAATAAAACTACTTGTACAAATAAAATAAAACCACTGGTACAAATAAAACAAAAAACTACTTAAATAAATGAATATAAGACGAAAAATGAGCTCAAACTTGGTCTTCATCCACATGTATTTAGCCGCCTTTTTAAATTATTTTTATTCTTTACTGTTTGAATGAAATATTTCTTCCTTTTAGTGCTCTGCAGTGCTCTGCAAAAGAAGACTCATTACTTTGACAACACTTTGATTTTGTGAAGAAGCAAACACAACAATGGCTGATCCTGTAATTGGTGCTACTGTTCAAGTTTTGCTTGAAAAGTTGATTTCTCTCACTATCCAGGAGGTCAACAGCTCAAGGGATTTCAACAAAGATCTCGAAATGTTGACACAAAATGTATCCTTAATCCAAGCTTTCATTCATGATGTTGAAACACCACAAGTTGAGAAACAACAGTCTGTCGAACAATGGCTCAAAAGGCTTGAGAGAGTTGCTGAAGATGCTGAAAATGTGTTTGATCGATTCAGATATGAATCTCTCAAAACAAAAATGATGAACATCCGAAACAGCCCAATGAAAAAGGTTAGTGGTTTCTTTTCTCACACTGCTTTTAAGAGAAAAATGTCTCAAAAAATCAACAACATCAATAAAGAGTTGACGGCTATCAATAAGGTAGCCAAAGACCTCGGTCTACAATCACTCATGGTTCCTTCTCGGAAAATACTACCAATTCGAGAAACAGATTCCTTAGTAGTTGCTTCAGATGTTGTTGGTAGAGACATAAATGTTGCTGAGATAAAGGAGAAGATTTTGAACATGAGAGAGGAGGATGCTGTTCTGTGCACCATTCCCATAGTGGGTATGGGGGGTTTAGGGAAAACAACTGTGGCTAAGAGGGTTTTCAATGATGAACACATCAAGCAAATCTTTGGAAAGAGAGTTTGGTTGTGTCTACCTGAAATGTCAGAAACGAAGAGCTTTCTTGAACAAATCCTCGAATCATTGACAGAGAGGAAAATTGAGGTTCAAAGGAGAGATATAATAGTCAAGAAGTTACAAGATGAATTGGGAGGAAAAAACTATTTGCTAGTCCTGGATGATTTGTGGCGTGTTGACTCTACATCGTGGCATGAGTTCGTCGACACCTTGAGAGGAATAAATACATCCAGAGGAAACTGCATCCTCGTGACTACTCGTATGAAGAGGGTGGCATCTACAGTAGCGACATATCTTCATATCTTGGGAAAGTTAACAGAGGATCATTGTTGGTCTATTTTCAAACAAAAAGCATTTGTTGATGGCAAGGTTCCAGAAGAATTAGCGAGCATGGGCAACAAGATTGTTAGAATGTGTCAAGGTCTACCGCTGGCTGCGAGTGTGTTGGGAGGCCTATTACACAACAAGGAAAAACATGAATGGCAAGCAATTCTTGATGGCAACCCCCTTGTTGCAGGTGAAGATCATGATAATGGAGAAAATGGCATAAAGAAAATCCTAAAACTCAGCTATGATTATCTACCATCCCCACATCTGAAAAAATGCTTTGCTTACTTTGCAATGTTTCCAAAAGATTTTGAGTTTGAAAAGGAACAACTAATCCAACTCTGGATGGCAGAAGGCTTTCTTCATCCATGTCAAGAGACCACCGTGATGGAAGACGTTGGGCACAGGTTTTTTCAAATCTTGTTGCAAAATTCCTTGCTGCAAGATGTTAAGCTAGATGAGCTCCATCATATAACACACTCTAAGATGCATGATCTTGTGCATGACTTGGCTGGAGATATCTTAAAATCTCAAGTATTTGATCCGAAGGGAAATGATGGAGAAAAACTCTCTCAAGTTCGATACTTTGGATGGGAGTCACCAAGGGATCAAATAGATAAGATAAATGAGCCAGAACGTTTGTGCACACTGTTTTGGAGAAGCAATTATATATCTGAAGATATGCTGTTGAGCTTTAAGTTCTTGAAAGTTTTCAGTTTGTCCAGTTCAGGAATCAAGAAGTTGTCAGCCATAGTCGGGAAGCTAATATACTTGAGATATCTTGATCTGTCAAACACTAAGATCACAACCTTGCCCAACTCCATTTGTGAGCTCTATAATTTGCAAACACTTAGAGTCAATAACTGCTATTCACTCGAGGAACTTCCATATGAGATGGGAAATATGATAAGTTTGAGACACATTTATTACAGTTTTCAGTTTATTGATAAAAAACATTTTCAGATGCCACTTAAGATGCGACAATTGACTTGCCTTCAAACCCTCCAGTTTTTCAAGGTAGGTTTAGAGAAAGGTCGTCAAATAGAAGAATTAGGTCATTTGAAAAACCTAAGAGGTGAATTGACGATCAATGGTCTACAATTGGTCTATAATAAAGAAGAAGCTCGAACAGCACATTTACAAGAGAAATCGAATATCTACAAGCTGGCATATGTGTGGTTCCATGACGAATCAGAAGGAAGTGAGACCAATGATGAGTATGTCTTGGATGGTCTTCAACCTCATCCTAACTTGAAAACCTTAGCAGTAGTGGACTATTTAGGGACTAAATTTCCTTCATGGTTCCGTGAAGATTTGCTACCAAATTTGGTCAAGTTGAAATTAAGTGGTTGCAAAAGATGCAAGGAAATTCCATCGCTTGGCCAACTGAAATTGCTTCGGCATCTTGAGCTGTTAGGATTCCATGAGGTGGAATGCATTGGGCCTAGATTTTATGGTAAAAATATTGGATCAAGCAGCAATATCCAAGTGTTCCCGTCATTGAAAGAACTAGTATTGAAGTATATGTCTAGCCTTATTGAGTGGAAGGGAGATGAAGTTGGATTAAGAATGTTTCCTAGGCTTGAGAAGTTGACGATTACAGAGTGTCCATTGTTAAAAAGCACTCCAAGTCAATTTGAAATCCTCCGTGAATTAGAGATTGTCAATGTTGACAGTGAAATGCCATTGTTGAACTTGTGCAGCAACTTAACATCTCTTGTAGAGCTTACAGTCTCTAATGTGAAAGAGCTCACTTGTCTTCCAGATGAGATGCTACACAACAATTTATCTCTACAATATCTGTCAGTCTCATGTTGTGGAGAGTTTCGTGAATTGCCACAAAGCTTGTACAATCTCCATTCTCTTAAGACCTTAAGTATATTCAACTGCGCCAATTTCAGTTCCTTTCCTGTTCCCAGTGGAGAGAATTATTTGACTTCCCTCCAAAGTCTTCTGTTGGACGATTGTGATGGATTGACCAGTTTACCAAGTGAAGTGCTAGTGAATTGTCGGTCTCTGAAATCTTTGGTGGTCATGTGCTGTAACAACTTACTCTTCTTGCCTTTACACACGTGGGAAATGCCTTCACTTTCACATTTGTGTTTAGTAAAGTGTCCCAAATTGATTAGTGTACCCGCAGGGGGCGTTCACCGTCTCACTGGCTTAAGGGCATTGGAAATTGGTCCTTTCTCAGAGATGGTGGATTTTGAGGCATTCCAATTGATTTTTAATGGCATTCAGCAGCTGTTGTCCCTTCATAATGTGGGGGTGACCGGACGTGGGCACTGGGATTCTCTGCCCTATCAGCTTATGCAACTCTCTTCCCTAACACGTATCAGTATATGTGATTTCGGAATCGAGGCTCTTCCTCATAGATTTGGCAACCTTACTTCTCTTGAAAGTTTAATGCTAGTGAGGTGCCAACAGCTACAACATGTGGACTTCTCAGATGTCATGCCCAAGTTACGGTATCTGGATATCGGTAATTGTCCATTGTTAGAAGCTCTATGGGATGGGCTCGGCAACCTTGTTTCTTTGGAAGAGTTAAGTTTATGGAACTGCGAAAAACTAAAGCATCTGCCATCCAGAGATGCCATGCGACGCCTCACTAAATTATGGTACCTAAAAATTAAAGGCTGCCCAAAGTTAGAAGAAAGTTGCAACAATCGGAGTGGCCCAAACTCCCAGTGGTCCAACATTTCCCATATTCCTAAAGTTAAAGTAGGTCGAAGCATAATTCAGGACTTGCGTAAGTTTCTGTTTCTCCTTCAGTGTCTGAGTCACATTTTTTTATTATTATTTTCCACGAGTTCTAGAAAAGAAGATCTGTATGTAATTCACTACATTTTCTTGCAATTATTTTGACATAAAAAATGCAAAATTATTAGTCAATTGCATCTTATCTATGCTTTCAGCATTCTGTTAGTCCACTTGAACCAAATTGTTGTTGTTCAATTCTTCTAATTCTTCAAGTAAGGTATATCTATATTACTTTTAAGATATGGTTTATTCATGAAAATTTATGTTTTTTTCCGTTATAGGTTACTAGTTCCACGGTCATGCTTGAACACCACTGTGGTAAATTAAGTCAAAATCCATGAGTGGCAGGCAATTAAATTAGGTAAATTTTCATTTAGAGTTGTTAGAGGAATGCGTTTTCTTGCACTCCTTTTTTCTCATAGCACAATTTTTACTGTTTATACAGGGTTTGTTATGTTCCACCACCACATTTGTTTTGATGAAGAACAGAATCTTCAGCCGTAGACATTACGGGACAGTTTCATGAATATTTAGTAAAGATAACATAATCTATCAACATTTCACTCTTCATAATGAGGAATACCAACAATTATTAAGTGAAACTATTTGTTTGTTTTTAAAAAATGTGCAACAAAAAGTTTTAAAGTGATGTCTCTCTATACTTTTATCAAACATTGGAAGTTGACTATTCCGAATTCGGGCTGCATAGGGCCCCATTCGAGGGAAAACACTCCCCACCAATGATTTTTCCATATCCAAGGCTCAGATCCGAGACCTCTGGTTAAGGGAGGAACAGCCCATCAAACACCTCATATTTTAAGCATTCTGCTAAAGAATGCATCAAATGATGAATATATCCTCTTTTGATACTTACAACTGTTTGTTGCAAATTATGTAGTGTTCTAAGCTTTCCATTTGGATCTTCTTTTCCCCCTTATTATTTTGCCTTCTCCTTTTAAACAACTTCTTTTTATTGTCTTTCCATTTGAAGTTAGTTTATGCACAAGCTGACCTTTGATGAAATTGTTCCTTCCTGTTTCCTAAGGATCTTTTTCATTTTTGCTTTTTTTTAATTCATCAGTCAAATATATATGAAATTGTGTAATTGTTAGAATGTGAGATGATAGGAAGAGACAACTACATTAGTTTTTGTCGATTTGGTGTTCCTCTCCATATAATTCTTCTTTCATTTTCCTTTGTCAGAGCTTTAGTCCATATAATCCAGTGCTTTACATTGATGATAGGAGCTTTTAGTGCATTTTCACAAACATTTTTCTATTCCACTTGAAACAAATTTATGAATATTTATATTACTTTTAAGATATGGTTTAATCATATGAATATTTACGTTTTTTTTTTTCTCATTGGTTATTATTTCCTAGGTCATACTAGAACGTTGTTGTGGCATTTCAAGTCAAATTTCATGGGCGGCAACTACATTAGGTGAACTTTCAATTAGAATGTTTTTACCATGTTTATCAACTCAGGTACTTTGACCAAGGTAGTAAAGGGTGTCTGTGGACCGAGCCATTGAATTCTGTTCATGAGCTATCTGCTATTCATAAGATGAAGCTAGTAGGTTACTGTGATACAAAGACAAAATGTATGTCCCGGCTGACACGGGATTCTTAGATGCAAGACAGATTTCATTTTGGATTCCGTTGATAGTAGATGCTTCTCCAAATTATGTTCACAGTCTTCAACATTATTTTGTTTTTCCTATTTCATTTTCAGGGGACAGATTGGAACGTTGGTGCTGTTGGAGACTCTGGTTGCACAAAGCTTTAAAATTCAAGGTAAGTCAGTTTTTGTTCATAAAAGATTGCAAAATGCTGCTTTTACAGCATCCTATTTACCTTTTATCTTCTTTTTTTTTGTTTTCTACTGTTGTTTGTAAATTGAACTCTCTAAGAACAATCCTAAGTAAATTCATATAAGTTTCTTAATAATAATCTTATATTGGTTTGATTTTTATACTTTAGACAGTAGAGATAAATCTATACATATATATGCATACCTCTTGTTACTTTCTCTTCACAGTAAAGGACAATGCATTGTAACATTTGTAATTTAAGAAAAAGACTGCTATGTCTTGAATCTTATATAAAAGAGTGCCTCATTGGCTCTGAACATGTCCTTAGCAATACCTGTTCATCTTAATAGTTCTTGCTTTCGCTTAAAATCTCTTTTTCGTGGTTGTTTGCAACGAATTGCTTCTCCATTTCGCAAGGATGGGAGGAAATGTGTGCCAAAACTGACTTTTTACCGTCTCCTATGTTTCAGATTCTTGGTTGAAACAATGGCATGGACGTTGTCGAGATGGTAGACTGGAGCAGACTTCTCTTAGATGTGTTTAAGTTTCATGATTGGCAAGGGAAATTGCATTTGGCGTAAACTGGAGAGGAGATATTATTTACTTGTATGACTAAGATTTGACAGCAGAGGCCTTTCTTGCACAGTGTACATGCCTTTTTGTACAAATAGAGTTTTTGTTTCCAGCAAACATTCTGAGTTTAAGATTGAAATTTGATGTTCCAATTTCTATTGAATTTGAAGTAGATTTTGGTTTTGGTTTGAGTTGTTAAGCTTCAACTTTGATGTTATGCGCTCTTTTGTAACTGCACTTTATTCTATTCTTTTTAGTGATTTGCCTTACAAAATAATAAAAATCCTAATTTTTTCAAAGGGTAAAAAAGGAAAACACAATTAATATTTTTCTAAGGATTATTTTATTCACAAGAATAAGGAAGAATAAAGTACAAGTCACAAAAGAGGTATACTTTAAAGATGTAAATCACAAATTACTCTCATGGATTAAATAAAGATAATCCATGTAGGGGTATATTTGATATTTCTCACATGCTTTTTTTTCTTTTGACTATTTATAATAATTGACTAATTTGAATTTATTATTTTGATGGTTAAATTTATTTATTTTCACTTATTTTATTATAAAATTTATTATAGATATCCCAAATATTTGTTTATACATATAAAAACTAAATTACAATATAGCTACAAAAAAATTATTTTAATTTTTTTTTTTTAGGTTTTTAATCTTTTTCCATTCAAACTTCTTTCTTTTCATTTCTCTTATTTTTACACTAAAAATGAAAGAAAAGAATAAAATAAGAGTAAAAAACTCAAATATTAATAATCAAAGAAGTCAAAAAATAATTTAGGTGTGAAAAAGATCAAATACATTATTTAAAAAAAAATTACAATTAAAATTTTTTTTAACTTTTTATTTATTTTTAAAATAATAAGGATATATGTGAGTCACTTTTATATCGAGGAGATATATATGAGCCATTATTGTTAGTAGCGGATCCAGCATTAATGAGTGTTAATGGTTGTAATGAAAATAAAATTACGAGGCTAAGTAGGACTAAAACACTCGTTAAAGAAATTTGAGAAGACCAAAAGTGTAGCAATATTAAAATGAAATCTTAACCCAAATTTCTCTTCGAACAACTTCAAGTAAGACTTACTTTGAGAAGACTTTGGTGCAGAGAAAGAAGATTTTGTGAAGAAGCAAACACAGCAATGGCCGATCCTGTATTTGCTGCTACTGTTAAAGTTTTGCTTGACAAGCTGCTTTCTCTCACTATCAAGGAGATCCACAGCTCAAGGGATTTCAACGAAGATCTGGCAATGTTGACACAAAATGTATCCTTGATCCAAGCTTTCATTCATGATGTTGAAACACAACAAGTTGAGAAACAACAGTCTGTCGAACAATGGCTCAACAGGCTTGAGAGAGTTGCTGAAGATGCTGAAAATGTGTTTGATCGATTCAGATATGAATCTCTCAAAACAAAAGTGATGAACATCCGAAACAGCCCAATGAAAAAGGTCAGTCGTTTCTTTTCTCATACAGCTCTTACGAGCAAAATGTCACGAAAAATCAACAACATCAATAAAGAGTTGACGGCTATCAATAAAGTAGCCAAAGACCTCGGTCTACAATCACTCATGGTTCCTTCTCGGAAAATACTACCAATTCGAGAAACGGATTCCTTAGTAGTTGCTTCAGATGTTGTTGGTAGAGACATGGATGTTGCTGAGATAAAGGAGAAGATTTTGAACATGAGAGAGGAGGATGCTGTTCTGTGCACCATTCCCATAGTGGGTATGGGGGGTTTAGGGAAAACTACTTTGGCTAAGAGGGTTTACAATGATGAACACATCAAGCAAATCTTTGGAAAGAGAATTTGGTTGTGTCTACCTGAAATGTCTGAAACGAAGAGCTTTCTTGAACAAATCCTCGAATCATTGACTGAGAGGAAAATTGAGGTTCAAAGGAGAGATATAATAGTCAAGAAGTTACAAGATGAATTGGGAGGAAAAAACTATTTGCTAGTCCTGGATGATTTGTGGCGTGTTGACTCTACATTGTGGCATGAGTTTGTCGACACCTTGAGAGGAATAAATACATCCAGAGGAAACTGTATACTTGTGACTACTCGTATGAAGCGGGTGGCATCCACAGTAGCAGCAGATCTTCATATGTTGGGAAAGTTAACAGAAGATCATTGTTGGTCTATTTTCAAACAAAAGGCATTTGTTGATGGAAGGGTTCCAGAAGAATTAGCGAGCATGGGCAACAAGATTGTTAAAATGTGTCAAGGTCTACCGTTGGCTGCAAGTGTGTTGGGAGGCCTATTACACAACAAGGAAAAACATGAATGGCAAGCAATTCTTGATGGCAACCCCCTTGTTGCAGGTGAAGATGATAATGGAGAAAATAGCATAAAGAAAATCCTAAAACTCAGCTATGATTATCTACCATCTCCAAATCTAAAAAAATGCTTTGCTTACTTTGCAATGTTACCAAAAGATCTTATGTTTGAAAAGGCCCAACTAATCCAACTCTGGATGGCAGAAGGCTTTCTTCATCCATGTCAAGAGACCACCGTAATGGAAGACATCGGGAACAACTTCTTTCAACTCTTGTTGAGAAATTCCTTTCTACAAGATGTTGTGTTAGATGAGCATAACAATATAATATACTGTAAGATGCACGATCTTGTGCATGATTTGGCTGGAGAAATCTTAAAATCTAAACTATTTGATCCGAAGGGCAATGATGGAGAAAAACTTTCTCAAGTGCGATACTTTGGGTGGGACTCACCAAGTGGTCAAATAGATAAGATAAATGAGCCAGGACGTTTGTGCACGCTGTTCTGGAGAAGCAATTATATATCAGAAGATATGCTGTTGAGCTTTAAGTTCTTGAGAGTTTTAAATTTGTCCAGATCAGGAATCAAGGAGTTGTCAGCCTCAATCGGGAAGCTAATATACTTGAGATATCTAGATATCTCGAACACTGGGATCACAGCCTTGCCCCACTCCATTTGCAAGCTCTATAATTTGCAAACATTTAGAGTCAATAACTGCTATTCACTCAAGGAATTTCCATCTGAGATGGGAAATATGATAAGTTTGAGGCACATATATTTCTATTCATCTCAGATGCCACTTAACCTGGGACAATTGATTTGTCTTCAGACCCTGCAGTATTTCAATGTGGGTTTTGAGAAAGGTCATCGAATAGAAGAATTAGGTCGTTTGAAGAACCTTAGAGGTGAATTGAGAATCAATGAGCTGGAATTGGTCCGTAGTAGAGAAGAAGCTCTAACAGCATATTTACAAGAGAAATCGAATATTTACAAGCTGGCATATTTATGGTCCCATGAGAAATCAGAAGGATGTGAGATCAATGCTGAGCATGTGTTGGATGGTCTTCAACCACATCCTAACTTGAAAACATTTGAAGTGGTGAGATATTTGGGTACTAGATTTCCTTCATGGTTCAATGAAGAGCCACTACCAAATTTGGTCAAGTTGAAATTAAGTAATTGCAGAAGTTGCAAAGAAATTCCATCTCTTGGCCAACTGAAATTCCTTCGGCATCTTGAACTGGTAGGATTCCATAAGCTGGAATGCATCGGAACTACATTTTATGGTATTGAGGTTAACAATATGGGATCAAGCAGCAATAATGCCATTATCCAAGTGTTCCCGTCATTAAAAGAACTAGTATTGGAGAATATGCGTAGCCTTATTGAGTGGAAGGGAGTGGAATTGATACCAACAACAAGTGGGGTAAGAATGTTTCCAGGGCTTGAGAAGTTGAGGATTGGATACTGTCCATTGTTAAAAAGTACTCCGAATCAATTTGAAATCCTACGCGAATTGAGCATTAAATTAGTTGACAGTGAAATGCCATTATTGAATTTGTGCAGCAACTTGACATCTCTCGTAAAGCTTAGCGTCTATGCTGTGAAAGAGCTCACTTGTTTTCCAGATGAGATTCTACGCAACAACGTTTCTCTTCAACACTTCTCGGTCTCAGACTGCATAGAGTTTCGTGAATTGCCACAAAGCTTGTACAATCTGCATTCTCTTAAGAGCTTAGTGATTGTGGACTGCACCAATTTCAGTTCCTTTCCTGTTCCCAGTGGAGAGAATTATTTGACTTCCCTACAAAATCTTCAGTTATGGAATTGTGATGGATTGGCTAGTTTACCAAGTGGAATGTTAGAGCAATGCCGGTCTCTACAGAATTTGAGGGTCAACTATTGTAACAACTTAGTTTCCTTCCCTTTATATGCGGGGGAAATGCCTTCACTTTCCTCTTTATCTATATCAAGTTGTCCCAAATTGGATAGTGTACCCACAGGGGGCCTTCACCGTCTCACTGGGTTAAGGGATTTGGAAATTGGTCCTTTCTCAGAGATGGTGGATTTTGAGGCATTCCAATTGATTTTTAATGGCATTCAGCAGCTTTTGTCCCTTCGTAGGCTGCTTGTGTTCGGACATTTGCACTGGGATTCTCTGCCCTATCAGCTTATGCAACTCTCTGCCTTAACACATATCCATATATGTGATTTCGGAATCAAGGCTCTTCCTCATAGACTTGACAACCTTTCTTCTCTTGAAATATTACATCTAGTGAGGTGCAAACGGCTGCAACATGTGGACTTCTCAGATGCCATGCCCAAATTACGGTATCTAACTATCTGTGATTGTCCATTGTTAGAAGCTCTGTCAGATGAGCTTGGCAACCTTGTTTCTTTGGAAGAGTTAAGATTAAAGAACTGCGAAAAACTAGAGCATCTGCCATCCAAAGATGCCATGCGACGCCTCGATAAATTATGGTACCTAAAAATTAAAGGCTGCCCAAAGTTAGAAGAAAGTTGCAACAATCGGAGTGGCCCAAACACCCAGTGGTCCAACATTTCCCATATTCCAAAAGTGAAAGTAGGTGGAAGCATAATTCAGGACTTGCGTAAGTCGCATTTTTAATTATTATTTTCTACGAGTTCTAGAAAAGATGTTTTGTATGTAATTTAATACTATTTCCTGCAATTATTTTGACATAAAAAATGCAAAATTATTAGTAAATTCTAATTCTTCAAGTAAGGTATCTCTATATCAGTCGTTTGATTTGAATACAAGTTATGATGGGATAAGTTATGCTAGAATTAGTTATGATGAGATAAGTTATGCTAGAATTAGTTATGATGAGATAAGTTATGTTGAGATTATTTCTTATCGATTGTTTGGTTTGTTCTATTCAAAATACTATGCATTGCATAAATTTTTAAAACAAGTTATTTGTTTACAAAAATGTCCTTCATGAATTTGAAAAGTAATGTATAAAAAAGATTTAAAGGGATATCTTTGTCATGTACCTATTTTATCCCGAAATAAGTTATCGCGGTATTATTATTAATCTCGGGATAAGTTATCCTAGACTTGCCAACAAACAACAAATTAAGTGGATTTATTCATGAAAATTTATGTTTTTTTTCCTTATAGGTTACTAGTTCCAAGGTCATGCTTGAACATCACTGTGGTAAATCAAGTCAAAATCCATGAACAGCAAGCAATTACGTTAGGTAAATTTTCATTTAGACATGATAGAGGAATGCGTTTTTTTGCACAACTTTTTTCTCATGACACAATTTTTACTATTTAAACAGGGTTGGTTATGTTCCACCACCACATTTGTTTTGTTCATGAGTTGCAGCTAAATTTTGATGCAGCTAGGAGGTTGGTTATGGACCAGTTTGAGGCTTATCTGTCCATTGGGTTCAACGATTCTCTATTCTGCTTATTGAACCAAGATTTCCATGTAAGCTTCTTCTAAAATTGTTAATCTCCTACATTCCTTGTTTCTTTTATTGCTCACGTACCTCTGTAAAGTTAGTCTATTGCAATATATCTCAAATTATTCAAACGTTTTGTTTGTTTTGCATGAGTATCCTTCAATAAAGAGTTTATCACTTAATCCTCGAATGTAGTACTCTTCATTACAGAGTATAATGGAAGTTATTAAGTGGTATGGTTCTTGAATAAAATAACTACTCATTCTCTTCGAGTATAGACAAGTATTTTACTGGCATAACATTAGCTTGTCATATCAGGTATATTACAGTTTCTTTTGCGTAAGAGGAGGTGAAATGTAGAGAGGAAAAAGAATGACCGAAATTTGACTTCTATTGATAATAGAGGTTTCTCCAATTTTTGTTAACTGTAAATAAAAATTCCTATTCAATTTTCAGGGCACATATTGGAACATTTTGCATCGGTTGTACTTTTGGAGACTGATTGTATGGCGTTTGAGATTTAAAGGTAAGTTAGTTTTTGTCCATAAAAAAGATTGCAAATTGTGGCTTTTAGATAAAATGCTTTCATCTCTGGAATGGTTTTTCTTTATCCCCTAAATGCTGCTTTTAAAACATCCTACTTACCTTTATCTCGTTTACAGTTCTATGTAAATTGTTAACTCTCAAAGGAACAATTCCAAGTCTCATATATAGTAGCGGTCTATATAAGTTTCTTAATAGTCACACTTTTTGTTACTTTCACTTCACAGGATATTTCATCCGTTCAGTAAAACTATAGCAATTGATGTGCTTCAACAAAAAAAATAAAAATTCAAAAGACTGCTACGTCTTGAATCTTATAGCAAAGAGTGCCCCATTGACTCTTAAAATGTCCTTAGCAGTATCTGTTCATCTTAATAGGTCTTGCTTTCTCCTAAAATCTCTTTTTTTGAGTGGTTGCTTGTCATCTGATTCTCCATTCTCGAAGAAGGAAATGTGTGCGAAAACAAACTGATTTTTACTGTTTCCTGTGTTTCAGAATCATGGTTGAAACAACGGCATGGACCTTATCGAAATGATAGACTGGAAAAGACTTGTCATGATTTGGAAATTGCATCTCCTAAACTCATTTGCATTTGGAGATATTGTATGGGTCGAAGTATCCTTAACTGTGACCTAATTTCACCAGGCAACGTTTAGATAATTTTTGACTTGTTCGACAGAAGTTGTGTAGCATACAAGGCATAAGGTCAGAGTATATTTTCCTTGTCATGTATAAATTTAGAGAACTTTTATTGGTTCCTTTTAAAGCATAACTTTATGGATTCTGAAATTGAATTTATATGTTAAAGACATAACTTATGGCTTATAAACTTCTTAATACATAATGTTCTGAAGTAGAACCTATGTTATATGAAAATAATGTACTTCACTACCTTCTTTTTCAAAATCATGCTAAAATGATAATTATATAAGGGAAAAGGCTCATAAATATCCCTTACCTATGGAAAAAGGCTCATAAATACGCCTCTTCCACCTTTTGGTCCATAAATACCCTCAATCTATTTTTTTGGCTCAAGAATACCCCTAACCTATTGGAAATGGCTCAAAAATACCGTTCTTCCACCTTTCGGTCTAAAAATACCCTCAACCTGTATTTTTGATCCAAGAATACCATCCTTCTACCTTTTAGTCTAAAAATACCATCAATCCAAATTTAATTTAATTAATTTTTTTACTAATTTGTTAATTTTTTATTAGTTTGAAAAGACAATTTTTATTTATTCAAATTCTTAATATTAACCCATCCCAAAATATTTAAAATATTTGAGTCTAACTATATAAAAATAATGTCCTTTCAAACAAAAAATTACTAAAAGAAACTAGAAAATTTGACCTACAAAATAATTTGATTTATATAGCTCAAACTTTGAAAATTTAGTTCTGAAAATTCTTTATTTGAAATAATCAGCAGTTTTAAGTCTTAGTTAACAGGATAAATTAATTAAAGCAATGAACATTAGAATTAGGTAAAAAATGCTTACTCAATCCGTTTACCGGTACAATATGCATGCTATCCTACATCCATTCTCCCCTTATTTTTAAATTTTGCTTGCATTTCAATAACATCAATTGAGTAATGGCGAAAAAGAAATATCAGTAATATAAAGCAAAAAAATTAGAATACTAGAATAATGATAACGCATCACATAATTTGTTAGATCTTATTATGCTCGCTTCTGATAATGCTAATGTCTTCGAAGTATTACTAATAGTCAGTATGTTAGAAAAAATAAAATTTTGAATTTGAATAAATAAAATTTGTCTTTTAGAACAAATAAAAAAAACTAACTAATTAGTAAAAGAATTTAATTAAATTAAATTTGGGTTGATGGTATTTTTAAATTAAAAGGTGGAAGGAGGGGTATTGTTGAACCAAAAATAAAGGTTGAGGGTATTTTTAGACCAAAAGGTTGAAGAAGGGTATTTTTGAGCCATTTCCAATAGGTTAGGGGTATTCTTGAGCCAAAAAAATAGATTGAGGATATTTATGGACCAAAAGGTAGAAGAAGGGTATTTATGAGCCTTTTCCCATAGGTAAGGGGTATTTATGAGCCTTTTCCCATTATATAATTGAAAATTGTGAGATTTAATTTTCTAATTTGGTTCAAGTCCTTTTCCTAAAATTGATCTTAAATTACTTTTTTTTTACTTAATCATATTTTGCTCATTTCTAAATTACTTTAAGTTAATTTTCTCAACATAAAAATGTTCTTTTCTTTACTTACTTATATTCCCCAAAAAATTAGTCAAATATTTTGGTTAAGTCATCGGATAATTGCATGTTAGCGAACATTTTGAATCTTAACCCCTTCTCAAAGTGGAAATATGAACCTCTTACCTATTCTCTCTAAATTTTTAAAGACTTAATCTGAATCTTTTAAAACTAAGTTTTCTTAATTTCTCCAAAAATTAAGTTATGACGTTTCTAATTTTTTTTAAAAATTATTTTATACCTAGTGTTTACAACCCTACTTAATTCAAATAAGGCGAAACGTCGTGGTAACTCTAAAAATAATCTAATTTTAAAAGAATAAAATAATTTTAAAGGGAGTCGCCACCTAATTTTAGGAAAACTAGGAAACCAATTAACTAATTAACAAAAATAGTCTACGAAACCAAAAGATTCTAGGTAAGGGGTTCAATTGATTCCGAAGGGAAGGTATTAGGCATCCTTCAAAATCCACAATTGTGGGTTCCGACTGAATTCATTTTTTTCAAATTGAGGAGGAGATAACAATAATATACAAGTATAATAAACATACGATATACACAAATAATAAATTAAAACAATAATATAAGAAAACGGCATAAGTTTGCCTAACATCAATAATATATACAATTAAAAATATAATTCGAACTTCATTGGAATAGCTTCAATGGGAAGCGACTCCGGGGTGTACCTGTAAAGACACTTAGTAAAAGTGTTAGTAACAAATAAATATGAATAAAAATAAATGAATAAAATAATAATTTTAAAATAAAAACCCGTCTTATTAACATGGAAGGCCTTGGAAATTGACGGTAATTTCTTCTTCGGCCAATTCTAACATACAATATATATAAATTTAAACTAAATTTCCGTCTTTTAACATTGGGGAGGCCTCTAAAACCGACTGAGAGATTTTTTCATTGGCCATTTTAACTTAAAATCAATTCAATATCAACTAAAGATAACATTAAATGACTAAAATTTATCAAAATACATGACACAAAACTAACAACCCAAAACAGTAGCAGAAGTATAAAAATGCCATAGGAAATAACATTTCAATATAACAACATCAATTCAACAAAAGATATCAAACATAATTACATTTTTTAAATTAATAAAGTAACATCCATCAAAATGAGACAAAAACATACCGAACAAATGAACAACAACTAAAATAATCATCATGAAATAAAAGGACAAAATAAAACTAAAACAAATAATGCAATAGAATAAGATTATCAAAAGTCAACAATAATAATAAAATAAATAAATACTTATCAGATAGAGCAGCAATGGAAATGAGAAAAAAAAAATAATAAACTAAAGTAACTAAAGAAAAAATAGAGAAAAAACAATAACTTAATAAAGCAACAAACAACAATCTGAAACAATAACAAATAAAAATGAATATTAACAAATGTTAAGAATAAAATCAATGGCATGCAATTCAATCAAAAATTGTAATTTTAAAAAAAACTGACACAATGTTCACAACATATTCAACTGATTGTGATAAAAATAATATAATCAAAATTAACTAAAATTCAAAATAAAGTAATAAAAATCTTAATATTTTGAACAATAAGAATAACTATTGATAGATTTATTTAAAATTATAAAAATGTATTTTGAACAATTTAATAAATAAAACATAAAAGTTATGAATATTGAAAATTGTTAGGCCAAAATTGGGTGTCAACACCTAGAACATTTCAAAAGTGATTTTTTTTCAAAATGATATAAATCACAACTCATAACATTCACGATATCTATATTTGTGTACGCAACTTGATGCACTCTATTTCAAACTAATCAAAATAATTTACAATTTAATAATTGTGTTTTCACCTGTTTGAAAATGTTTAGAGTCTTTATTTAATATTTAGAAAAAGATTAGAAAATTCATTTTTTTAAGTATAAACTTTATTTTAGCCTACAAAGCCTATGAGATCTTAAATAAGAAATTTATTTACTTTAAGAGAAATCTATTACAGCAATTTTCAGAATCTATCTATAAATAGTCCGTAAACTTCATGATACACGAGAGGGGTTATCTATCTCTTTATTACTATTTTACTTTTATTTCTATTTTACTTTTACTTTTACTATTACTAATATATATATATATATATATATATATATATATATATATATTACTTTACTTTATACTATATATTTATTAGGGAAAAGGGCATGATATACCCCTCAACTTTGTCATTTAGAGCTAATATACCCCTTGTTACAAAAGTGGCACACATATACCCCTACCGTTACAAAATAGCACATATATACCCCTACCGTTATAAAAGTGGCTCACATATACCCCTACCGTTACAAAAGTAACAAAAATAATTTTAAATTAATTTTTTCAATTAATTTTTTTTTAAAAATCATGTATTTAATCTTTTTCACACATAAGTTATTTTTTTGACTTCTTTGATTATTTTTATTTGAGTTTTTTATTTTTATTTTATTTTTTTTCCATTCTTTAGTATAAAAATAAGAGAAGTAAAAAGAAAGAAGTGTGAGTGGAAAAACATTAAAAAGTTAAAAAAATTAAAATTAATTTTTTACAGCTATATTGTAATTTAGTTTTTGTATCCGTAAAAAATATATTTTGGCCATCTATAATTAATTTTACAAGAGAATAGGTGAAAAAAATAAATATGACCATAAAAAAGTAATAAATTTAAATTAGTCGATGAATAAAAATAGTCAAAAAAAATAAACGTGTGAGAAGGATCAAATATACCCCCGTATGTATTAGCTTTTTAAAAAAATTTAAAAAAAGTTTAAAAATTAATTTAAAAATTATTTTTTCACTTCCGTTAGAGGAAAAGGGCATATGTGAGCCATTTGTATAACAGTAGGGGTATATATGAACCACTTTCATAACAAGGGGTATATCAGCTCTAAATGATAAAGTTGAGGGGTATATCAGACCCTTTTCCCTATTTACCATTAATAGCCTTGAATGTCTTGTACAAAATGCTGCTAATGATTATATTATTGCTTTGTTGGACAAATATGCCAAAGCATATTTACTTATTTATTCATGTGTCCTCTAAAAAAAATTCTGCTATCCCTTACTTGTGGACCCCATCTTATGTAGATATTAACTTCGTCTACGTGCTGATCCTTTTCCAATTGCTAAAAGTATATATCAACTACACAAATTAAACCTAGCAAACACCTTCCTATTTGACGTGTTTTATTTTCATCTTCTTAAATTATATTTAATCTTAATTATTTTTTGTATTTGATTTTTTAAAAATAGTTATCATTTCATTTCAAATAATAATTTATTCTCAATTATTTGAGATGGTAATGATTACCCAAAAAAAAAGTTAAAAAATTGAATAAAATATATTAAATAAGTATTTCTAAAAGGAAAAATGTGGATATAAGTTAATCTCCAGTAATTAATGCTTAGTGGTTACTTTCAGACGTGGACAACTCATTTAAAGGAGTAATAAATATCTTAAAGGCTATATTTCTAGATTCCTTTGTAGTTGTCCTTTTTAAAAAAGTCAATTTGATTAATTTTCAAAATTAAATTAGATTAAATTAATTTAAAATTTTAGATATTAAAAAATTACATAAAAAGTACTTAAATTACAATCTTTTTTATATCAATAAATCTTAGAATATTAATCAAATTTATATCCTTCGACTGAGGAACGGGGGAATAAGTAGTATATTAATGCTGTTTTTTTCCTTTTTGGAGGCATATGCATTCACACTTTCTATTTTCTATTTAAATATAAACAGCTTTCTCTTTTTACTTTGTGAACTCAGAAATTTTCTTTGTTCTTACTTAAATTCCAAGAAACATTCTACAAATATACATAAAGGTTTTCAAGGCAAAAAGCCACCAACATGTCTTTATGGTAGTGGCGGTAATTGGGCGGGTTGGATTAAATTTGGACGGATCAAAATGGGTAAAGATAATAAATGGATTAAGACTCAACCCAATCCAAATTTGCTTGGGTCAAAACGGATTAGGTAACGGGTCATAATCCAACCCACCCAAATTTTACTAAGTTTTAATAGTTTTATTTGTTATGCTATAAGCTTTTAAAACCTAATAAAATTATTTTTTTCTTTATTATAACTATGTATAACATATAAAATCAAAAAAAAAACTTTTTAATAATATTTTCACAAGATTTCTCAAAATTCGATTCGGGTTACATATCAACTCAATTTTTAATGGATTGAAATGGGTTGATTGAGATGGGTTGAACTTATTAATGGGCGGGTCATAAACCAACCCAAACATAAATGGGTTGGGTCGGGTTGGACTTGATTTTGCAACCCCTACTTTATGGTTTCATTCCCAGGCCAAGGACATGTCAATCCTGTCACATAAATTGGAATAAAGATAATAACATATATTATTTGAAATAACTAAAAAGTATTATAACCAACAATAATTAACAATCTAAAAATTTAAAGCATATATAAAAAATTCGATTGACTATCAAAATTTTATTTGTGTCACATAAATTGAGACAAAGTGAATAACCTATATTATTTGAAAATGATGTGAAAGTTTTATAAATCACAATAATTAACAACTAAAAATATTTATAAGACATAAAATCTGATTGATTCTTGAAATTCTATGGATGTCACATAAATTAGGACAAAATGAATAACATATATTATGTGATTAATTAAAAATTATGTAAGAACTATTATAAATCACAATAACTAATAACTTAAAATATTTACAAATCATAAAAAAAATTGCTTAACTTTCTAAATTAAATTTGTGTCACATAAATTGAAAAAAAAAATGAACAATATATATTGGGTCCATGCTGGCACGGGCTCCAAATGTCTAGTATATATAATAAGAGTCTACAAGCAGACAGTTGTTCGTCAACATGTCTGCGTGTATGACAAGGGAAATTCTGGTATTTTCTTATTTTTTTACTCTTTAAAATTTTTGTATGTTTATTAAGCTTTATAGTTTGTACCTTTGTCTCTTTTAGACAAACAAACCAACTGACATTTATATAATTACATATTCCTTCCGTTTCAAAAAGAATGATCTCCTTTTCATTTTAGTTTGTTTAAAAAAGAATGATCATTTCCTTTTTTGGCAACATTTTAATTTCAACTTTCCACATGGCATATTTAAGGCCACAAGATTAAAGGGCATTTTGGTACATTTGATATAACTTTAGTTTAGAACCACAAAATAGAAAAGTCTTATTTATTTTCTTAAACTTCGTATAATCCTAAGGATTATGAAAGAAGACTTCGAGTCTTGAATTGGTTCGCGTTTTTTTAGCTATGCATTACACACCTCATGTGGATCTAGCTTTCAACAGCGTAGAACACATTATGAGAGATGTTGAAGGGAATAGATATGGATGACGAAATGAGGTCTTCCCCCCTTACCTTAGTCAGACTGGCATGAAGCTTACCTGAGGAATTAGGAAGATGAAAGAAAGAAAAGCGGAAAAGGGGGATACCCCATAGACCGAAAGAGATAGAGAGGGAATCTCTCAAGAATAAGGGGAAATCTCCTATTTCTATCTATTGATGAGACAACTAGTTCGTCCTCAACTGCTAACAGTTCCAAATGCCCGTGGGTCAGTTTCGGGGTGGGGAGCGAAGAGAGACCTTTCGGCATTGCGATAAAGTGTTGACAGAGCAGAGTGAAAGGCACCACATCGAGAGAGAGGGCTGCTATCTTGAAACCTCTTTGCTTGCGGGAGCAGAAGTGGAAAGAGCGCTTGAATCCACAATTTAGAAAGTAGCCCTACACAGACAAAAAAAATGAGCGCCTAACGCGAAAGGTTGCTTTACTAAGTAAGATAAGGCAAGAAGCGAGGGAGTATATGTCTATCAACTTTTTGTACTCTCAATTTATCTTTGTGGGCACAACCAACTTTATCTTGTCGGCTGGGAATATTACTATGGAAACAACACTGATCCATTCAGCTAACCATTACAATTTGGTATATTCTATATTTTAATTTATGTCTCACTTCTTTTTTAGTTGATTATATATTTAAAAATAATATAAAAAGTAATACTATATATCACAATAATTAACAATTTAATATATATATATAAAATAGATTATATATTTAAAGCTATATAAAAGTATTACATATCACAATAATTAACAATTATTTGACTTTTCAAGTTCTATTAATACAACAAAATACAATTATTAACAATTTAAAAAAGTATATAAAAGTTTGGTTGACTTTTCAAATTTTATTGTGTCAAAAAATTGAGAGGAAAAGAGTAACACACATCATTTGAAAATGTAATAAAAATATTATAAATCACAATAATTAAAAACTTAAAATATATTTAAAATATATAAAATATTTGATTGACTCTCTAAATTTCATCTGTATCACAAAAATTGAGATGACAAAATAATATATATTAAACTCACATTACTCCGTCAATTTTTATTTTTTTGTATATTGACTTACATTACTTAAGAAGTAGTAAGTAAAATATTAACTTTAGTATATTATTTTTTAATATAAAAAATTTAATATTTTAAAAAATAAATTAAAAATAATTATATTATAGTTAATAATAAGTGTAAATTAGAAAATAAGTATGAAATTATTTTTAGATAAAAGTGAATGCTTATTCCTATACTTGTGTCTCATAATAAATCATAAATATTTATGATGCTATAAATCATTTGATTTAGAATTCAAAAAGAGTTAAATTGATAGAGTAATAAATATTTAAAAAAATTACAATTTTTTTACGTAAAATATTATAAATCACGACTTAAAATACTTCAAAATCATATACGAAAATTAATCGACTCTTTAAATTTCATTCGTGCCACATAAATTGGAACAAAGAGAATAACATATTATTTTAAAATTATGTAAATTCTATAGACCACAATAATTTACAACTTATATTTTTTTAAAAAATATTTTAAAAAATTGGACGGCTCTCCAAATTTTATGTGTCACATAAATTACGACAAAATAAATAATGTATGTTGGGGCCGTGCTGGCACGGGCTCAGCACGGCCCACATTTCTAGTGTAGTGTATATTAGGTGCAGATATTGATATTATATGCTTAATTATCGTAAAAGAAAATGGGACAATTTCATATATATATATAATAAAGTAATTAGTTCACAATAAATATAGTTATAATTTTTTTTATAAAAGTATTTAGTTCGCAATATATGCAGTTATAATTTTTTTTTCATAAAAAAAAGTCGAAAAACAAAAAAAAAGAAGCTAGATTTAGCCACAAGAGTGTTGTGCTTTTTGTATCTGATCTAAGTATTTATCACATTAAAATGAAAGCAACGTGATGGAGCCAATTTCTAACTATTTTATACATGTGACAAAAAAAATTCAACAAAAGTAGTTATTTATTAAATTTTTTTATCACCTGAACAATTACATAACAATATTAATAATATTTATCAGGTATTTATTTTACATTAAATGAGATGATGTTAAATCGTTTAATTAATATCACTTAAAAAAATAAATTTGTGAACAAATATTAGACTCATGCACAACACATTTTTTTCATAACTAATATATATATATATATATTATTTTTATATTTTTATTTTATTTTATTTTATTTTTTCTATATATTACTCCATCTGTTCAAAAATACTTGTCCACTATTGACTTGACACACTTCTTAAGAAACAATAAATAGAAGAGTGATTTTACTATATTACCTTTGAATATAATAAATACAATGTATTGAAAAATGTAAATAGGGAGATGACTTTAATTAATGATAAGGTAAATTAGAAACTAATTGAAAAATTATTCATTGATTTCATAAAATGGACAAGTATTGTTGGACATTCCAAAATAATATAGTGAACAACTATTGTTAGACGGAGTGAGTGATGAAAGTTCGTCCAATGACAGCTCTTGACCGGTATTAGATAGCTACCAGAAAGAATGACTTTAGAAGAACTTGGCTGGGCTTTTCCTTTGTTGTAAATAAGAATAAGTAAAGCCCAAGGATTCGTAGTGTAATGCGCGGGTTCCTTTGTCACTCGTTAGGCCTCCCAATATAATGAATTTGAAGGAGTGAAAGCCACTTGACTCTAAGGAGAGGGGGTGACTTTCGCCTAAGCCTCGCTATGAGAACTGTCGCTTTCTAACTCTCTATGAGGAGTGAAAGCCACTTGACTGTAAAGAGAGGAGCTCCGCCCTACTTCAATTAAAGCTCAACTCGACTCAAGCTCATCATACATAATTCTATTTCCTCTTCTTCGTGTTCTATTGATCAAAAGCATCCAGCAGCACCTCGCCGGTTTAGAATTCGAACACAAAATGGCGGAACTCTACAGACTTGATGGATGGGCTTTCCTTTCAAAAAGCAACAAAGAAAAAGAAAGAGATATGTGGCAAAGAATGAATTGATAGAGGTGTGGAGTTTAACTGAGATAAAACAAATATTTGAGATCTTTCTCTTTGAATAAGATCTCAATTCTAGCGACTTTGCAATATCATCTTGCTAAAAAAGATTGTTATTTCTGCTTTGTCATGTGGACTTTATCAATAATTCCAAAGAAAATCCACTCTTTTCAATTAAATTACAGATTATGCCCTGTCCTAAATTGAAATGCATTGAATTTGATGGGGCCATTGAACTTTCTAATTTGACAAGTGTACAAGATGTTCAACTCTTTCTTCTTCTTCTTCTATTTAGTCTAATGATGATGGGTATTCTAATGTCTTCCATATAATTTCTCATTTAATCCTGTGAAAAATAAATAATTTCTTCACTATACTTTCCATTTGAAAACCGAGATTTTTATCACTGTTTAAATTTAATATAATTAGGTAATTTAAAAAAATGATAATTTATATTAATTAATTAAAATTAAATATTATATATTTTAAACTTGATTCTTATACTAAAATGTTTTTTTATTTTAGCAAATAAAGAAAAAAATATTATTTTTTCCTAATATTGACTTTATGATTAAGTAATTCTATAAAATACTAATAGTCAAATTTAATTTTCAATGCATGGTTAATAAAATTAATATAATAGCATGTTAAAAGTTGTTAAAAGTGAGATTCAAACTCAAGCTTGGCAACATTAAAAGAGCCTTAAGCACCCACCAAGAGCCATTGGACCAATCAAACCATTTGTTCATTGGGTGCTCTATGTTAATTTTATACATATACCTCTTAATTCTACATAGATACGTATATTCCGATACGAGTTTAATGGGTGCTCGAGCACCCGGAGGACTCTATGTGGGTCCACCCCTGCCTAGGGGTATCAAAAAAATATGAAAAATCGATCGAACCGACCGAACCTAAATATACCGAACCGATTTATACCATTTTTCAATAAAATTGTGGATTTTTATTTAAGTGGATAATCGTCCTAAACAATTGGGATGGTCTTTTTAATTTATAAAAAAAAATCAAAAAAATGTCGAACCGAACCAAATAACCTTACATGTATGCACTTTGAAGATGTTAAGTAATACTATAATTACTTAATTTTCTTAGTTGCTTAGTCTAATATCTTTTTCTTACTTTACTCCATGTTCATTATATTTCCAATTAACTTTTGACTCACTGGATATTTTTCCCTCTTACTGTTTCGTTGGTAACTTGGCAACATATATAAATATTATTATGGGAATCCTCTTTTTGCTCGTTTCGTATTAGAGATGGAATAGATAAAATTATTTTATAAACTATAATATTTCATAAAATTACTTCTTATCTTACAAATAAATAAATAAGAAATCCAGTTATAATATTTATAGTATCTCTGTAAAGTCAATGCACATAAATATCTCTAGGGTTAATTACAATTGGCTATTTATTAATGTGATAATATGTTGTTAAATGTGACCTATTATTTTATTAAACAAATGTAAATCGAAATGTGAACTTATTTTATGAATTAATGTTTTCTAATATTGTATGCACTCCATATGCCCGTTCCTTTTTCCACTTTGATGTACTTTTGCCAAGTCTATCTAAAAAGGATGTTTTGGCCTTCTAGGACAAGATGGTCCCAAATGTTTCGAGTAGGGTGTTAAATAGGTGGATTGGATTGAAATTGGAGATATTAAAATGAGTTAAAGTAAAAATTGGGTTGGATTATGACCCGTCCAAGTTTGCTTTGGACTCAAATATGGTTTAAAAACGGGTTGGGTCATGCCCCGCCCAATTTGACCCGCTTAATCTCAATAATTTTAGCATATTATTATTTAACTTTTATAACCATAATTTGATTTTTAACTTAATAAAATAAATTTAAAAAGTGACAAATGGATAAATAAATCCTATAAGATATAAAATAGATAGTAATTTAAACCTTGAATATATGAGCATACATTACATCAATGCAAATAAAAAACTTTAAAACTGGTTGAAATTAAAAATTAAATTAGGCTCAATTGAAAATTCTTTAAAAATGGATCAAGACTTGAATGAGTTGAGATTAAATTCAATCCATAAAATAATGGACGAGTTACCTATATTTTGACTCATTTTGACAGCCCTAAATTTTGAGTCTTCTAATTTTGGCATTATTTTCAAGTTTGCATGCATGTGAGTAGACTTGTATAAAGGATTTAAAGGTACCAAATCACTTTCAGATATAAAGCTTTTTCTAAAATTAGCATGGTTTCAAATCTTGTCATCTTAATGAATACTGTACTATATATTAATCATACGAAGAAAAAGTTTTATCATATAACCCCCTAATTTATTTTTTTGGTAATTTTATATATCTTTTGACTTATGTGGCACACTTCATGACTTTACATAGTTAAGGCGCATGGAAAATGTTTGAATGCCATATAAACCAAAAAGATATATAAAAATAGGACTTTAATTTAATTAAAATATATCTTTAAAATTTAGATCATAGTCTAAAAGTACTTATGTCTTATCTCAAAACACAATAACTTTACCAGTTCTAACTGACCCCTTCAACCCCACTTTTTTTTTTAAAAAGAAGAGAGCATATTAGATCTTTTTTTTCAACTTTTGGGTGTGTCCCATTGGTGATTCTATTTTTTGTACTTTTGCCAAGTTTATGGGGAACAGGAGCTTTAGGGTTTCGTTTGATACATTCTTATTTTTATCAACAAGATACTGATATAGATTCTAAATAATCCTTCTCCCTTCCTTATTTTACACTTGTATTTTTAATCATCGTCTATATAAGTAACTTTTTTATATTATATATAATAATTTATCTTTTAATCTTGGTATTTGGATTGAAGATTAAATTTTTTTATATTTTATTTAAGTTGTTAGCATTATAAGCATATACTCAACTTAGACATTTATATCAATAAAATCACTTCATTAAATTTATCATTAGAAAAAATAATCCTGGTTAATCTCCTTTTTCTTTAGTTTCCCATCAAGAATCCACATACTAGCTCCATTCTCTCCTTAACCTTCGTGTGTGTATATATATATATATATATATATATATATTATTATTATTATTATTATTATTAGTTTTTACTTGATTGTGACACGAGCATATAAGTCATGTTATACTGTTGAATAATAAGCCTTTCATTTTCTATTTTGATTTGATTTGAGATGATTGTAATGAAGTAGCAATTTTTTTATACCTTGCAAAAACAGTGTAATTGAATTTCCCAGAGTGGTTTAAAGGTACGCGAGTTTAATAAATTTTATGAATAAAATAAATTAGAGTAATAACAAAATGTAGTGAATATAAAAGCAAAAAGACAATCAAGTCATGTATTAGATCTTGAGGATCGAATTTTGATGGCTTGAGTATAGTGTGTTTGATAAGATCTGAATTAGCATAAAACAATTTGTAAATCAAAGATCTTTCCCTCCTAACATATCTAAATTTTAATTTTAAAAATATCGAATTAATTTAATCTAATTTAATTTAAAAAACTAATTAAATTAACACTCATTTCAGTACAAGCTATAGGTATATTGAGTTTGATGTTTCCCACATTTGGAAATAAAGAACCCATAATTATAAATGAAAGTATTGAATTCACATTTATATATGTACTATACTATTAATTTTAACTTCTTTTCTTTTTTAACATATACTCCTATAATGCACGATATTTCATTGAAATAGACTTGATACATATTTAGAATCGAGAAAATTAAAAGCCCTTTCACCTCTAATTCTCTTTGCAAACTGAATATCATTCGGCATAACAATCCAACAAGATACGCCTCTTCTGGAAACGGAGATCGTTCTTAAAGTCGATTTATTTGTCTAAGCGCCACGGTACCTGGCCTGAATCTGTGTGGTTTCTTCATTCCTCCGGTTCTGACCGAACTTAAGGTTTTACACCATTTTTAGTGCCTAAACTACCCAACAATTATCTCACAACACACTCTCACATTATTCACTCCCTCACACACCCACACAATACAATTAGTTATAACAAAGTTAATATATGATTTTGCAGTTCGTTATGAAAGAAATTCAAATAAAAATTATGATCTGGACGTTGTTTCTACTGGCCTCCTGTAGCCAGTTCTGTGCTTCTTCTGATGTGGTAAGATAATTAGTTAGCATGCATGCATGTTTGACATTAATAATTAATTAGTTCTTTATTATAATTAATTTTTCTTTTTTCACCTGTGTAGAAATTTAATGAAGCTTTCAAGACATCGGAGGAGTACTATTCTTCAGGTGAGGTTTTACAATTTATAGTAATACTAGGAAAGAAAGGTTGTTATTTATAATATATTTTGCTCGTAAGTGAAGCTAATAGAGAAATTTGTTTGTCATTAATCTAACTTTTAAATTTCAACTTCAAATAGCAAAAAAATGTGGCGATCAGATTGAATGTGTCTCAATTGATCTGTTTAAGATTCATGAGGTAATTTGATTGTGAAGAAAAATAATTTACAGAAAGATAAGTTAGAAATTCAAATTTTATTTGAAGGTTTTGTATCTATTAAAATTTTTATGAGTAGTCTTTCAAATTCAAATAAATTTGCAAGTGAGTAGTCAAGAATAAAGAGAAAAAATTAGATAAATGACAAGAAAATACACTAATGTTTATTTGACAGTTATTATTACTTTGTAGAAAAGAAGCATATCTTTCTAAATCTAAGTAAAAATAGATGGAATAGAAGTAACAAATTATCATTAATAAAATAATATTACAAAAATGTAGAAATAAAACTATGTTTAGAAATAATTTTTCCTTATCCAATTTCCATTTTGTCAAAGAGGCTAAATTAAAAATAGGGGGATGGGGGGTGGGGGTGGGGGGAGTGCCTCTTTCGTTTAAAAATACATTAACAAATCCATATTTATTGAATTAAGATAAATTTTAAAATTAATTTTTTAAAATTTCAAAAATATTACATGACTTTAAAAAATTATTACATTCATTCTCCAGACCTGATGTAGACTCGACCCAAGTGAAAATATCTTCATTCCTATTTTACACTGTCATAAATTAAATTTGAGTTGGATTTGAATAAAATAGGAATCAAGTTTTTTTTTAGTTGGATTAGGTAGAGGTAAAAAAATGAGTTACGTTGGGTAACTTTTTAAAGCCACGTGATAGTTTTGGAATTAGAAATTAGTTTAAATTAGTTTGTTAATAAAAAAGATAAATATATACTATCATTTATTAAATGGCAAGATTATATGATCAAAGAACAAAACTATATACGCACCATTTGTTATATGGAAAGAATATTTATACACACTAATTTTTCAACCAATGGCAAAGTTGAGACTTGAGAGGATGCAAACCTCTTTACCCTTAAAAATTAAATAGAAATTGTTAAAGCTACAATTAATGAAGAGTTCAAATGGACCCTTGTTTGTACCATATGTCTACGCGTAAAATATAAAAGAAGTTGCGGGGCCACTTTTATTTTTATTTTAGTGATGAAGGGGAAAAATAGCTGATGAAAGATAAGGGCTACAAAATGGCAATTTAGTCAAAAGACACAAATATTTATACGACAGCTACAGAAAGATTGACTTTATTAGATAGAAATTTACGTAAATAGAACAGTCTTGATGAAGCATACATATTGACGATAAGGAGTCTGCTTATTGTCATTTCTTAGATATTAATAATTTATAGTAATATTTAGTCGTTGTAATTAGGATTATACAGTGATCTTGTCTTACTAAAAGTACTTGCTTAACTTTTATAATACATGTTTTTATAATTTGCTTTCAGGTGTTGCGGGAGTACTGCATCTGGAGAGACTGCCACCAACAAATCATGCCACGACAATTGACGAACTAGTTGCGAGAGACCGAGCTAGACACGCTCGAATTCTGCGAGCAACCACTAGTGGCGTCGTCAACTTTCCCCTGAACAACTCTTTCGACCTCAATTTCGTCGGGTATTTATCTTATCTACTGCTATTAACTTTTAATAAATTAATTACTACCGAAGTATCTTTTTTTATGTTGTTTCATGCACACAATAGTACAAATTATATGAATAAGTGTTAAGACAAGGAGAAAACGGGAGAAGAGTTAAGATTTATTTGAATTAATGTGAAAGAGGGAAAATGATAATTGGAAGGAAGGAATTTAGGAGTATGCAGAAATATGAGGGTCGTAAAAAACATTGGTTAATGGAAGATGACTAAGTGTTGGATCTTTCAGAAATGAGTTTAGATTAATGAGTAGTTGAGTATGGTTGTGAATGAATTTGGGTGAGACTAATTTATACAATACCATAGTAATTTTTAAAATAATTTTAAAATATTATATATTACTGTCTATGTCTCAATTTACGTGGCACACATAAAATTTAAAGAATCAATCAAATTTTATATGTATTTAAAAATATTTGAAGTTGGTAATTATAGTGATTTATAGTATTTTTACGTCCTTTTAAAGTTAATTTTTTCATTTATTGTTAATTTTTTAATCATTGTGCTTTTATAGATATTTTACGTAATTTTAACTATATAACATATTAAAAAGAAAAGTAATATATATAAATAAAAGAAGAGAAAGTACTAAACTCGGGTATAAATAGACATTTTAAATTCAAAAATATCGTTTGAATATATGCACAAATTAATGCACGAAAACAAGACAAGAAATTTTTAAAATATATATGAAACTGAAAATATAAATTCATTTTCATTTTTTCTAATAATATAGCATATATATTTTTTTCCTAAAATATCACTTCTTTCATTTTAAATTATTTGATCTACTTTTTTTAGTCTATTTAAAATGAATGATTCTATCTTTTTTTTTAACAATTTTTTTAATTCTAACTTTTCACGTATCATGTTTAAGATCACAAAATTTAAATTTCTCCTTCTTAAACTTCATACCAAATTAAAATAAATCAAACAAATTAAAAAAAATAAAAAATAATCTTTTGTCTATTATGTTTTGTAGATTAAATATTAATTAATAAAGTAAAATTATATTTAAAGGCGTAAGATAAAGACCTGAAAAACTTGTATACGAAAGAATGACATACCAATAAATAAGGGGATGAAATAGAAAAGGTTGTGGTAAAGGTAAATGGAAGTTGGTGGGGCCCAAACTGTTAAAAAGCAAATTCAAAAAAGAAAAGAAAAAAGAAGATGATCCACAATTACATAGATAGAAAAGAGATAAAAAAAAACTGTTTTTAAGCCCAACCAAAAGAAAGTACACATATAATGCAAAGAAATACAACCTTTTAAAAGCTCAAATATTATAGAAAATCATTAATGTCCCCGACTGAAAGCAGGAATTGTTGAAAAATTATATGCACAGCAGAAGCATATCAGAATCGTACAACTTACATAAATAATAGATAACACATAATTTATGCTATAACACATAAAATCATGCTAGAGCATATAGACTTTCTGAAATTTAATTCAAGAATTACTTCTTGAAACGTAAGCAGATATCTTCAAGTGAATCCATAAGCTAGTCCACAAAATGGATGATAGTTCTGCCGTCTTCTACGGTGATCCCAAGCTCACTACCGAATTCTCTAAATACTTGGATGGGCAAGTATTGTATATAAAACTTATATTATTTCAAGGGTTAGAAAAATCCCTATTTATCCAAGGAGGAGAAGAAAAAGACATATACTTTCCTTTTTACTTAGAATAGAGAAAGACATATACTTTTCTATTTCCTTAGAGTGGAAAAAGACATGTACTTCTCCCTTTTCTTAGAATAGAGAAAGACATATACTTCTCCCTTTTCCCCTTAAAAAAGAATTCAGAGTTCTAGTTAAATATGGGTACGGTAGGGACCATGAAATTAATTACTAAGGCTTCCTATTATGGAAATAATTCCAAATAAATAATTTGAATTATTCTTACCATAATAAATTACAAATCATTCCACTAAAAATTCGTAATTGCACTCCTCTATTTATATTTCGAAATTTCTCATTAAACACTTATGTAATTCCCCCTGTTAAGATTACAAATACTAATCAATTAATTAAATTACTGATGAATTAATTCAAAGATTAACTTCCTTTAGAGCACTACTTAACTTATTTCATGTGTCGAATTCATAAATCCACTTACAAGGTTTGACACGATAAAAGCTTAAAAGTTTCTCAAAAAGGCATATCATCAATCTCTATATCGAGACATGGATTCCGTCAACTAACTTATTATTTCATCAATATATATTATTATCATTCAATTTATCAAGAATATTGACTCATCTCAGAATCTCACCTTTTAATAAATCAAAACGATAATTAACATATATAGATCATAATAATTATTTCAGGATTAAGAATATAAGTACATTTAATAGTTTAGAGAATATGTTTTTGTCAGTCAGTCTAAAGCAACTATCTCTATTCGGTCCCGTTCAATATATACAAAATGCACTAGCACAAGAAGTTTGAACTATACCATTCTCATAATCAAGATAAATTATATATAATCTTGTGTTACGTACAATCGTACCGATGGCATGTCCAATTTCCATCTTAGATTGTGAACAAAAATTTTATATTTATAAGAACCGATGATTTAATCCTTTGTGTATAAGCTAAAACTCTATACACTAAATCATCTACTATATAAGTAAACAGACATCATAAACGAATATATGATTTATTAAAACTGAATAAATATTATATCCAAACATATGGTTAATAGTATATATCCCAACATGCATGCCGTCCATAACCTGCTTCATTAGCCGCTTATATATAAGAGTAATAATATATCAATAATTGCACGGAAATGAAAGAACTTTCAAAAAGTGAAGATTCTTTCAATTGAATGACGGTGACTAGTTCATGAATTTTTTATAAGTACTTGGAATATACAAGAACTACATGCCAACGACTTTCCATTTAATTAATTAATTCATTTATTATTTATTTGAAGTGAATGTACTAATTAGTAGTAATATTATAGAAGTGGTATTTAGATGAGGAGTAAAAAAATAGTTCAATATTTAAGAAATATTTTGATAATTTAACTTTATATTGAGAGTTTTTTCATTTTTAATATAATACAGTGATTTTTATTATTTTTTTTTCATTTTTAATGCTTTACAATCAATGTTATTAACTATTGTATTTCACCGACTTTTTTTCATGTTTTTTTGTAATTTTAGCATATACTATACGAAAGTGAAAGTGGGATCGCCGCCGAGAGAATACAATCTGTTGATTGATACAGGGAGTGAAGTCTCGTGGATTGCATGCAATCCTTGCAACAATTGTCCTCGAACAAGTGGACTTGGGGTAAAAAAAAAAAATCATTCTCTTGTTACTTTTTTAGTTTCTTGTATAAATTATAATATAGAAAAGTTATTTTTAAAAAAAAATTCTAACATCATCATTATGTTCTTGCAGGTTAAGCTGAACTTTTATGATAGTGGCAACTCAACAACTGCTACTTCAATTTCTTGTTCATCCCCTGTGTGCGAGTGTACCAAGACAAATCAGTGTGGCTTTACCCTAAAATACATGGACGGAAGTGGTACAATGGGCTATTTTGTGTCCGATGTATGGCATCTGGACACAATCTTAAGCCCTTCATCGACCGGTAGCTCTTCAACACCAATTATTTTTGGGTGAGTAGTCTTTCTTATAAATTTTATCAAGTCATTTAGGATATTATATAAATTTGAAAGAAAGTACCTAATAGGGGGACTTTGGCCATAACTTCCGATTACAACTTAAAAATAAAAATGATATCCTTCAGAAAGAGGGAACATGAAGCTAGAACTATATATATTCCATCTTTCCAAAAAAATTAAACTACCCATACAATTAACTAACAAATAATTTGATCGGTAGGTTAAGGGTAAATTAGTAAATAAATATTTTTTATTTATAATTTAATTTTTAAGGACATGTAAAACAGAAACATAATACTCCTAACTGATATGCAATAGAGGGGGAATAATTTTAAAAGAAAAAAAAGGAAAGATAAGATTTTTTTTAGTTTGATGAAGTTCGAATTACGTTCTTATCAATGCCTTCTTTTTTCTCAAGTTCCTAAAAATGTACAAAAATTTAATATTATCATTATTTATTGTTGATGGTGTCCTAATTCACTTTTCAAATGAAAAAGTATACACAATCGCATGTAATATAATTTACTTAATTATGAGTTGGATTTGAACCTCATAAAGGACAATATAGAGGTGGTAAAACGAGTAATTAGGAATTATTACTCTACTCAAAGTCAAACAATTGATAACATTTTAATTTTTGATTTAAAAACTGACAAAAATAAAACTAACTATAAAGCGAGTAAAGTAATCAATCACCACTTAGATTACCGTTAGATTCTTCATATCTCTAGGTTAAATCTAATGGATGAAATTTAAAACCTCATATCATGTTAATTAATCTGAGTCTAATCTTAGTTTTCTCTATCGAGTTTAATTTAAAGGAATTGGGAATAAGCTAGAGTTAGCTACTCCCTTAGAAATCAATACAATTTTTTTTTTAAAAACAATATTAATCAAATAAACAAGAGACTCATTTCATAAATTAAATTGCAAGAAATAATCAAAACTAAAGCAACAAGAGTAGAATCAAAACCCTAGCTATTAGTGTCTACTAATATAATATGCAAATCTGAAATTTAACTAAATATACCAAGAATATTCAATACAAAACAAGGAATTAAAGAATAAAAGTAAAAATTTCTCATTAGATACTTCAAATGGTGTAGATAGCTTGAGCCTTGCTTCCAAAGCTTGGAAATTAGCCAAAGATGAAAATAATGTCACTAATTAATAGTTACTAGCTACAAATGTG